>JAEIGD010000045.1:600000-964008 GCA_018903425.1 Zaprionus nigranus | reverse complement strand
ATATAACTTAACCGTTGTTTATTTAAATAATAATAATAATAATAATATAAGGTAACTAATATGAGGCGTCGCTCCAATGCGGCGTCACAGTTCATACCGAGTGTCGATAGGCATGTATCGATGAACACAGCTGCCCTGGTATAGCAAAATCTACTGGCGGATCAAGCAGTGCGAACTTAAGCGGGACGTTGGGCCAACACCAGCGCCTCGCTGCCTGTAGCTCTGCCGTTGTGGCTCTGCTGCTGTGGCTCTGCCGCTGCTAACGTCGCTGCCTGCACGGCCGATCGTGCCTGGCTGCGGTGGCTCTGCTGTGCACTTCGCTGCCTGCACGGCGCCGTTCGCACTTTTCTGCATGTCGGCGCCGCTGCTTGTCTAACTTCGCTGCCGGCGGCGCGTCGCTGCTGGCTGAGCGTCGCTGCGGGCTGCGCGTCGCTGCTAGCTTAGCGTCGTTGACTTAGCGTCGCCGTTTGTCTTGGCGCCGCTGCCCAAAATTTCGTCGCGGTGCCGTTGCGTGTGCCGTTGTCTATGCACGCGGTTTTCGCTTGTTGTTGTTGTCGTTTGTGCAAAAATGTGCGAGACACCGCTATGTGTGCAAGTGTTCGCGGTCTGGGTACCGAGGTACCGCAACTTTTAGCTTGTGCGCTGGGCATGGGCGTCGAATGTCTGGTGTTTCCTATGCTATGTACCCTATTTTCTTGTTCCTGCCTATGCCCCTGTCTTTTGCTTATGCTTGCTACTCAAGAACTGCTACCGGGTATATTGGGCTTAGATATAACTTAACTGTTTATTTAAATAATAATAATAATAATAATACAAGGTAACTAATATGAGGCGTCGCTCCAATGCGGCGTCACAGTTCATACCGAGTGTCGATAGGCATGTATCGATGAACACAGCTGCCCTGGTATAGCAAAATCTACTGGCGGATCAAGCAGTGCGAACTTAAGCGGGACGTTGGGCCAACACCAGCGCCTCGCTGCCTGTAGCTCTGCCGTTGTGGCTCTGCTGCTGTGGCTCTGCCGCTGCTAACGTCGCTGCCTGCACGGCCGATCGTGCCTGGCTGCGGTGGCTCTGCTGTGCACTTCGCTGCCTGCACGGCGCCGTTCGCACTTTTTCTGCATGTCGGCGCCGCTGCTTGTCTAACTTCGCTGCCGGCGGCGCGTCGCTGCTGGCTGAGCGTCGCTGCGGGCTGCGCGTCGCTGCTAGCTTAGCGTCGTTGACTTAGCGTCGCCGTTTGTCTGGCGCCGCTGCCCAAAAATTTCGTCGCGGTGCCGTTGCGTGTGCCGTTGTCTATGCACGCGGTTTTCGCTTGTTGTTGTTGTCGTTTGTGCAAAAATGTGCGAGACACCGCTATGTGTGCAAGTGTTCGCGGTCTGGGTACCGAGGTACCGCAACTTTTAGCTTGTGCGCTGGGCATGGGCGTCGAATGTCTGGTGTTTCCTATGCTATGTACCCTATTTTCTTTGTTCCTGCCTATGCCCCTGTCTTTTGCTTATGCTTGCTACTCAAGAACTGCTACCGGGTATATTGGGCTTAGATATAACTTAACTGTTTATTTAAATAATAATAATAATAATAATACAAGGTAACTAATATGAGGCGTCGCTCCAATGCGGCGTCACAGTTCATACCGAGTGTCGATAGGCATGTATCGATGAACACAGCTGCCCTGGTATAGCAAAATCTACTGGCGGATCAAGCAGTGCGAACTTAAGCGGGACGTTGGGCCAACACCAGCGCCTCGCTGCCTGTAGCTCTGCCGTTGTGGCTCTGCTGCTGTGGCTCTGCCGCTGCTAACGTCGCTGCCTGCACGGCCGATCGTGCCTGGCTGCGGTGGCTCTGCTGTGCACTTCGCTGCCTGCACGGCGCCGTTCGCACTTTTCTGCATGTCGGCGCCGCTGCTTGTCTAACTTCGCTGCCGGCGGCGCGGTCGCTGCTGGCTGAGCGTCGCTGCGGGCTGCGCGTCGCTGCTAGCTTAGCGTCGTTGACTTAGCGTCGCCGTTTGTCTGGCGCCGCTGCCCAAAATTTCGTCGCGGTGCCGTTGCGTGTGCCGTTGTCTATGCACGCGGTTTTCGCTTGTTGTTGTTGTCGTTTGTGCAAAAATGTGCGAGACACCGCTATGTGTGCAAGTGTTCGCGGTCTGGGTACCGAGGTACCGCAACTTTTAGCTTGTGCGCTGGGCATGGGCGTCGAATGTCTGGTGTTTCCTATGCTATGTACCCTATTTTCTTGTTCCTGCCTATGCCCCTGTCTTTTGCTTATGCTTGCTACTCAAGAACTGCTACCGGGTATATTGGGCTTAGATATAACTTAACTGTTTATTTAAATAATAATAATAATAATAATACAAGGTAACTAATATGAGGCGTCGCTCCAATGCGGCGTCACAGTTCATACCGAGTGTCGATAGGCATGTATCGATGAACACAGCTGCCCTGGTATAGCAAAATCTACTGGCGGATCAAGCAGTGCGAACTTAAGCGGGACGTTGGGCCAACACCAGCGCCTCGCTGCCTGTAGCTCTGCCGTTGTGGCTCTGCTGCTGTGGCTCTGCCGCTGCTAACGTCGCTGCCTGCACGGCCGATCGTGCCTGGCTGCGGTGGCTCTGCTGTGCACTTCGCTGCCTGCACGGCGCCGTTCGCACTTTTCTGCATGTCGGCGCCGCTGCTTTGTCTAACTTCGCTGCCGGCGGCGCGTCGCTGCTGGCTGAGCGTCGCTGCGGGCTGCGCGTCGCTGCTAGCTTAGCGTCGTTGACTTAGCGTCGCCGTTTGTCTGGCGCCGCTGCCCAAAATTTCGTCGCGGTGCCGTTGCGTGTGCCGTTGTCTATGCACGCGGTTTTCGCTTGTTGTTGTTGTCGTTTGTGCAAAAATGTGCGAGACACCGCTATGTGTGCAAGTGTTCGCGGTCTGGGTACCGAGGTACCGCAACTTTTAGCTTGTGCGCTGGGCATGGGCGTCGAATGTCTGGTGTTTCCTATGCTATGTACCCTATTTTCTTGTTCCTGCCTATGCCCCTGTCTTTTGCTTATGCTTGCTACTCAAGAACTGCTACCGGGTATATTGGGCTTAGATATAACTTAACTGTTTATTTAAATAATAATAATAATAATAATACAAGGTAACTAATATGAGGCGTCGCTCCAATGCGGCGTCACAGTTCATACCGAGTGTCGATAGGCATGTATCGATGAACACAGCTGCCCTGGTATAGCAAAATCTACTGGCGGATCAAGCAGTGCGAACTTAAGCGGGACGTTGGGCCAACACCAGCGCCTCGCTGCCTGTAGCTCTGCCGTTGTGGCTCTGCTGCTGTGGCTCTGCCGCTGCTAACGTCGCTGCCTGCACGGCCGATCGTGCCTGGCTGCGGTGGCTCTGCTGTGCACTTCGCTGCCTGCACGGCGCCGTTCGCACTTTTCTGCATGTCGGCGCCGCTGCTTGTCTAACTTCGCTGCCGGCGGCGCGTCGCTGCTGGCTGAGCGTCGCTGCGGGCTGCGCGTCGCTGCTAGCTTAGCGTCGTTGACTTAGCGTCGCCGTTTGTCTTGGCGCCGCTGCCCAAAATTTCGTCGCGGTGCCGTTGCGTGTGCCGTTGTCTATGCACGCGGTTTTCGCTTGTTGTTGTTGTCGTTTGTGCAAAAATGTGCGAGACACCGCTATGTGTGCAAGTGTTCGCGGTCTGGGTACCGAGGTACCGCAACTTTTAGCTTGTGCGCTGGGCATGGGCGTCGAATGTCTGGTGTTTCCTATGCTATGTACCCTATTTTCTTGTTCCTGCCTATGCCCCTGTCTTTTGCTTATGCTTGCTACTCAAGAACTGCTACCGGGTATATTGGGCTTAGATATAACTTAACTGTTTATTTAAATAATAATAATAATAATAATACAAGGTAACTAATATGAGGCGTCGCTCCAATGCGGCGTCACAGTTCATACCGAGTGTCGATAGGCATGTATCGATGAACACAGCTGCCCTGGTATAGCAAAATCTACTGGCGGATCAAGCAGTGCGAACTTAAGCGGGACGTTGGGCCAACACCAGCGCCTCGCTGCCTGTAGCTCTGCCGTTGTGGCTCTGCTGCTGTGGCTCTGCCGCTGCTAACGTCGCTGCCTGCACGGCCGATCGTGCCTGGCTGCGGTGGCTCTGCTGTGCACTTCGCTGCCTGCACGGCGCCGTTCGCACTTTTCTGCATGTCGGCGCCGCTGCTTGTCTAACTTCGCTGCCGGCGGCGCGTCGCTGCTGGCTGAGCGTCGCTGCGGGCTGCGCGTCGCTGCTAGCTTAGCGTCGTTGACTTAGCGTCGCCGTTTGTCTGGCGCCGCTGCCCAAAATTTCGTCGCGGTGCCGTTGCGTGTGCCGTTGTCTATGCACGCGGTTTTCGCTTGTTGTTGTTGTCGTTTGTGCAAAAATGTGCGAGACACCGCTATGTGTGCAAGTGTTCGCGGTCTGGGTACCGAGGTACCGCAACTTTTAGCTTGTGCGCTGGGCATGGGCGTCGAATGTCTGGTGTTTCCTATGCTATGTACCCTATTTTCTTGTTCCTGCCTATGCCCCTGTCTTTTGCTTATGCTTGCTACTCAAGAACTGCTACCGGGTATATTGGGCTTAGATATAACTTAACTGTTTATTTAAATAATAATAATAATAATAATACAAGGTAACTAATATGAGGCGTCGCTCCAATGCGGCGTCACAGTTCATACCGAGTGTCGATAGGCATGTATCGATGAACACAGCTGCCCTGGTATAGCAAAATCTACTGGCGGATCAAGCAGTGCGAACTTAAGCGGGACGTTGGGCCAACACCAGCGCCTCGCTGCCTGTAGCTCTGCCGTTGTGGCTCTGCTGCTGTGGCTCTGCCGCTGCTAACGTCGCTGCCTGCACGGCCGATCGTGCCTGGCTGCGGTGGCTCTGCTGTGCACTTCGCTGCCTGCACGGCGCCGTTCGCACTTTTCTGCATGTCGGCGCCGCTGCTTGTCTAACTTCGCTGCCGGCGGCGCGTCGCTGCTGGCTGAGCGTCGCTGCGGGCTGCGCGTCGCTGCTAGCTTAGCGTCGTTGACTTAGCGTCGCCGTTTGTCTGGCGCCGCTGCCCAAAAATTTCGTCGCGGTGCCGTTGCGTGTGCCGTTGTCTATGCACGCGGTTTTCGCTTGTTGTTGTTGTCGTTTGTGCAAAAATGTGCGAGACACCGCTATGTGTGCAAGTGTTCGCGGTCTGGGTACCGAGGTACCGCAACTTTTAGCTTGTGCGCTGGGCATGGGCGTCGAATGTCTGGTGTTTCCTATGCTATGTACCCTATTTTCTTGTTCCTGCCTATGCCCCTGTCTTTTGCTTATGCTTGCTACTCAAGAACTGCTACCGGGTATATTGGGCTTAGATATAACTTAACTGTTTATTTAAATAATAATAATAATAATAATACAAGGTAACTAATATGAGGCGTCGCTCCAATGCGGCGTCACAGTTCATACCGAGTGTCGATAGGCATGTATCGATGAACACAGCTGCCCTGGTATAGCAAAATCTACTGGCGGATCAAGCAGTGCGAACTTAAGCGGGACGTTGGGCCAACACCAGCGCCTCGCTGCCTGTAGCTCTGCCGTTGTGGCTCTGCTGCTGTGGCTCTGCCGCTGCTAACGTCGCTGCCTGCACGGCCGATCGTGCCTGGCTGCGGTGGCTCTGCTGTGCACTTCGCTGCCTGCACGGCGCCGTTCGCACTTTTCTGCATGTCGGCGCCGCTGCTTTGTCTAACTTCGCTGCCGGCGGCGCGTCGCTGCTGGCTGAGCGTCGCTGCGGGCTGCGCGTCGCTGCTAGCTTAGCGTCGTTGACTTAGCGTCGCCGTTTGTCTGGCGCCGCTGCCCAAAATTTCGTCGCGGTGCCGTTGCGTGTGCCGTTGTCTATGCACGCGGTTTTCGCTTGTTGTTGTTGTCGTTTGTGCAAAAATGTGCGAGACACCGCTATGTGTGCAAGTGTTCGCGGTCTGGGTACCGAGGTACCGCAACTTTTAGCTTGTGCGCTGGGCATGGGCGTCGAATGTCTGGTGTTTCCTATGCTATGTACCCTATTTTTCTTGTTCCTGCCTATGCCCCTGTCTTTTGCTTATGCTTGCTACTCAAGAACTGCTACCGGGTATATTGGGCTTAGATATAACTTAACTGTTTATTTAAATAATAATAATAATAATAATACAAGGTAACTAATATGAGGCGTCGCTCCAATGCGGCGTCACAGTTCATACCGAGTGTCGATAGGCATGTATCGATGAACACAGCTGCCCTGGTATAGCAAAAATCTACTGGCGGATCAAGCAGTGCGAACTTAAGCGGGACGTTAGGCCAACACCAGCGCCTCGCTGCCTGTAGCTCTGCCGTTGTGGCTCTGCTGCTGTGGCTCTGCCGCTGCTAACGTCGCTGCCTGCACGGCCGATCGTGCCTGGCTGCGGTGGCTCTGCTGTGCACTTCGCTGCCTGCACGGCGCCGTTCGCACTTTTCTGCATGTCGGCGCCGCTGCTTGTCTAACTTCGCTGCCGGCGGCGCGTCGCTGCTGGCTGAGCGTCGCTGCGGGCTGCGCGTCGCTGCTAGCTTAGCGTCGTTGACTTAGCGTCGCCGTTTGTCTGGCGCCGCTGCCCAAAAAAATTTCGTCGCGGTGCCGTTGCGTGTGCCGTTGTCTATGCACGCGGTTTTCGCTTGTTGTTGTTGTCGTTTGTGCAAAAATGTGCGAGACACCGCTATGTGTGCAAGTGTTCGCGGTCTGGGTACCGAGGTACCGCAACTTTTAGCTTGTGCGCTGGGCATGGGCGTCGAATGTCTGGTGTTTCCTATGCTATGTACCCTATTTTCTTGTTCCTGCCTATGCCCCTGTCTTTTGCTTATGCTTGCTACTCAAGAACTGCTACCGGGTATATTGGGCTTAGATATAACTTAACTGTTTATTTAAATAATAATAATAATAATAATACAAGGTAACTAATATGAGGCGTCGCTCCAATGCGGCGTCACAGTTCATACCGAGTGTCGATAGGCATGTATCGATGAACACAGCTGCCCTGGTATAGCAAAATCTACTGGCGGATCAAGCAGTGCGAACTTAAGCGGGACGTTGGGCCAACACCAGCGCCTCGCTGCCTGTAGCTCTGCCGTTGTGGCTCTGCTGCTGTGGCTCTGCCGCTGCTAACGTCGCTGCCTGCACGGCCGATCGTGCCTGGCTGCGGTGGCTCTGCTGTGCACTTCGCTGCCTGCACGGCGCCGTTCGCACTTTTTCTGCATGTCGGCGCCGCTGCTTGTCTAACTTCGCTGCCGGCGGCGCGTCGCTGCTGGCTGAGCGTCGCTGCGGGCTGCGCGTCGCTGCTAGCTTAGCGTCGTTGACTTAGCGTCGCCGTTTGTCATGGCGCCGCTGCCCAAAATTTCGTCGCGGTGCCGTTGCGTGTGCCGTTGTCTATGCACGCGGTTTTCGCTTGTTGTTGTTGTCGTTTGTGCAAAATGTGCGAGACACCGCTATGTGTGCAAGTGTTCGCGGTCTGGGTACCGAGGTACCGCAACTTTTAGCTTGTGCGCTGGGCATGGGCGTCGAATGTCTGGTGTTTCCTATGCTATGTACCCTATTTTCTTGTTCCTGCCTATGCCCCTGTCTTTTGCTTATGCTTGCTACTCAAGAACTGCTACCGGGTATATTGGGCTTAGATATAACTTAACTGTTTATTTAAATAATAATAATAATAATAATACAAGGTAACTAATATGAGGCGTCGCTCCAATGCGGCGTCACAGTTCATACCGAGTGTCGATAGGCATGTATCGATGAACACAGCTGCCCTGGTATAGCAAAATCTACTGGCGGATCAAGCAGTGCGAACTTAAGCGGGACGTTGGGCCAACACCAGCGCCTCGCTGCCTGTAGCTCTGCCGTTGTGGCTCTGCTGCTGTGGCTCTGCCGCTGCTAACGTCGCTGCCTGCACGGCCGATCGTGCCTGGCTGCGGTGGCTCTGCTGTGCACTTCGCTGCCTGCACGGCGCCGTTCGCACTTTTCTGCATGTCGGCGCCGCTGCTTGTCTAACTTCGCTGCCGGCGGCGCGTCGCTGCTGGCTGAGCGTCGCTGCGGGCTGCGCGTCGCTGCTAGCTTAGCGTCGTTGACTTAGCGTCGCCGTTTGTCTGGCGCCGCTGCCCAAAATTTCGTCGCGGTGCCGTTGCGTGTCCGTTGTCTATGCACGCGGTTTTCGCTTGTTGTTGTTGTCGTTTGTGCAAAATGTGCGAGACACCGCTATGTGTGCAAGTGTTCGCGGTCTGGGTACCGAGGTACCGCAACTTTTAGCTTGTGCGCTGGGCATGGGCGTCGAATGTCTGGTGTTTCCTATGCTATGTACCCTATTTTCTTGTTCCTGCCTATGCCCCTGTCTTTTGCTTATGCTTGCTACTCAAGAACTGCTACCGGGTATATTGGGCTTAGATATAACTTAACTGTTTATTTAAATAATAATAATAATAATAATACAAGGTAACTAATATGAGGCGTCGCTCCAATGCGGCGTCACAGTTCATACCGAGTGTCGATAGGCATGTATCGATGAACACAGCTGCCCTGGTATAGCAAAATCTACTGGCGGATCAAGCAGTGCGAACTTAAGCGGGACGTTGGGCCAACACCAGCGCCTCGCTGCCTGTAGCTCTGCCGTTGTGGCTCTGCTGCTGTGGCTCTGCCGCTGCTAACGTCGCTGCCTGCACGGCCGATCGTGCCTGGCTGCGGTGGCTCTGCTGTGCACTTCGCTGCCTGCACGGCGCCGTTCGCACTTTTCTGCATGTCGGCGCCGCTGCTTTGTCTAACTTCGCTGCCGGCGGCGCCGTCGCTGCTGGCTGAGCGTCGCTGCGGGCTGCGCGTCGCTGCTAGCTTAGCGTCGTTGACTTAGCGTCGCCGTTTGTCTGGCGCCGCTGCCCAAAATTTCGTCGCGGTGCCGTTGCGTGTGCCGTTGTCTATGCACGCGGTTTTCGCTTGTTGTTGTTGTCGTTTGTGCAAAAATGTGCGAGACACCGCTATGTGTGCAAGTGTTCGCGGTCTGGGTACCGAGGTACCGCAACTTTTAGCTTGTGCGCTGGGCATGGGCGTCGAATGTCTGGTGTTTCCTATGCTATGTACCCTATTTTCTTGTTCCTGCCTATGCCCCTGTCTTTTGCTTATGCTTGCTACTCAAGAACTGCTACCGGGTATATTGGGCTTAGATATAACTTAACTGTTTATTTAAATAATAATAATAATAATAATACAAGGTAACTAATATGAGGCGTCGCTCCAATGCGGCGTCACAGTTCATACCGAGTGTCGATAGGCATGTATCGATGAACACAGCTGCCCTGGTATAGCAAAATCTACTGGCGGATCAAGCAGTGCGAACTTAAGCGGGACGTTGGGCCAACACCAGCGCCTCGCTGCCTGTAGCTCTGCCGTTGTGGCTCTGCTGCTGTGGCTCTGCCGCTGCTAACGTCGCTGCCTGCACGGCCGATCGTGCCTGGCTGCGGTGGCTCTGCTGTGCACTTCGCTGCCTGCACGGCGCCGTTCGCACTTTTCTGCATGTCGGCGCCGCTGCTTTGTCTAACTTCGCTGCCGGCGGCGCGTCGCTGCTGGCTGAGCGTCGCTGCGGGCTGCGCGTCGCTGCTAGCTTAGCGTCGTTGACTTAGCGTCGCCGTTTGTCTGGCGCCGCTGCCCAAAATTCGTCGCGGTGCCGTTGCGTGTGCCGTTGTCTATGCACGCGGTTTTCGCTTGTTGTTGTTGTCGTTTGTGCAAAAATGTGCGAGACACCGCTATGTGTGCAAGTGTTCGCGGTCTGGGTACCGAGGTACCGCAACTTTAGCTTGTGCGCTGGGCATGGGCGTCGAATGTCTGGTGTTTCCTATGCTATGTACCCTATTTTCTTGTTCCTGCCTATGCCCCTGTCTTTTGCTTATGCTTGCTACTCAAGAACTGCTACCGGGTATATTGGGCTTAGATATAACTTAACTGTTTATTTAAATAATAATAATAATAATAATACAAGGTAACTAATATGAGGCGTCGCTCCAATGCGGCGTCACAGTTCATACCGAGTGTCGATAGGCATGTATCGATGAACACAGCTGCCCTGGTATAGCAAAATCTACTGGCGGATCAAGCAGTGCGAACTTAAGCGGGACGTTGGGCCAACACCAGCGCCTCGCTGCCTGTAGCTCTGCCGTTGTGGCTCTGCTGCTGTGGCTCTGCCGCTGCTAACGTCGCTGCCTGCACGGCCGATCGTGCCTGGCTGCGGTGGCTCTGCTGTGCACTTCGCTGCCTGCACGGCGCCGTTCGCACTTTTCTGCATGTCGGCGCCGCTGCTTGTCTAACTTCGCTGCCGGCGGCGCGTCGCTGCTGGCTGAGCGTCGCTGCGGGCTGCGCGTCGCTGCTAGCTTAGCGTCGTTGACTTAGCGTCGCCGTTTGTCTGGCGCCGCTGCCCAAAATTTCGTCGCGGTGCCGTTGCGTGTGCCGTTGTCTATGCACGCGGTTTTCGCTTGTTGTTGTTGTCGTTTGTGCAAAAATGTGCGAGACACCGCTATGTGTGCAAGTGTTCGCGGTCTGGGTACCGAGGTACCGCAACTTTTAGCTTGTGCGCTGGGCATGGGCGTCGAATGTCTGGTGTTTCCTATGCTATGTACCCTATTTTCTTGTTCCTGCCTATGCCCCTGTCTTTTTGCTTATGCTTGCTACTCAAGAACTGCTACCGGGTATATTGGGCTTAGATATAACTTAACTGTTTATTTAAATAATAATAATAATAATAATACAAGGTAACTAATATGAGGCGTCGCTCCAATGCGGCGTCACAGTTCATACCGAGTGTCGATAGGCATGTATCGATGAACACAGCTGCCCTGGTATAGCAAAATCTACTGGCGGATCAAGCAGTGCGAACTTAAGCGGGACGTTGGGCCAACACCAGCGCCTCGCTGCCTGTAGCTCTGCCGTTGTGGCTCTGCTGCTGTGGCTCTGCCGCTGCTAACGTCGCTGCCTGCACGGCCGATCGTGCCTGGCTGCGGTGGCTCTGCTGTGCACTTCGCTGCCTGCACGGCGCCGTTCGCACTTTTCTGCATGTCGGCGCCGCTGCTTTGTCTAACTTCGCTGCCGGCGGCGCGTCGCTGCTGGCTGAGCGTCGCTGCGGGCTGCGCGTCGCTGCTAGCTTAGCGTCGTTGACTTAGCGTCGCCGTTTGTCTGGCGCCGCTGCCCAAAATTTCGTCGCGGTGCCGTTGCGTGTGCCGTTGTCTATGCACGCGGTTTTCGCTTGTTGTTGTTGTCGTTTGTGCAAAAATGTGCGAGACACCGCTATGTGTGCAAGTGTTCGCGGTCTGGGTACCGAGGTACCGCAACTTTAGCTTGTGCGCTGGGCATGGGCGTCGAATGTCTGGTGTTTCCTATGCTATGTACCCTATTTTCTTGTTCCTGCCTATGCCCCTGTCTTTTGCTTATGCTTGCTACTCAAGAACTGCTACCGGGTATATTGGGCTTAGATATAACTTAACTGTTTATTTAAATAATAATAATAATAATAATACAAGGTAACTAATATGAGGCGTCGCTCCAATGCGGCGTCACAGTTCATACCGAGTGTCGATAGGCATGTATCGATGAACACAGCTGCCCTGGTATAGCAAAATCTACTGGCGGATCAAGCAGTGCGAACTTAAGCGGGACGTTGGGCCAACACCAGCGCCTCGCTGCCTGTAGCTCTGCCGTTGTGGCTCTGCTGCTGTGGCTCTGCCGCTGCTAACGTCGCTGCCTGCACGGCCGATCGTGCCTGGCTGCGGTGGCTCTGCTGTGCACTTCGCTGCCTGCACGGCGCCGTTCGCACTTTTCTGCATGTCGGCGCCGCTGCTTGTCTAACTTCGCTGCCGGCGGCGCGTCGCTGCTGGCTGAGCGTCGCTGCGGGCTGCGCGTCGCTGCTAGCTTAGCGTCGTTGACTTAGCGTCGCCGTTTGTCTGGCGCCGCTGCCCAAAATTTCGTCGCGGTGCCGTTGCGTGTGCCGTTGTCTATGCACGCGGTTTTCGCTTGTTGTTGTTGTCGTTTGTGCAAAAATGTGCGAGACACCGCTATGTGTGCAAGTGTTCGCGGTCTGGGTACCGAGGTACCGCAACTTTTAGCTTGTGCGCTGGGCATGGGCGTCGAATGTCTGGTGTTTCCTATGCTATGTACCCTATTTTCTTGTTCCTGCCTATGCCCCTGTCTTTTGCTTATGCTTGCTACTCAAGAACTGCTACCGGGTATATTGGGCTTAGATATAACTTAACTGTTTATTTAAATAATAATAATAATAATAATAATACAAGGTAACTAATATGAGGCGTCGCTCCAATGCGGCGTCACAGTTCATACCGAGTGTCGATAGGCATGTATCGATGAACACAGCTGCCCTGGTATAGCAAAATCTACTGGCGGATCAAGCAGTGCGAACTTAAGCGGGACGTTGGGCCAACACCATCTGGTGCTCAGCGGAGGAACCTCCTACGTTAACAGCCAGATCGGTCGGCGACCCAATGTTCCCGTTTTAGCAAGCGCCGTTTGAACTGTCGGTTAGATGCCCGAATGCCCAGGCATATGACCGCCAACATACTTTTCAAGGGCGGCCGACTCCTCAGTAGAAGTTGAGCGAGCCGTCGGCGCAGTCAAATACTGCCACTAAGAAAAAGTGCGTGACGTGTCCATTTTCTCTTATTGTTTTAATTGTATTGTTTTAATTACAAATAAATATAATTTTGTGTGTGCAGCGCCGCCGAGGAAGTTCCTGGATATTCAACGTTTGCCCTGGTGAGTCCGGTCCTTGTAGGGATCCGCCAGGGCCCACTTTAAGATAGTTGTCCCGTCAATCCGGCTCTCGTGATCCATCTGTGCAGACCAAATCTGCAACGCGAGCAGCAGCAGCAAATCCGGTATTGTGGCCTTCAAGGCCAAATCTGCAGCAGCAGCGGCCACATCAGTAGCACATCCATCTCAGCTGCCTGTAGGCCCGTCTCAGTTGCCAGAAGGCCATCTATTTTCCTGCCTGGCATCATCCACATCAATGACCTGAATAAAAACAAATAATGTCCCATTAGCTATAATTCTCTAGATTTAAATTGTTATTAGTTTTAAGATTTTGCGTTAGTTAGTCGTTTTTGGATGTTAGGTCCACGTGGGTAGAAAAGATGATAGGAGTAGGATATAGTAAATAAATGTAAAAGAATATAGAAAAGAAATGGTTTGCTAGTAACCTTTATTAGGGGAGATGGGTCGGCCTTAGTTGACCAGGAACGGGCTTGCCGACTTGGGTGATGCTCGAAACTCCTGGGCAGGAGCATCACATGGTTGGGTGGGTGCGCGATGACTTGGCTGTCACCAATGGCTGTTGTTGTTGTTCAATTGTCCCTCGTAGAGTAGTTTGTGCCTGTAAATGAATTGAAATGTCTTAAAATATGTATTTCATGTGCATTTTGGTTTGTTTACCTTTTGTCAGTGATGCGTCTTTTGTGTAAATACCGATGAGTATCGATATTTTGGTGCGGATGGAGGAAGAACCCCTCCCCAAGTGCTGCTGAGCTAGCTGGCGCGGCCCTACCGACGAAAAGCAGTCCGTAACAAACAAATCAATACTTACCATTCAGCAGCTACCCACTATCTGGCAACCTACCTACCAACAGGCCAGCTGGATGCACCCCCAAAACGCAAACAGATGGCAACGCAGCTTTCAGCTGACTTTGTTTACAAACAAACATCTCAGCAGAAGCTGCAACTAAGTTACACTGGACAACACAGCACGCCCTTAAACTGATTGGGATCACTGAAGAAAGCCAATAATTCCCAATTAGTTTAAGTCTACAGCCTCCCCAACGAGATCACCTAATGCCACAACACCATGCCACTCTGATGATGACAGTCGCGGTGCTAGGCGGGCCTGTGACGAGCGACTTCCTCATCCTAACATTCTGCCATTCAACTTCACTACATACATAGCCACCAAAATTGTTATAAACACCGAGTTTTAAGTTAGATTTAAGATTTATTGTCAATACTATTTATAAGTTGCCCGACTGGATAATATAAATAAATATTAAATGTTCTCAAAAAAAGAGCGTACACACGCACAGTTCGTGTCGTGACTGGACGTCAGTTGGCGAGTGGGTGCGTGAGCGTGTGCTCTAACAAGTTGCGGCGTGGTGGAATACACCATCGAGCGATTTGTGGGATTACAGGCGAAGACACCTGCGGTCACGGGCGTTCTGCACGGCCAACGGCCACTCATGATTTGTGTCGTGAGTGAAACGCTAGTTGGCAAGCGGGGTGCGTGAGTGTGCATTTGAGACTGAGATATGTACCCCAGCCTGAGAAAACATCTTTACATTCCTGAGAGATTGTTAGTTTGTATGTTTGAATATCTGTTTGTTTAGTTTTGGTAGACTGCATTGACAGTATGAGTTAGTTGAGGCAGTCCAAGCCATTGATAATTTTCAATTGGATGAGCAGCGGCATAAAGTCCCTGATCAGGGATAGGAGACGGATGTTGAGCACAGAAATGCGAGAGAGTGGAAGTTGGTTGCTGTTTTCAGTGATCTCAATGTCCTGGATGATTTGTATCATTTCCCTGGCAATTCTACGGAGTTGTCTCCAGTTTGAAGAATCCTCACTATTGAAGAAGCTAGGGAGTTATAGGGCTGCAATCTGCGGCAGGCTGCGCGGGTGGCAACCAGAGAGAGAGTGGGGTGTCAAGCAGTGCTCACACGACTGCTCAGATCATTGCCGAGCACTGATCTGTTTTTTGAGATTTGAGAGGTCTTTCTGTAAGGTAAAGACCGTGTCCGTTAGAATTTTGATTGGCACTCGGTTGCTGGAGGCATCAGAGGAGATTGAGTGCGGCGAGGACGTGTCCTTTCGGGTAACTGGGGCAGGGCGAGGATGCTGCTGCGTATTTTTCTGCTGGTTTGGCTGGGTGTTTCCTGTGAATTTTTGGGGAGCGTGTTGATAGGCCTTGCAGCCTCTATAAGACGCAGCATGAGGACCCGTGCAGTTGGCGCACTTTGGGATCTCATCGGGGCTTTTAGTGCACATGTCCGTTGGGTGTTTGCCTGCACATTTGACGCAAGTGTAGGGGGAGGGAACAAAAGTTTTTAGTGTTCCCGAATTTTGACAGCGCTGACACTGGAAGAGTAGAGGTCGTTGAGCTTCAATTATAACTTTTTGATAGCCAAGCTTGTTTATGGCAAATACTTCCTGGTAATTGTGTGTTTTTTCCAGGTGTGCTATAAAGCCGTGGTACGCCTTTTTCTATCTCGTGGCAACTCAGCACACTAAGTTGGGCCGGCACGCGACCCGCAGCTCATAGCACAAGGCTATGTGCGCGGGGGGAGTGTTCAAGCCTTTTTTATTTGTCCGTTTTTACATAAATCTTTACAAATGATTTGGCTCCTCATAGAGGATGTTGACTAAAAACTATGGCGGTAGTACAGTAATTTCTTTACATTATTCACTTAACATTTGTACAAACTAAGTTTGGCTTTACAGTGATCTCTGTACTCCATTCTATAGACATGTGCGAGGGATTCATTGCAGGCGCGGATGGAGCCTGCGTATTGGCAAATGAACTGATGCTTTGCATAACAAAACACTCCCATTGGTCAATACGAAGGACATGCGCCTCCTGCACGATTGCCCCCGCATGTTCTAATATATTACAGAGACATAGGCTAGCCGTGATGCTTGATACAATATTATTTGCTACTATGCATTAACTACCCAGTAAATTGGGCTTACTAGCTAAATTAGTATTAACAGAAATAATTACATATTTCCGAGTTTGTTTGTTGCTTGAGGAGCAGATATTGACAAGATGTTCAGTTATGACTGGCATTCAGAATTGTGGATTTTTGCATTGCAAGGCTTAAGTGTAGGGGGTAACAAATGCACAGCCAAAGCAATCAAATTACTTGCCAGAAATTAAAAAGATTAAAAAATACTTCAATCCAATATATATACAATAGATCAAATATACAAATCAAAACACTTAAAAGCACTATCACCCAA
Source organism: Zaprionus nigranus (assembly GCA_018903425.1). Taxonomy (NCBI): domain Eukaryota; kingdom Metazoa; phylum Arthropoda; class Insecta; order Diptera; family Drosophilidae; genus Zaprionus; species Zaprionus nigranus. The sequence continues at coordinate 947,975 of JAEIGD010000045.1, read as the reverse complement.
CTTTGCCATACCACTCACTTATTACTCATAGGCAGCCAATAAATCCCTAGGAGAAACTCATTGCCTAGCAATTTTTTACCTACTTACACTACTCGCAGTCAACAAAACATACATAAATAAATAATCTAAATTAATTAACCATTAATAACATTTCACACACATGCTATCCCAATTATAACAATCAGACAAAAATAAAAACTAACCACCAAACACTTCAACTAAACCTATACGCGTGAGTGTGCAAACGAGAGCATCCGCGGCCACGTGCGTTCCTCACGATAGGCCGCCAGCCAGGCACGCGTGACACGCGACACGTCCACGTGAGTGCCCCTCCCCTCCCCCCACCACACATCCACAGCTTAACTGTTGTGGCTCTGTGCGGTCGACTCTCGGTAAAAAACGGTATGGCGAAATAGTGCACCTGTCATGGTCACAAGATAGAAAAAGCCTGCGCACTGCCACATACTCTTGGAATCTGAGGGCCTACAACAGGATGTGGACTGCTGGCGTAGCGCCAAGGGGCTTTGCCATGCTAAGTCGGCCTTAGGCGTTACGCTGGCAGCCAAGACACCAGGACCGTAACCCCCACATCTCCCAGATTTCCCCCCTTCCCTCCCCACATCCACAGCAAAACAACCCGCAGTGATTTTTTAAAATACCCAGTGATACATTCTCTCCCCTCTAGAGCATTGTGAAAGTGTCGTGTACGTGTGTGCCTGTGTGAGTCTGTACTTGCAGAGTCGCGCTTTCTGGTATGCCGGTGCTCCGCTGGCCAGTAACCGATTCTGAGCGTACACACGAACAGTTCGTGTCGTGAGTGGACGTCAGTTGGCGAGTGGGTGCGTGAGCGTGTGCTCTAACAAGTTGCGGCGTGGTGGAATACACCATCGAGCGATTTGTGGGATTACAGGCGAAGACACCTGCGGTCACGGGCGTTCTGCACGGCCAACGGCCACTCATGATTTGTGTCGTGAGTGAAACGCTAGTTGGCAAGCGGGGTGCGTGAGTGTGCATTTGAGACTGAGATATGTACCCCAGCCTGAGAAAACATCCTTACATTCCTGAGAGATTGTTAGTTTGTATGTTTGAATATCTGTTTGTTTTGTTTTGGTAGACTGCATTGACAGTATGAGTTAGTTGAGGCAGTCCAAGCCATTGTTAATTTTCAATTGGATGAGCAGCGGCATAAAGTCCCTGATCAGGGATAGGAGACGGATGTTGAGCACAGAAATGCGAGAAAGTGGAAGTTGGTTGCTGTTTTCAGTGATCTCAATGTCCTGGATGATTTGTATCATTTCCCTGGCAATTCTACGGAGTTGTCTCCAGTTTGAAGAATCCTCACTATTGAAGAAGCTAGGGAGTTATAGGGCTGCAATCTGCGGCAGGCTGCGCGGGTGGCAACCAGAGAGACAGTGGGGTGTCAAGCAGTGCTCACACGACTGCTCAGATCATTGCCGAGCACTGATCTGTTTTTTGAGATTTGAGAGGTCTTTCTGTAAGGTAAAGACCGTGTCCGTTAGAATTTTGATTGGCACTCGGTTGCTGGAGGCATCAGAGGAGATTGAGTGCGGCGACGACGTGTCCTTTCGGGTAACTGGGGCAGGGCGAGGATGCTGCTGCGTATTTTTCTGCTGGTTTGGCTGGGTGTTTCCTGTGAATTTTTGGGGAGCGTGTTGATAGGCCTTGCAGCCTCTATAAGACGCAGCATGAGGACCCGTGCAGTTGGCGCACTTTGGGATCTCATCGGGGCTTTTAGTGCACATGTCCGTTGGGTGTTTGCCCCCCCCAGGGCGGCGGGGGGCGGGGGGGGGGAGGGGGGGGGGGGGGACCCCTTCTCCGGGGCCCGGGGGGCCCGGGGGGGGGGGGGGGGGGGGGGGTGGTTCCTTTTTTCTTTTTTCTTCCTTCTTGTCTTTTTTTTTTTTTTTCGGTTTTTTTTTTTTTTTTGGGGGGGCCCCCCGCGGGGGCCCCTTCTTCTTCTCCCCCCCCCGGCCCCCCCCCCCCCCCCGGGGGGGGGGCCGCCGGCCCCCCGCCCCCCCGGGCCGGGGGCCGGGGGGGGGGGGGGGGCCCAACTTTTTTTTTTTGTCCGTTTTTACATAAATCTTTACAAATGATTTGGCTCCTCATAGAGGATGTTGACTAAAAACTATGGCGGTAGTATAGTAATTTCTTTACATTATTCACTTAACATTTGTACAAACTAAGTTTGGCTTTACAGTGATCTCTGTACTCCATTCTGTAGACATGTGCGAGGGATTCATTGCAGACGCGGATGGAGCCCGCGTATTGGCAAATGGTCTGATGTTTTGCATAACAAAACACTCCCATTGGTCAATACGAAGGACATGCGCCTCCTGCACGATTGCCCCCGCATGTTCTAATAGATTACAGAGACTAAAGCTAGCCGTGATGCTTGATAAAAACATGTGCAAATCAATCCAAAAATCAAACACTAATTCTTAACTATCCTTATCACAATGCCAGTCTATACTAGTTGCCATCAACATCGTCAATGCTGCTCGTTATCTGAAAATAAACAAATACAATCTCCACTAAAATAATACAGAAACACGCGTCAACTCACCTTGGAATCTCGCCAGTCGTCACTGTCCGCACTATTCGCCGCCAGTAGCTGTTCGTCCACCTGCCTTCAAACCTGAAAAAGAACACAAACATAATTACTAACATTAACTTGAACTTTAAAACCGCCGACTCACAAACAAATATACACACCTCTACTGCCGCAATCATCACAAAGGCGTCGTCTCCCAATGAACGTCCTCCAGCTACCAGTCAACTGCAAATAAACAAATATAAAAAAAAATCAGCATCATCTCAAAATAAATCAAATACTTATCCTTACCGCAAGCAATTCCTGTCCAGCTACTCGCCTCAGCATCTTCAATCATATTTGTCTTCGGAAATTAAACTATTACAATCACCGTCAAATATAATATACAAATTCTGAATAATGCGCCAACTTACATTGGAATACTGCCAGTCTACACTGTCAGTGCTATTCGCCGCCATAAACATCTCATCTGTCTTCCTTCGAAAACCTGAAAAAGAATACAACACAATCATTAAAATCAACTTATTTATAAAATCACCAATTCACACACAAACATATCCAGCTTGCCGTCATTTCCACAAAAGCGTTGCCCTCCAGAGAATGCCATGATATTAATACTTATTTTAATTATAAATTGTACAAACACAAGAGTAATTTGTGTTTGTACAATTTATAATTAAAATAACATAAAATGACACCACTCCTATCGCCTACTCCACCGATGCAACTCTGCGCCAATGCGATACATCGATAATGCGTTGCCACACAGCGCAATGTTGGTTGTGTCATATTTATTATTGTTTTATAAGTATTGACACTAAACAATGTTTGCTTCGCTTTAAACTGCGCGCGCAACTGTTATGGAGTTGCTTTTGGTCTATCGATGGCGCTAGCTTGGCAAGCGATAGTCACAGCAGTCATTCGATTGTGGCTGCTACCCATCGTTTTGAACTGCGCGTATTCGCATAAGTTATCGATGGAGCTAGCTTGGCTATCGATAAGCGATATGCAGGCAGCGCTTTCGATTGTGACTGCGCTGCCCGTTGGTGGCTTTGAAGCTTTTCTGCCTTTTGCCTTTCACCTCCTGACAAGGCGCAACAGACACTTTCACTGTTCCCTTTCATCCTCGCTGCCTTTGCTGATGCTGCGTAGTCCCGTTAAGGAGTGTAAACAAATCGCACGCGTCCCACAGGACGGAAGAATGTAAAGACAAAATTGGCAAAGGCGAAATCGCACCTCGCACGCGGTCGCTCAAAAAACTGTTGCACTGTTTGCGCGCCAAAGTCAAATCGCGAAGACGAGTATGGGTGTTTTGCGAGTGTGTGCGTGTGTGTGACTTTATGACTATGTGTGACTGTGTGCACTAAACTAACTTAAATTTATAACTGAACTTAACTCTTTCTCTCTCAGTCCAGGGCGATGCGGAGCCAAGGTAAGTTGCAGCATAGAACAAAGTAGAAAGAAAGGAAATTGTGCACGCACAGGCATGCACACATACACACGCATACATAGTAGGTGGAGCAATTAGCTAGTTTTATTTTTAAACCTCGCACACTAATGCATTGCAGATGCAGCTGCACACACACACACACAGAGAGCCACGCACACATGTGCGAATACGAATACGAACACAATTAAACGGCTTGCGGCCTCGCACTCAATGCCAAGGACAACAACAACTGCAACAAGTAGCGGGCGATAGCATCTCTTGCTATCTCTCTTCCCTCCCTCTCCCTTCTATCACTACTTGCTCGCACTTAATTAATAGTGGAAAGAGAGGTAGGCGGGGGAGACTTGCTTTCATTTCGAATTCGAATTTCGAACTTAAGCCGCCGTCTAATTAGGAATTTAGTTCCGTAAGCTGAATAAAATCAAGCGAAGGCAGCCGCCCGTGCTAGTGCCACAAGCAGCACCTGCCCCAGTACACACACATCTACACGCACACACACTCACACACACAGAGTGCCAGAATGTATTTATGATTATGTGCCCTGTAAGCCGTCTGTCACTTTGCAAGGACCTCGCCCCATCCCAAGCATCCCGCCTCCACTCTTCCCCCTAACCTGGCGACCCAGTGGCAACATTGCCGCAGGTTTCTCGTGCCCAGTGCTGCCACTTTTTTTGACAACCACAAGAAAAGCTGTAAAAAGCCAAGGCTTAATTCCTGAAAAAGGAAACGGAAAAATCTAAAAAATACTCAACAAGTTGAATAAAGTTTTTTGCTACTTACAAAATCAGATCTAACGATTTAGCTTGTTTTTTTTTGAAAGAAGCTAACACATTCCTAACGTAAAAAACCACAAACTTAAAAAAAAAAAACGGCTAAATTAACGAATTAGCTTGATTTTTACCAAATGAGAAAAATAAAGATGTTTCTTTCACGTTGATGTTAGAAAATTGTATAAAAGGTTTTAATAGTCCTGTTTAAAGTGATTTTTCTCAATCGTCTCTTTAAAAAAGTCAGAAAAGTCATGTCTGAACAGAAGCTAAAAAAATTCGTAAAAAATGCCTTAAAGCGGAAATTTTAACGTGTTTTTTCTTAATCGAACTTTACAAATTTCAAATTTAGCGGGAAAAAGACGAAATTCAGTCAGCACTTGATTCGAGTGGCTTGAGAGAGTTACCTTTTTGGGTAGCCTCTTTACCTTTTTCAAGCTGTTGCCACCTCTCGCTCTGTCCCTGGGGAGTGGGGACTATTTTTGTCCCTCTGGCGATCCCTTAATCCGCTTAGCCGCTCCCCCCTTCCAGTGGCCAAAAACCGCGCTAGCTGAGTGCTATTTCTATCTCTCTCTCTCTCTGTATGTGTGTGTGTGTTTGCGTGTTTGTGTGTGTGTGTGTGTCTGTGGGTTCTTTTTTCTTAATTATTACAAGGAAAAAGGAAAAATGTTGCTGAAAATATTTGGCATAGCTGGGGAAAAAAGTGTTTGCTTTGATATCTTGGAGCGAACCTGAAAGCCACCCTTGGCACCCACCCCCCCGTCCCCCTCTTACCATGCGCCAACAACCCACACCCTACACACACTTCCTCACACACACATACACACGCAGATATATCCAATCAACATTTGAATAGAGGCTTCTTTTTGTGCTAAGAGCCGAAATTGCTCACAGAAGAGACAGAAAATCAATAAATCGAGTTTTAATGAGTTTCAAATATTTGGAACGAAGCCTGCATCCGCTCCCTGCGTAAATACCCTGTACAGCAACTAGCTAAAGAGGGGTATCCCTGGCAGTCTTTTAATACGCAGTTTTTAACAAAGTAATTGAGCGAAGCAGAAAATTTAATTGGTCATTGGCAATTTGGAGATTTAAAATGAAACTAAAAATGTTTATATTAATAAAAGGCTTCATGAAACATCAATTTTGTAATTCGCTTCAAATGTAAAATGCATTTTTATAATTTTAATTAATTTTATTATTTTATTTTAATTAAATTTTATAATAATTGTCTTAATTTCGTCATTTAATTTCTTCATTCTTCTCATTCAAATAAAATTTTTAGCTTTTGCTGCTTTTATTTTGATAAGAAGTGTAGTAAGAACTGTAGCAAGAGCTGTAGCTATGCTTTACTTTTTGCAGTGTGCTGTCGCACTATAGGGTATTCGCTAGTCGAGCATTACTGTGCTGTCACGCATGTGGCATGTTTTAAGGATCTTACAGCTTAAATTCTACCCCAGCCCAGCTTTACGTTACTGCCTTCGCTATGTTTCCTTTTTTTTTTGCAATGCCGCTTCCGTCTCTTTGTGCTCCTCCTCCTACTCCCCCTGCAGGATTCCTTGTAATTCTAGGCTTGGCAACCCAACTCAACTCAATTCAACTCAACTCAACTCAAAATGCCTTTGGTTTTCCTTTTCTGCCCCTTCTCCACCGCAGAATGCGACGCTGAGCGACTAGAGAAGGCGCAGCAGAAGAAGAAGAGGCACAATGACGACAGCCAACATTGACTACGATTACCTGCTCAAGTTCCTCGTGCTGGGCGACTCCGGAGTGGGCAAGACCTGCCTGCTCTACCAGTACACGGACGGACGCTTCCACACGCAGTTCATCTCCACGGTGGGCATCGACTTCCGCGAGAAGAGACTGGTAGGTGCTGGAGTCGCTGCCTTCTGGCAGAGCTCGTGTGTCCAATCTCCCTCACCCACACTCTCTCTCCCTCTCTCTGTGTACTTTAGTTATATAGCTCACGCGGACGGCGCCATCGGATTCACTTACAAATCTGGGATACCGCTGGACAGGAGCGCTTCCGCTCACTAACCACCGCGTTCTATCGGGATGCGATGGGCTTTTTGCTCATCTTCGATCTAACTAGCCAGAAGTCGTTTCTGGAGATAACCAACTGGCTGGAGCAGCTGCGCCAGCACGCCTACACCGAGGATCCGGACGTGGTGCTCTGCGGCAACAAGTGCGATCTACTCCAGCTGCGCACCGTCAGTCGGGAGCAGGTTGCGGCGATAACGCAGCGCTACCGCCTGCCCTACATCGAGACAAGCGCCTGCACCGGGGCTAACATACAGCAGGCTGTGGAGCTGCTTGTGGGGCGTGTCATGGAGCGCATCGAGAACGCCGTCTCCAATCGCGACTTCTCGCTGCTGATGGCACAGAACCGTCGCCTACCCAACATTGCGTATGGGCCCGATCTGGTGCGGCTCCATCAACAGCAGCCGGGACAGGCTCAGGGGGGGCGTCGTAACTGCAAGAATTGCTAGAATGATGCACTTGCTCCACTTACATGTTTACTCTATTTTGTTCATCTTTGTCTATGTGTATGTTGACTGTAAATAAATGTTTCGTTTCCTTGTTGCTTGTTAATCTACGTTAATTTAAGTTTATTCGCTTTAAATTTGACACATCCACAGCCACGTCCATGCCAACGCCCACGGCCACAGCCAGAGGCAGGCAGCAAGTCGCGTGCTGCTGTTGCTGCTGCGCTCTAGAATCCATCGGTGGTAATACTGTATGTCCGAGTAGACACCCGGCAGCCCTGGCTCCGCACAGCCATAGCCCCAGGAGACAACGCCAATGACGCGTCCTTGGTGCATCAATGGGCCACCCGAGTCGCCCTGGCAGGAGTCGGTGCCACCCTGCAGGCGTCCAGCGCAGAGCATGCCCGGAAGCATTCCGCTGCCGTAGATGCTGCCGCAGGTCTGGCTCCCTTATGGTGCTCACATTGCCCAGCAGCAGCACATTCGAGAGAGTCGCCTGGGGAGGTTTAATTCATTTTTTTAATTGATTTTGCTCCTCAGTGAAAGTTTAAATTCAAAGTTCAAGTTCGATAAATCAGTATATCCTCCAGGAACTTTTAAATTTGATCGGGGATATTTCAATATCAATATCCTCAAGGGAATTTTAAATTTCCTAATTCATTTTTTTAATTGATTTTGCTCCTCAGTGAAAGTTTAAATTCAAAGTTCAAGTTCGATAAATCAGTATATCCTCCAGGAACTTTTAAATTTGATCGGGATATTTCAATATTAATATCCCCAAGGAAATTTTCAATTTGAAGTTTGATAAATGATCAAATGTCCTCGAGGAAATTTTAAATTTAAATTTCAAGGTTGATTAAACATTATATCGATATATGCTCAATGGAATGTATTATCAATAACGAGAGGATTCGAAATAGCTGAAATTTCTACTGATGTTACTGCTGCACGTACCTTTTCAGTTCGCCCCCATCCCGCCACCTGACACTGGGCACCTGCGGGCGGCTGCAGCGTGGCCAGCTCTATGGGAGACACGGTTGACTGGCTCCCGTTGCCAGGCACCTTCTGGCGTAGGAAAATGACACCCACATCGTCGCGCATGCTCTCCGGACTAAAAGTGTTCATATACGCTATCGAGCTCACCTCGGAGACGATGGTACCGTTGTTGCGCTCATAGCGATTCAGCGTGCCCATGACCACAACAAATTCGCTCGCCAGGCGATAGCGTCTCTTGGAAGAGCTACAAAGTCAAACAGGCATCAAGCTGGAGTCGAGCAGCAGACCAGGATTTCCCTAGCAAGGATCTCTACTTACTTGTACAGGCAGTGGGCGGCAGTCAACACCTTGTTGGGCGCTATTAATGATCCGCCACAAATGTGACCACTACCAAAGTTTCTATCGTACTTCTTCAGGCGTATAGAGACCAGATGCTTCGTATCCTCCACCCTTGCCTCTGTTCCATTGATAATTCGTGGCTCCAAGGTCTCGTGAGGCTGCTCAGAGGCAACTGTCAAGAGTTCAATGATGCAACTTAATCTCAAAACAGTAAAAGCTCGAATCATATTAAGAGAGTTTTATGCTCGTATAACTAGAGAAGATTTATCCTTATCATAGAGACAGATTTATACATGAGCAGACTGAAAATTTAACATGATTAGGAAACCAAGAAGAGTTTCTTGCACATCAACTTCAAGGCTTAGAAGCTTCTCTATACTGTAACCGATTGAATCATCAAGCAGACTAGCTTTCTCTTCCTCTGTCTCTCTCTCTCTCTCTCTCTCTCTCTCTCTGTTTCGGTCTAATTTACCTCTAGTTTGGCCTTGCCGCACCGTCGTATCTGTGAGATATTTACTTTACGTCAATTTCCGCTTTTGTTGCAGCAAAAGACAACGCTGATTAAAGAAAAACGCGAAGAGAGCGTAGTCGCTATCAATTCTTACACTAACAACTTCTCTTTCTCTCTCCCTGCTCTGCTGGGGGCTGCCTACTCGCCTTCTTGGTATGCAAACTTCTGAAAACATAGAGATATGAAAGGTGTATCTATATATACCTCTGTCTAACTCTCTTGTATGGAGGTCCATCTGTCTGCTCTCTAGGAAAACATCTTAACATGGAGATATACCATATCTATCTGTAACTCCCTCTCACTCTATTATACTTGATGGGGGTTAGATATATCCATCTATAACTCAGTTCAACTCTCTTGTATGTGGCTCTATCTGTTACTCTGTCTAGTTAGAGAACTCTCTTATACTTGGGTGTCTTACACGCTCGGCTGCACATGATCAAAGCAATGCAGCCATAGAAATAATACGTGGGCTTCATCTTTCCCAACATGAAGCTACAAATTCCGAATTCCTTGACTGTATTCAGCAAGAGTGCGTTTCTAACTGATCTATTCCAGTAGAGCCCTGAACAGCACAGAGCATCTCAGCATCGACAAGACATCGAGCTGTTCCAATTGCCAATCAGCGCCGACTTTATCAGCCACTAGATAAGAGCGAGAGACAAGGCGAGACATAGAAGAAGAGGGGGGGCAGGAACTGAAGATCAAATGGAACCACAACGATATATGATGTTTGTATTTGTACAATTCTTTTTTAATATAAGTCAAAAATTGTGAACACGGTTCGTTATTCGTTATTCGATCTCTGATACATTACGCTTTATAAATATGATATATGTATGTGTGTAAGATATGTAAATGTATTTGTGCATACAACCAATGTAGCATATGCTATAGTCCATTTATAGCTATATCTTCCTGGACGGCTGTTGCCATATGATAAAAAAGGGGGTTCTAAAGTAAAAAGTACAAAAATTTGCACTACAAAATGTCAAGGCACAATTTGCTTAAGAAGAATTTAAAGTAGAGAGAGATTCGATCGATAGATCGTGGTGTAAATGGACGGAAAGTGAAGACGTATTGTCTTTTATAAAATGGAATTGCTTCAAGTGGTTGGGGACAGTAGAGAGTCACTCTATATGTAGCCCTGCAGGCTGCGCGACTGACTGTGATGATGACGAGGGGGCTGGTAGCCGGGCTCCTGCATCTCCATCTGCATCACTAGATTCTTCTGCTCGCCACGCGCCTCGTAAGCCTGGCGAGATTCGCGCTGCAGGATCAGCGCGGCCAGGCCGAGCAGCATGAAGGTGACCACGGCCAGGGCATACGACCAGCCGAGAACATTGAACTTGGGGTACATTAGCCAGTCGCGGCGATAGGCGCATCCTCCAAAGATGCACACGGCCAAGAACATGAAGAGAGCTGCAAAGCAGAGAGAAGGATCAGGATTAGACAAGCCCAGGGCAGAGACAGCGTTAGGGTACGTACAGGAAATGGCTGTGCCGATGTACGAGATGCGGACCAGGAGCCACTCGTACTGCAGCACAGGCTTCAGGGGCAGGCGGATGATGGTGAGCGAGAGCAGCGACAGCACAACGAACACAATGATGAAGGACATGGTGACAAAGCCCTGCACGGCCATCAGCCAACCGGGCAGCAAATACTCACGAATCACATAGTAATCCTAATGAGGACATGGCAATGAATTGTAGCGTGACGATAAGGACAAGATGGTAATCGTGGTTACTTACATGCGAGAATATGTTGTGGCAACCGGTGAAGTGCTTGGGGAACTGGTACTTGGGATATACGAAGTCCTTGAAACAGTATTGCCACAGACCCATGTTCTTGAAGCTGCTGTGCGTCTCCTCGTACGACTCGATCCAGTAGGGCGAGCAAAAGGACATGATCATCACAAAGAAGCTGGCATAAGTCACGATGGCACCGAACACGACTCCGTCTACAAGCAAAGCAGGTAAATAATATTAGTTTACACACACACACACACATGCACACACGTACACACTAAACAAACAAAAGTGCACAATAAACAGCGGGCTGCGTCACTCACTTGTCGCACGCGGATAGTCGCCTTTTTCGACCCCATTGTCGGTGGTGTCCTGTGACTGCTGCTTGCCCAAATTACGCATTCTGGACGGGAGTGTGCTTATTATTTAATAAACAATGTGAAATCCTCGGGAATTGTTGTATATAAACAACTGTAGCACAAATTAGTCGAATGCACACACCCAAATGCAAGGTGGGGCTAGTGGTGGCAAAACTACCGTTTTATGGTCAAGCATCAGTTGTTTGTATATCTAATAAATGCTATCGATAGTCGAAAAGTCAGTATTTTACTTTGGCGCCTGGTCTGCAATAGAATCTAGTATTTTCAAGCGATAGTCAGTTGCTGGCATGTTTTTTTTTAGATAGTATCGATATTCAAATAGCCAGTTCATCGATATTATGCTTGCAACAGAATCTGCAATAGTATTTTCAAGCGATATACTAGTGTACCCAGTATTTCAACGGTTATGTCGATATCGATAACTCAGAATGATAATATTGAATTTTGGGCATTTGGTTTATTAATACTAATAATAACAATAACAGCACGAACATTAAATATTTAAAGAACTTGGTCTACTTCGTGGTGCTCTAAGTGTTTCATATACGCAAGAAAGCACGTCCAACACAGACTGCATACACTAATGAAGGGCACACGATTGCGTTCGGGGATCAGGGAGAAGTTAATGGTAGCCACAAGAGGCCAAACCGCTAGTGCAACCTGAAAATGTGAGTCATGTACTTATATTATACACACATAGATATATATAGTTATCTGCATTTACCTTGTAGGTGGGCAAAAACTTCTTGCCAACTTCGGCGACTGCTTCCCGTACAGTCTTGGCCTCCAACAGACTCATGATGAAGTAGAAGCAGGTCATGGCACCAGGTGTGTAGGAGACGGTCTCCACAGCCGCCTTAATCATGCCTGTGCGCAGTGATGTATGTGGCCACATCGCACTTGAGATCTGCAAGGGGTCAAGGAATGCTTTTGAATATCGTAGATTGCAGAGAGTACTCTGAGAATACCTTGACCCAGCCATAGAGCGTGGGCGCCACAAAAAGTCCGCCATACATGCTGAACCGCAAGACGCGCCACCAGTCGTAGTTGCCTGCAATGGCAACAATGACAATCTTGTCAAGCACGAGATGCGCACTGCGACTTACCCCAGTTCTTGCCCTCGAAGGTCTGCTGTATCAGGCTGCCCGTGGGCCAGATCAGGCTGTACGATATCATGCCACGCGCAATGGGATATCGCGTGACGAACGTTTTGAACTGCTGCCACAGCAGTGGAGAGGCCATTCCGGCTTGGCTGCCTGTAAACAGTGGAAATACATGTTAATCATATGCAAATTATTCCCCTGTCAAGGCCCAATGCAGGAGGGGGTCGATGCGGGTGGCGTAGTCAGTATCAATCGCAGACAATGTCAACCCCAACCACCAATAAATGCAACACAAGCAATCGCACGTAAGCCCACTCACAAGGGTACCAGGGAACGATATGCACGCTGCACTTGGACTACTCCTCTTAGTGGGTCTGCTGCGCACAGCTGAAGCTGTAGAAGTTCCGTCTGAGGAGCAGGATGGAAAGATAGTTAACGGCACCATTGCTGGACTAGCCGAGTTCCCCTATGCGGTAAGTATTCTTCCGAGATTCATCTCCAGAACGGTTGCATGCCTCTTCTTCTATCTATCTCTCCCTCTCTCTCTCTACCCCTTTCGCTGCGTCTCTAATCCACAGTTGTCGTTACGACGGGCGAAGAGTGGACACCACTCGTGTGGCGCCTCTCTGCTGAACCCCTCATGGGTAATGACAGCGGCGCACTGTGTGCGTGGTGCAACGCCGGAGCAGCTCAATCTCCAGTACGGCAGCAATATAATCTCAAGGAATGCCAGCCAGTTGGCCTCAGTGTCCTCGATTCATGTACATCCCGGCTATGAGCCCCAGGATAAGTACATACACGACATAGCGCTGCTGGAGTTGACCAAGCCTTTGCTACTCACTGACAGCGTGCAGCCCGTGCGCCTGCCAGATCCCAATGCAGCTGGACAGCAGACGAGGTACAGCACTGGAAATGCCACCCTGGTCGGCTGGGGGCTCAATGCGGTACGTTAGAGAGAGAAATCATGAGGTTCCTTTATTGACGGTGTAATCTTTTCTCCTCTCTCCTCTTGCTTCTGCGCTCTTCTCTCATTCTCTTCTACTCCTGTTTGCAGACTGGGGGCGTGGTGCAGCAGCAATTGCAGAAGGTGCATTTGCAGATCTACAGCGACGAGGAGTGCAGTCGGCTCCATGAGCAGCACCTGCACTCGAGCCAGATCTGTGCAGGCGTGCCCGAGGGGGGAAAGGTCAGTGCAGTGGCGACTCTGGTGGCCCGTTGCTGCTTACTGGCACGGACACACAAATCGGCATTGTCTCTTGGAGCATCAAGCCCTGTACTCGTCCCCCTATCCGGGTGTCTTCACCGAAGTCTCCGCCTATGTGGACTGGATTCTGAAGACAGTTGGCGCCTCCTCCGCAACTACCTCCTCTTCGCAGCTCTGGATTGGGCAGCTAATTGTGGCGCGTGTGCCGCCTCCCTTAGCGTGATAACATGGACAGATGCTTCGCTCTTCTCTTGGAATACAAAATGAGTTAGATTTTAGTGAAACTACTTCAACTTATTGTCCATAAATGCAATTTATATTTGACCTAAAGAATTGTTCTAAATACTTCTATATATGTACACAACAGATGCATTGCAGGAGAGGATTACCTCCCCGCCGGCACTGCGACTACGACACCGTCTGTTATCGTCAACTGCTCCTCGTGGTGAACTTGGCGGGACTTGGTGTAGGCCAGAAAGATGATCCACATAAGGCTGCATATACTGACGAAGACGACGCGATTGTGCTCGGGCACCAGCGAGAAGTTCAGGGTCTGGATGAAAGGCCACACGCAGAGGCCAACCTGGAGAGGGGAAGGGAAGGAAGCAGGGAGATTGTAATGGAAGAGGGATGCAGTTAGGTAATTCTAGGGAGACGTACTTTATATGTGGGCAGCGCCTTATCCTTGACTTCCTCGACAGCCTGGGCGAAGGTCTTGCGCTCCAACAGGCTCATGCCCATGAAGAAGCTAACGCAGGCGAAGGGTCCATAGGAAACCTGCTCGGTTAGGGCCTAAAGGGGAAACGAAGGAGGATGGAAGGAGTGTATCAAGCAGATCTTAGAGAGTCTCCTTGGTTGCCTACGCACCTTTACAATCCCCACGCGCAGACTGGTCTGTGGCCACATGGCGCTGGTGAGGCGCACCCAGCCGTAGAGCGTGGGCGCCACATAGAGTCCTCCAAAGAGGCTAAAGCGCAGCGCGCGTGCCCAGTCGTATGTCTCTGCGAAGGAGAAGGAAGAGGAGGATGGGACAGTCTTAATCAGAAGAAGATCGATAGAGTAACTTACTCACATCACGTCCCTCCAGGGTCTGCTGGATGATGCTGCCCGTGGGCCATAGGAGGGCATAGGTGACTGCTCCCTTCACCATGGGATGCAGCTTGCCCTTGGCCGCGAGGAAACGCTGGCAGTTGCCCAGCGAGGTCTGGGCTAGCTTTAGCACTTGGGTCACCATTTTACACTATTCACGGTTCACAGGTACACGGGTACAAAAAGGTACAGGTACAGGTACAGGCGCTATCTATATATCTGTCTTCACTTTCGATCAACAAGAATGTTTTACTAAAGAAATTTTGTTGTTGCTCTTAAATTCACAAAATACACTTGGTAACCTACGCCGACAGCGACTGCGACGCCGACGTCAACAGCAGCGACAGCTAAGGCGAATACGAAGGCGAGAGCGAAGGCAAATTCAGCGAACTATGAGGCGCAAGGTCAATGCCGATTTGTGTGCGTGTGAGTGACTCTGTGTGTGTGTGTGTGTGTACACACTCGTGGGAATAGTTGGCCATGGACAGAGGAGAAGAGGTACTAAGGGGCAGCTCTTACAGATAGTACTACTTGCTTTGTTGTTGTTTTAATCGTCAATTGCACTTTGCACCCGCTTTCCTTATCCTGCTTTGCAATAGATCCCGCTGGGTCGCTGTTAGGTCCCTATTGGGGCATCTAAGTGACACAATGGTTGAACAAACACTGCAAGAGCTGCATTTGATTTTTTCTCGATTCTCGAGATCATTCGCAGAGCCAAAAAACAACAACAAATTGCTCATCTCGTGCAGTTGCAATGTTGCATGATCGCGAGAAGCTTTTCCGTTTCCGTGACGGTGACACATGTCGGAGAAGAATGAGTGGGAGGGGGGATGACTTATGAAAGCTGCTAGGCATTTATTGCCATGTAGAAAATACATTTATTTGCAGTGCAACTTTTGCACTTACATTTGGCCATAAACTTGCCAGACCAGAGAAGCATCCCCCACACTTCGCCATGAAGCTGCAGCAGTGCTGTCGATTTAGCTGTTTTTCCGCTAAATGTAGTTTTTTTCGAAGGCCATTTGCGAGCTAAGTTAAGGATTGTGGGAAACGGAATTTCTGTAGTTTTTCAGAAATAAAGTTAGCTTTTTCTATGAAATTTACATTATTTAAACACTATTACCCAAAGGCAGAACATTTGTTTATATTTCTGATACATTTGTTTAAAAAAATTGAAAGGCAAATCCCAGTTTATTGTTAGGTAATTTGAGCTTTTTCTAGCTTTTATTTACTAAATGAGTAACTGTTGTTATTCGCACTCATTGTTGCGGCTTCTGATGAAATGAATAACAGAAATGTTTGTGACACACACACATATACATGTATATGTATTTTAAAACTTGTGACGGCATTTGCATACGCACATTCGAATAGCGTGCTATCCAATTCCCTACTGGGTGCCTAGCAAATGCGCAACCACTAACACACGGCAAGTTGTGAATGGGAGAATAAGAATGTACGCATGCACACGCTTCTGTGCATGTGCGTATGTTTGTGTGTGTGTGCGAACATATGTTTATGTAATTATGTATTCAAGAACCTTGAGAAATCGCATGTGATCAAATGTGTGTGTCTGCCAAAATACTCTAGACAGTACGATAGTGGTTATGATCTAGACAAATATTGCTAGTCACGCCAAATAGTAACAACAAGAACAACAAAAATGAAACTAAGATTTGTTTCATCGCCTTCGCCTTCACCTTCGCATTTCGCATACTCACATATGTAAGCGCACACACATACGTGCTTTCAGAAATAACTCTATCGTGTAATTAAACTTTATTTATACCCTATACTAATTTGTAAAGAATAAGAATGTGTGAGTGTGGAATAGAGTCGCCGCTCACTCCGTTCCTGTTGCGAATTATAACAAACTAAACGCAATTGTTGTTTATGTCAGCTGTTGATAGCAAAAGCTGTGAGACGAGCTTTTATTGAGACCCAATGGAAAATTGAGTAGAGCAATCAGCTGTTAATGTTTTAGGCAAAAAAAGAGTAAGAATGTGATCGGAAGTAAGTGTTTCATTGCATTTTCTGTTTTTCTGGTTTTTCTCGAATCTTGTTCCACATATATTTACATAAACCGTTATATTACAGACAATACTTTGGATATTTCGTTCATTTCGTGATTAGGTTGAAGCACATCTTAGGGATGACACTGCTTGCTAGGCAAGTGTGGCCGTTATATTTGAAATTGAAGATGCTTCATGGATGAGTATTCTGTGTAGGAAAAACCAATGCAAGTTAACGATTCGGGCATGTCTCTCTCCCTATGGTCTCCAGCTAGGAATGGTAATGGTAATATGTATTTTAAAATGTATATTTGATATATGTATATTTGATATATTCTTACAAAAGGCTGTCAATGAATGAAGTCACTTTGATGATGTTACTGGTTAACTGGCTACCCCATTCTTTCTCAATTGGTACCGTCTAGGTTCTGCAGACGCGGCTTGCTATTCTCGACAGCGGCCACCTGCTTCTTGAATATGAATCCCTGGTACTGTTTGACTAGGGCAGCACACTTGAGGGGCTCGCTCTTGTACTCTTGGTAGCAGGCGATCAGCTCCTTTTCCATAGACTCAACGTCTGACGAACAATTGTTGGCCTTGACCCATTTGACTGGCTGCCCAAAAAGATTTTGCACACGGCCCAGTGTTTTGTTGAATTGCATCTCCTCCACCTCAGTCGAGCGCCGTTGCCACATGTTGACCTTGGATACCGACATCCCCCGGGTCCCAACGATGGATCCTGCATACCATCGCTATTGCTATCCGCTCCTGACGTCGAGTTCAAGTTCATTACACGCACTCCTCCACCAGCCTTTATCCGTTGACAATTCTCACAGATGGGCACTGTGCTTGGTCCTGCTCCTGCCCCTCCTTCTTTGTCCGTGCATGCTGCATCTGCGGGAGTGGCAGCTTTATCTGAATTGGCAGCTTTATCTGCATTGGCGGCTTTTTCAACGCGATCCAAAACTTCGCGGCTAATCTGAAATGGAGAAGTGTTGGACATTTGAACAGTTTGAGGTTTGCAGTTATTTGCGCCCATATCAATAACTATGACTATAAAAAGTAGTAAATGTCGTTCCAGATCCGTATAGAATTTTTTTGTTTCTAAAAATTGAATGTTGTCTTCTAACTGTAATTTAATACTGCAACTCAGAAGGCAGTGTATTTTGACTTCGCAACTTGCGTCTGGGCACACTATTGCTTGTATATTTTTAAACGAAAACGAAATCATCGCAAGGAACCGAATAATCGATAAATATCCCAAACATTGCCTATATATCGGACGCATGCAGGAACGCTAAATGTGCGTGCACATAACATTTATATTTTATTTTAACATTTGTAACTGCGTGTTAGTTGAAAATATGCAAGAATCGCCTCGTAAGTAAATTATTAGTTTTATTAAGAGTATGCAATATATATTTTCTAAATGCAGCGTCCTCAACGCAAATTATGCGTCAGTTTGTCGGTTGCGTTGAAGCAGGCGACTTGCGCAGGGAGTTGGCTGAGGACTGCATTGTGAGTCTCTTTGCCCGCAGTACAAAGGGCCTGGCAGGAGTAATGGGATTCGTAAGGACGCAGATAGCAGGACGCTTCAAGCACACGGGATTCGAGGAAGCGCGTGTCTGCGATGCGTCACACGAGAACAATCTGCAGGATCGCTTTGGGCACAGTCTGGAGAAGCTGCGCAGTCGTTTGAAGACGCAGATGCAGTCGCAGAAGAAGCTGGATTGTCCCACAACTTGGCTATCGCGTGCAGAGAGCGTTGAGGACATGACAGTCAACATTGCAGAACCAGTTACACCTCCGAATCAGCTGGTGACACCTCCGCGATCCGTTATTCCTGCAACAGCCACGTATGTTAGAAATACGGAGGCGATGCAATATATCGAAACTATTGGGGTGCTGGAGCCTGTTAACGGCCCTATGGATGATGATCCATGCCAGGTAAAACTAACACTTGGATATCGCTGTGGGTCAACAGCACACAGTGGCGAATTGCCCATCGAATTCTGTCTTATTGTCTACGAGAAGTACAAGCAAACTCGAAACCAGCAGCGTCAACAGCGCCTGCGCAGCCCCCCAGCAATGTCTATACAGACGATGAGGGAGACGAGCCAGCGCCCCGCAGTGTGCGGCGCATTCTCTTCCGCAGTACCGACTGCGAGCAAGAAGAAGATATGAAACCAATTGTGTCCCTCAGCCCTAAGCCTGTCTTGCCTCGCAAGCGTCCTCATAACGAAGAATCGAATAGAAAATCTAAACGTGCCGTGCGGCTAAGTCGTTTACGGTTTTAGGAGTACAAATTGGATTATATTGCACTGTTTGCACAGTTTATATTTATATTGCCCTAAATATTTATATTTTTATATTGATAGCATAAGGCTTTTATATATTTTTTGTAACTAATTGGGCAGATCTCTGCTCAGAAAGACTGATCTACTGCTAAAGCCCAGGTCGAAAATAATTACTAATAGTCGCTTATTTTGGTGTGTGTATGTACACATGCTTGTGTATAAATTTCTCAATTTTACGTTCATACATAAGTGTTGAAATAAATAAATTCATTAAATAAATTTAAATACCAATTTTATTAAACAAAACTAATTGATACTAGTATTGTTCGATAGCAAAGTGCGTGCAATCGATACTACAGATGTTCACTATCGATAGCAGATTAGCAACTCTGTTGCGGTGCGAGCGTGTGTCTTTTGTTTTAATTTTGTTTGAAATCGAAACAGACGCGATCGTAAATTTTAAGTTGCATGCAACAATGAATGAATTAAATGTTACCACCAATAAGTCGTATAATTGGGACGATATAAGCGTTGGCGACTACAATATGAACCATTCGGAGAATTTCTTCGGTACGTATGAACTGCTGTTCAGCGCCTGCTATTTGTTTTACAGTTAACTTAAATGCGCCATTTTCACCCAAGCTCGTGCTGTCAAAAAACAGGAGGAGGATCAACACAATTGTAATAAATCCTTACCTCTGGACCCGTTTCAAGAAAACTTCAAATCCTTGGGTATGTATGTTTTGATTTTGTTTGTTTTACATCAAGGTTTATAGTTATTTGTACCCAAGTTCGTGAGGATATAAAGCAGGAGACAAACAAGCAAAATTTGAATAAAACCTTATCTCTGGAAGAATTGCGAGATGATATGGAAACTGTTATAGCAGAGCCAGAATCAGAGGAATTACGATTGGGAGCCGAAAAGAACCAGAGAAACGAACAACAATTTGCAGTTTCACCTTTGAAATTGAATTATGATGCACCATCGGATAATGAAGAGAATATAAATGAGGAAGATAGAAACAGTGACAGTGGTGCGGTTAATATGAGACAGAACTGGTCATTCTACAACCCACAGGGTCACAGGAATGATGACGCCGCTGTTGCGGCCCCGAAGGCATATAACTACAAAGATTTGTACCAAAACAAACGAGAGATGGCACTACGGCAGCGGGAGGAGGAGGAACGCAAAGCGCGTGAGTTTCATAGCAGGCCGGTGCCCAATTTCAAGGCCATGCATAAGCGATTGAAGGATGTGGTAGTGGTTCATAGGATCACAGTGCCCTTAACTCCGGAAACATTAAAGCACTCGTTGGCGAGTAGCGCGAGGAAGAAGAGAAGGGAACAAGTAAGTAAGGCCATAGTAAGAGAACATGTATCTAATCTAACTACCCAAAAGCAGGAAAGTGAGCAGCTGCAGGCGGATGCTAAAGGTTGCCGCAAACCCCTTGTCGAGGTGAAACCTTTTCAACTACGTACCGATCAGCGAGTTCGAGAACGTCGGGAATATAATGAATCTGTTCAAAATCATTTGGTCCAAAAAAAAAAGAGGTAAGTTCAGTCCACTTGCTAATATTATTTGGCGCAATATGCCAATGTTACATTTGAGCAGTTTTTACAACACTGTGTAAGATTTATATCGATAACATTGAGTCCTAGTTGCGTTAACATATGCAAACCTGACTAACATTTGAGTTGTCATCGTTGTTGTGCCGTGCAACACTGCGCAAAAGGAAATGATATCGATAAACGATAATCGACGCACTCAATTTTGCGCTGTAAACGGATCATTTTGCGTTAGCAGCAGCTGTAATTTAGCAGTTAGTTAAATTAAAAGTTGAGTTTACGCGATTTGTTTAATTGAAACACAGTTTTTTGCCGAAAAGAACACAAATATAGAACTGAGTAGTCAAGCAAATCGACTACAGAAAGAAGCAACATTTGGAAAACCGTAAATACACGTATATTTACACGTGTACTACATGCATATATATGTGTGTGTATGAATACTTGTTGTTTGTGTGTGGTGTGAGTCATGAACGTTTCGGTAAACGGGACGGCGTAGAAAACAGTTATATTGTGCATTGCATAAAGGGTGCAACGCGTGACTCTCGTCATAATAATAATAGTAATATAAATAGCAGATAGAAGAAAATTTCCGTTTAGCCAAAAGTCAAATTCAAAAAGTAATCGAAAAAGGATTTACACAGCAGCTGCTGCGCCCATATACATACACACACACACATACACACACTCACACTCAATCACTCACGCACGCAGTCGAGTGGGAGCGACAACAGCAACAAAGGCAGCAACAGCAACCACAACAACAGCAGCAGCAGCAACAAAAACAACTACTATTGAGTTGCCGTCACAGTTGAAGTACCCGACGATTAAGTGGAAGCAACAGTCGCGTCTCTCGTCTAACAGTAAACAAAGCTCAACTGAGGCGCAACTTTCGCTTCACAAGTAAAAACAACAACAACAACAGCAATAAAAATGGTTGATCGCCTTGTCAACTCAGAGCTAAATACGAGGCGAATTGCCTCCGTGGAGAGCTGCTTCGGTAGCTCCGGTGTCCCCCTGGCCGTGCCCGGTCGAGTTCTGGTCGGCGAGGGTGTGCTGACAAAGATGTGTCGCAAGCGGCCCAAGTCGCGTCAGTTCTTTCTGTTTAACGACATTCTGGTGTACGGGAACATTGTGATCGGCAAGAAGAAGTACAACAAGCAACACATTATGCCCCTCGAGGAGGTGTCCCTGGAGTCGATAGCGGACAATCAGCAGTACCGCAATGGATGGTATATACGCACCACGACCAAATCCTTTGTGGTCTATGCTGCCACCAGCACGGAGAAGCAGGAATGGATGGCTCACATTAATAAGTGTGTGGAGGATCTGCTGCGCAAGAGCGGCAAGAAGCCAGTGGAGAATCATGCAGCTGTGTGGGTGCCCGATGCCGAGGCAAGCATCTGCATGCACTGCAAGAAGACGCAGTTCACCTTTGTCCAGCGACGCCATCATTGTCGCAACTGCGGCGCTGTTGTATGTGCCGCCTGCTCCACGAAGAAGTTTCATTTGCCCCAGCAAAGCGTCAAGGCGCTGCGCGTGTGTGACGGCTGCTACGAGCGACTGCGGCACACGCCAAGCGGCGCTGCTGGTGCCCACGATGCGGATGCAACTGGAGGAGCTGGTAAATTGAATGCCAGCGGCGGTGCCGATAGCTCCAATGATGATGACACAGACGAGGAAACAACTTCACCAGCTGCCGAAACGCACGACGAGCCGCGTTTCTATGGCGACAACAGCTTGTTGTCTGCTCTTGATGATTCGCTGGCGGGGACAGGCACCGCGGACAGGCCAGCGTCAACAACACCCGCTATACCCGCAGCCACAACGACAACAAGCGCGGTACCAAACAACTGCTGAGGAAAAGACGAGTCGGGAACGATGATGATAGACATGATGGAACTAACGCTGTGGGGGGCAGCAGCCGGAGAAGAATGACGGGATGCGAAAATGGACTGGATCTGGATCACACTGGTATTGGTACTACTAATACTACTATTACACAACCACATAGAGAGAGAGAGGGAGAGGGAGAAGAGATCGTAGATTTCGAGATCATGCACGGAAATCTATTTGGGAATTTTCGTATGCTAATCTTATCAGTGGAGAGCTGTGACTGCTACTGCTTGCCAGGCACAGACTGGCGCCAATATATAGCATATACATACATATATGTGTGTATATAGTTATGTACAGTGTCTGGCTGATATTAAGTTGGGCCGCTTATCAAGTGCGCTCTGCTTTGTATGATTGACCACAGCAGAAGAAGAGCAGGCTTAATGTAGAACTCGATATATATATAGAATTAGTGCAAAATCTTTGTTAGTGTGTGTGTGTGTGTACGATTATAAAGACATCTGAGTCATATGCGGGGGGGAGGAGGGGTAAGGCTAAGGCACAACTGTGTCGGCACAACTGTGTCGGCACAACTGAGTCATATGCGGGGGGAGGAGGGGTAAGGCTAAGGCACAACTGTGTCGGCGCTTCGGCGTCGATCTTGGATTTCTACGGACACTGATGACGAACATATATACATGAAATATATGGTACATATATATTTACATGACGACGATACACTCATTTCACTAGGGTTTCTCGCACAGGGACAGGGATTTGATCTGATTGAGAGACTCGGTTTAGGAATACATTTGAAATGGATTAAAGATTCTTTATTGAACTTTAGACATTATAGAATTTATATAAAGATGATAATGATATAATGTAAAACCTATATTTTGTTGATGATATGATGTAGAAGTATATATATATACATATATATATATACAAAATATAGGTTTTACATTATATCATTATCATCTTTATATAAATATAAAATAAATATAAATAAATATATATATATATATATATATATATATATATATGATAATACTACCTAGTTATGCTTGCCTATTGTTGTCTTTTATAGTAAATTGTTTATTGTTGAATATGACAAATCTGCAGAGAAACATTTTATTCGTCTCGCCCATCTGATCAAGCTAAACTAACTTATCTGGAATTTCCTGCTCTATTTACAGCAAGAGGAGGAGCGCATGCTGCGAGAACAAGAAGAAATAAAGGAAATACGAAAAATGACGGAATTCAAAGCTCGTCCCAACCCATTTAATGAATAACACACACACACTACATCCACATACATCTATATATATATACAATACATCAAGCAACAACAATACATAGTACATAGATATATATATATATAATTTCCTTGCAATTGTTTGTCTAAAATTGAATTTCTTTTATTGTGTATTTATGAATCGATTCGTGGATTGTACTCTATATATAAGCTGGGATCGATCTTCGGGATAAGTAAAGGAAAGAAAGAATACGCGTAGGGAAGAAGCAGAGGAAACGAGGGGCTGATGGAAAGTTGTTTCGAAAAATATTTTTGTAAATGTAAAATTGTTATTCTATTTAAAGAGAGATGGAAAGTAGAAAAGGCAGAACGATAAACGATAGACGATACTTTCATTATCATTCACATCTAACATGGGGTTTCGGTACGGGGCATCTAATTAAACACAGATGTACTGTTAAATAGCAAGACATATGCGTACTATATACAGAAATATCAACTTTATACATATAATTATTATTAATCATGTGTCTAACAATATTTTTTTTGTTCTTGTCTTTTTTTGTTTATATATATTTAATGAGAGACCGATCACCTTCGAAAGAGAGGTCTAACAATATCTGTACCAACTAAGCAATGATTAACTGTTTTTTAAAATACAAATTGATTAATATAAAACCGTGACATTGTATTTTCTTTCTCAGCGTTGCTTTGGGCGTTCGTTCTTTCAGCTTCTTAGAGGGTTCTTGAAATATTATACTTTATTATAACACAGGAAATAGATAATTGCGCATTTTAATGCTTCACACTCCAAGATCGAAAATCTACTCAGTCCCCCTATTCTACCCTTTGCAGAGGGTATTGTTTATTACTGCACACTATAAATATGTAGGAATGGGACTAATACATATATCATGTAAGAACAATTGTTTGTAATAAGGGGTTTTATATGAATAACTCTGCAGTGTTTTTATACATATATGCAATATTTTATACATATATGTATGCAGTATATATTGTATGAATCGCATAGGAATAATCTTCCAAGAGTGAAAGCAAATACTAACGGTATACGAGCCAGTACCTCCTTTCTTGTAACTCTAAATAAGGTACAGCCAAATAAGTTGGAGCTCTTCGCACCTGACAGCTATATACGCATTAGAAGAGTATAGCCGATAGCATTGTTTGTCCAGCTCGTGTGCTTCGCTATTGGTGCACCGCCCATTCCCATGCAGCGTGCTTATACATATGTCTGTCCTGCTTTTGCCAGCCGAACACGATAGAGAGAAAGAAAAACACGTGGCGGATTTAAGAAACATAAATGATGCTGGTATTTATTTATGCCATTTGGTCGCTTAGGAGCCCTTGGGCTTGCGTCTGTTTATCGTGGTCTTAGAATTGACCGTCACTGCCCCAGGAGGTCTTGACGGTGTCCTCGTTCCAGTCCTCAACACCGCCAACAGTCTCGGCAGCAACCTCATCGGCCCAGTTGGTGGTCTCCTCGACGGGATGGTCGACGACCTCCTCAATCTTGGGTGGTGGCAGTAGCTCCTTGGCGGCGGCAGCCTCCTCCTTCTCTGCCTCCTCGGGATCGCGGTAGAAGAACAGATCGACAACCACAGGCCACTCGGTGGTGCGGGAGATGGTGCCACGCAGGCGGAGCACCTCACGGGCCAGCAGCCACCACATCAGACCAATGGAATGGGGCGACTTGTTGTTGCATGGGATGGCGATATCGATGTAACGAAGAGGCGAGTCCGTGTTGGTGAAGGCAATCACGGGAATGTTGACATACGATGCCTCCATGATGGGCTGGTGGTCAGTGTTGGGATCGGTGACAACCAACAGACGTGGCTCGCGGAAAGCGGGCTGGATCTGATTGGTGAAAGCACCGGGGGTGAAGCGGCCAGCAATGGGAGTGGTATCCGTGTACTTGGCGAACTTCAGCACAGCGCGCTGACCAATGGGACGCGACGAGATGACGAATACCTTAAAGAAGCACAAAGAGAGAAGGATTAGAGACCGGTTTCTAAAGGGAGAAACAGATGATCAGAGGAACATGAAAAGATGCTTGGCGTGGTCAGCTTTGGAGTTGGAATCATTGAATTTCATACCCGAAAGATGTGAAAAAAGTTTCATCATGTACACCTCGCATCTACCTAGATGAGGGAATTCAAAATCTTTGCAAAACTTTCACACTTACATCGGAAGCGTTCTCAATGGCCACGATGGCGCGGGCAGCGAGCACCAGCTTCTCCCAGGTCTTTCCTAGGTTGATGATGTTGACACCATCAGCGCGACGCTTGAAGACGTACTGTTCCATCTGGAAGTTGACGTTCTCCGAGCCCAGGTGGGTGGTGGCGACCAACATCTTGGTAATGTCATCCTCTTTGAGGGACAGAATATCTAAGCCTCCCGACATTTTAACGTGAAAGAGTTACGAAACCTGGAAATATAAATAAGGATTTAGTAAATATTCAACGAATTTCACGAGACTTCTTCGGACTTAACCTCATTCAGTCAGTCATTTGAACACGTGCCACAAAAATCGCACATAAAATGTTGAAGATGCAACAAGGCAATTTATTTATTGCTTGCCACAGTGTTGCGCAATTGTTAGACTTATTTACTTTTGTTTTCAACATTTTATTTGTCCGTTTTGGGTCATATTTTGATTTTTCCTTTCACAATTTACACTTACGTTGTGGATGCCGCTGGGAGCGTTGACAAAATGGACGAGAGATGGGCAGCGTGGATCGGGCTTGCCATAAATAGTGTTGGCTAGCGCGAGTACTTGCGCAACTTTGCAGCACTGACAGTGGCTGTTTACATGGCAATAAGCTGACTGATATGACCGAGTCTGTTAGAAAACCCAGTATTTTAAATTTGTATTGCTCAACACAAGCTGCCTGTTATTAGTGGCCGTTGGGACCGTTAGGACTTTCCCAAATTTGACTGTCACTCAGCCCCCGCGCCCAAGGATAATTAAAATCAATACTCGCTGGAAATGTTTCTGTTTTTGTATACACATTTATTGCAAGTTTCTTTGTTTATATTCGTAATGTACGTGTATGTATGTATGTTTCCTCATTTTGACCATCGTGTAACTCTACCACATCAATGCATATTCGATAATATTGATTCATTTTTTGTTTGGTTTATGGGTTTCGATTGGATTTGGGATTGCTGTGGATTGTTTTGCTTGTGGTACGTAATGCCGATATTGGTTTAGTTTTAGTGAGTTCTTATGGGTATTGCTCTTCTCTTCCCTTCTCCTCTGCTTCTTCTCAATTTGTTCATTTCGTCGTTGTTCAACACATATTGCAACAGTATTATTAGTATTGTTTGTATGTATTATCTTTGTTTTGTTTAATTCTTAATTGGTTTACTCATTTCGAATTTCGTTTAGTCACGTGCATTAGTTTAAAAGGAATTTACCATATGTACATACATACTTTAGAGCGAACTTTGACATCTTGTGTGTGTGTGTGTGCACACACGCATCACACGAAAAGGACATACACACATTTATTTAAATATTGAATTCAAAATGTTTGCGCGATCTCTTTTTTTTACACACATCTTCTTTACTTTAGTTCGTTTTCAATGAATTAATATTTATATTTGTATATTTGTTAAACATTCAACAAAATGCCCTCAATATCTATGTGTGTGTATTTCTGTTTGTTTGTGTGTATGTTCGTGTGTGACTGTGTCAGGGTGTGCTCTCCTTTCCTCCTCTTTGGCTGCAGATTCGCTCATTTTACGTACTCGTGTAACTTAGTAACATTAATAAAAAACAACATGTTCTATACATATACATAAAACATTTCAGTGTATTTCACGACTTAGCTTAATTTCCTTGGGTTTAGTGTTAAATTACTAACTACTTATACAATGTAATGTTAACTTGTTTACTTGTTTTAATTTGTCCGTAAAGTTGTTGTTGTTTTGCATGTTTAAATACTAAAATGTTTTCTTCAACATGTTTCCTTCTCCTGTCTCCCTTCCCTCATGCCACACTCTGCATTAACTCACGATTCTCTCTTCTTTCTCCCTTTTGCTTTCTGCATTTCTCTTTCGCTTCTCTGGTACTGCTTACGTTTTAAATGTGAACAATTTGTCTTAAAAAATATATACGTAATAATTAACATTTCGCTATTTTTTTTTTTTTGGTTTTTCGTTTTCGTTTTGTTCTCCTCCGTTACCGTTTCCGTCTCTCTGCACTTAATTGTGTATAAAATATTTGTTACTACAAAAAATCACTCTTTGCAAATAAAACTCAATGCATTTTGTTTTAATAGTTCTGTTAACATTGTTGCCATCTCTTTTCTTTTCTTTAATTTTTTTAGTATTTTTTTTGCCGTTTGTTGCTTGTTTTGATTTATTACATAACAAGCTTAAAGCGATTACACTCAATAAATATATATGTAGATTTAATGTATATATGTAGATCAACAATCAAATTGTATTGTGCGTAAATTACATGCACCCGCACACGCGGATACGTGTGTGTGAGCGCTGTAAACTTATCGGTATATTGGGAGCTTATCGATAGTTGCTCCTGTAAGTGGAAATAATCGAACAGTATTAAATGGAAAATAAATATTGAATTAGGAAACTGATGTTGATATTATCGGACACACAAAGTCGAAGTGAAACTATCGATAGATTCGCAGCACTGTCACCTAGGCAGGTACGCAGTTAAAAAATTAGCCCGGAACAGGTATTTTCTTACAATGTGTGTTTATGTATGTTGACGATTGTTAAATCGGTCGATCGACTTTCTTGCTTAACGTATTTTGCTTTTCTTCTGCGACACTCTAAAACACTTAGAAGAGACACACAAACGAATAACAACACAAACATTTAAATTTTAAATTTGCTTTAGTTTAGCTTGATTTTCGTTTAATTTTAAATGTTTACGTTTAAGTTTAGTAATTTTTTTTGTTTAGTTTTACGCGAATCTTCGATTTAATTAGTTGTTTATTTATGTTTTTTCTTTTGTTTTCTAGTTTTCTAGATATTAAGTTATCTTTTGTGTTTTTAGTTGTTAGTGTTTAATAATGACAGTTTCGAGCGTAGTATACCCTGTACCCTGTAAAGGGTTGAAAAGCGTGTACTTGTACGAGTTTCAAATTGGTATAGGGTATGTGTAAGAATAGCATGCTTCTTCTTTTACTCCTGCTGTTATTGTTGTCGTGTCAAAAGGAGTAATGCAAATTGCTTTAGTTACTAATTGGGTTAAAGAAAGAACTGGTACTTGGGATCGAACTTGTTGGAATAAATGTGTATGTCTTGATCTGTAATGTTAATTAGCAAAAGAGTAAATCAGCTTTTCTGGTACAGCATAATGTAATGTTAAATAACATAATAAAGTTAATTGTCCACTTGCTCATAAAATGTAAAAAAGAAAGGAAAAGGAAGTGCACGAAGCAGAAGTTCATTAAGGAAATAAATATAATATATTAAAATAAACAAATCGAGTTTATTATCAACAGAACTAAGTATCATAATAGGGTGTTCTTTCTCTTTCTTTTTTGCACTCTCGATCAAAAATCTCATATAAGCACTTGTTGTTTTTTTTATCGAAAATCAGAAAACAAATTCATGTTGTATATATGTGTATATGTATATAATATAAATATCGGTAAATGTATAAGTACGTGTATATGCAATAACATCTATATCATAACCGTCATCGTAATCGTAATAATAAGTAAGTAAATACATACATATAAATATGTTAATGTGTGTATATCAGTATTTAGCAATGCGTAATTCATTTCATTAATTCTCCATTTATTCATCATAAGTTTCACTCTCCCCATCCCTCTCTCTACCGTGTATATATAGATATATGTATGTATGTTTGTATGTATTTTTGTGAGATTTGTGAGGTTGGAGTGAGTAGTATAATTTAGTAAATACTAAAAAAAAACTATTTATATTACTCTGGGCTTGTTAACATTTCACAGTTCAATCGAGAAAAATAACAATTTGATTTTCTTTGTCTTTGTTTTGTTTTTGTTTATGAGCATTCGGATTTAATTTTCATTTCGATTTCATTTCGATTTCAATCTCACTTTCGGGGGTTCTCTTTAAATTGAGGCCGGCAGTCCCCAAGGGGCAAATTATCATATCACCCAACTACATATGGCAATTGTTGCCATAGTATAAGCCATGGGAAACCCGTCATAAGTATGGCAAGCCAGTGGAAACCAGCTGTAACCATAACCTCAAATATGAACTTAGAAATGCTCTCTTTATCTTTGTCTTCTGTGTTTCTCGTGTGTGTTAGTCATATGAGGCGCTTTGGGCTTTGGTTTCGAGTTAATATTCGCTTTGGTTTAAGGTTTTCTTTTAAATTGTTCTTTAACTTTTAAAAAGCTTTCAGTTTACATTTATTTGAAACATCTCTTTAATTGCCGTGCGGCATCATTTTGATTAAATATACACCTATATTTTGTTTGTATATGCGAAGAGTTTGGAGATTTTTTTAATGTATTATTTTTTTATTTTAGTTTTTTATTTGTTTTACGTTTTTTTGGTGTAAATTTGCCATTTTGCAGTAGTCCGTACTATAATTTTTCTGCTTCATCGAGTTTTTATTTTGTTTTCGTAGCCTTAATTAAAAAAAACAACAACAAAATAAAAATGCTCCTTGATAGAAATGCATATTACTTGTTGTTGTTGTAGTTATTTTCTACTGCTGTTGCTGTTGTTGTTGTAGTTGTTGATTGATTGGGGTTTTTTGGGGTTTGTGTAAACCTTAGATAGTTCTATTTAACATTGTGCAGGACTCATGGGCGAAGCCAACAATATGATTCCATTGCAATCGCTTCAGAGCACGGTCTCCATTTCGGCGATTTCCGTTTTGTAGGACCTTCAGGGGTTCACGGGCAGTTCAACATGGCAGCAGTTGCAGCAGTAATCGAGAATGGAACGAGATTCCCCAAGTTAGTCGAGAGATTTATGCGGAAACAAAGAAAAATGTATCATGCAAACAAACAAGATGTTACACTACGCTATAATACACTACACTACACTACAAAACACTAGGACTTCTCTCTAACCAATCTCGATTTGAGACTCTACCAATTTATTTCTCTCAACCAATCAAACATTTTCCAACGACTTTTCGTCTAAATTCTCAGTAACTAATGCTTATGATTGTTCTCTCCCCCCATCGCCCCACAGTGTGCTTTTTAGCCAAGAAAGAAGGAATACTAAGTAATTATCTCAGTAAATCGATGGAATCGCTCGTTAAAATGAAACATTCCGTGTCCAGGTCGAAGGGCAGACGGCGATACAGAAGAGGATAAGGACAGGACAGGACAGGGATAAGCCAACGAGAGGCAAGGCAAAGAAGGATACAAATAGGGGCCACCAGCTGGAGCCCTATCAGCATCATCAATCAATCATCAAAGTGAGCAGCGGGCAAGGACTCGCTACGTAAATAAATGAGTGCCAAAAAGTGAACGTAAAAAATGCGAGGCAAATGAAATGAGAGTGGAAGCGAAGCAGAGAACGGCGAAGAGATAAGGCAGATAACCAGAGTGAAGACGAGAGGAGACGAGAGGAGAGGAGCTGACGGAGAGTTGCGATATAGGATAGACCATATGCAAACAGGGTTGCACGGTAAGTCTCGAAAACAAAGTAATATTTATGGCCTGGGCCTCGCTTAATGGGTATCTGCATCTGCTTAGGGTAAATGTAATGTTCATTTCAGATTCAATGGCTTTTTCATTTTGGGTGAAAAGTCAGAAACACATGTTGCCAAACAAACGCAGGCATGTTGCGCGACTAGCAGGTATCCTACACCGAAAATCCGAATTCGATTGTAAAATTCTTCTCCTGCTTTTTCACTTTCTGGAGGCAAACCAAAGTGTAAATGGGCTAATGTTTGGTATCTGTCTGCACAGCTCTGTCTGTCTCCGTCTTTTACTCCTTCGCACTCCCTCTCTCTCTTTCTCTGTCTCTTTTGGAGAGACTGAGCTGCCAACGGTTGCGGCTGTTTGCCACTAATAACCCATTTTTATTGGGCCATTTTGCGATTGCCAGTAGGTTGGGAGGGAGGAAGGGATTAGGAAAAATCAACGCCATTTTCTCTCTCTGGAAGTGCCCTTTGCCCCCTAGGGGAGCCGACTCCTTGAGGTCGCAATGTTGTGGCTGTTGGCGAAGAAGTTTTCAAGTGTTTTTATTGTTTGGCGAGGCATGAATACACTCGTGAATACACTCGTAAATACATGCAAATACATGTGTATCTGTGTGCACTCATTCATAATCATTAATATGTATTTTTTTGGTCCCTATTCCCCTTTCCAGTCTCCAGTCTCCCCTCTTATCCCTTATTCCATCTCCATTTTTGCCATTTTGCATATTTATTTTGTTTTGCATACCGAAAACTTTTCTCGCGGTTTTATTCACGCGCTTAATTTGCGCAATTTTCTAATAAAAACGTTGCCAGAGTTTTCTCAAATATTTAAAATGCACACACACACACTCGTACGTGATGCAGACACATGAAAGGACTCTGCGATTAGGCTAATCTGTGGCGTGTGCTACTTGAACTCTGACCTCGACCCCGCGACGCAGAACAAGCCCAAAACGAGCTCCATAATTTCCCATTTCCTATTTTCCATTTACCATTTTAGTGATCGTTTTTTCTTCTTTTGATTCTACTAAATTATTCAGATATATCGATAAATCAGACTATAAAAAATCATTTCGATGAAGTTGCCAGCATTCCATAAAACTGATGGTAGTTCAGTGGGCTGTGGGGGAGGCAGAAGGCAAGGGGGAAGGCAGGGGTGCTGAGCTGGGCAACTTTGCTAGTAGTGATTTTATAGTTTCTCATCGAATATTGATGGCACAAATCAAAATGGCGACTCGATTTACTCTCGATAAATTCGTGGGGTCGTCGGGCCTAATTGCCTTCCCCTTCCCCTTTTACCTCGAACTTTGATGTTCGATAAATGTTCATGTAGCAATCGATGCCACTTGGTGGCGTTGTAGGTTGCTGTGATTACGTCATTACTAGACGAGAACGAGGGCGGGCCGAGGGCTGCTCTAATGATATGCAAATGGACATACCCACACACAGACACACATACACAGACATACACTACCAGCACCGCAAGGGACTCGGCTTCCGCTTTCATCTCAGGATGGCGAGCCAAACCCAAATGAACGACAACAGGAACTGTCGGAAATTGCGCCGCTGCTGGCGCTTGGGCTATGAGAGAACGAGAGAGAGAGACAGGAGGGACAAGCGGGCAGGCAGGCAGGGTGCCATCAAATCAGGAGCCGAGATAAGCTAATTTAATAAAGTAATTTTCATATATTTTTATTAGAGCAGTGCAGCAGCAGCAACGGGAACAGCAGCAGGATAAGCAGGGAGGGAGGCAGGAAGAGTAAGAGGTGGAGCAGGAGCAGGAGCAGCTCAAACGAGATACGGCGCCTGGCTTAACTGAAAGGGAGGGTGTCTAACGGGAGGGTGTCTAACGCAACTGGACAGAAAGAGCAACACTTAAATGTTATCCTAATCAATTGCTTAATTGAATTGCTGTTGCTGCAAGGGGGATGCGAAGAGGAGAAGGGGGGAGGGAGAACTGGGGGAGGATTAAGTACTGGACTATGAAAGAAAGAGCAAGAAAGAAATCCTGGCGCAGTGACAGTCTACACACACACAGAAATACAATTAAAACACTACGAGGAGAGGCAGAAAATAAGGAAGAGGGAGGTTCATGCTAGCGTGCTGGGAAGCGAGGGTAATTCGTGCTAGGCAGGGAGGATGGGTTCACGGGGGTTGAAGTAGAAAACTTACCACCTGTATAGATCTTGTGCGCTGGCAGCCAAGCTGAGATTGCCAAGCAACGGCGGACGCTCCTTGAGATGGTGATGGTTGAGCAGATCGGAAGATGAGGCAAGCCTGAAGGGGACAAAGGGGTAAGTTGACTGTTTGAGCTAGTTGCTTTGCTGTGTGTTTAGGACTCACCTCAACTGGGGCGCCTTGATGCCGTGCTTGTCCATGACCTTCTCCAGCTGACGCACTCGAAGACGGGACATGTCCAGTTCGTGCTTGACCTTCCACAGATGCGTATCGCAGATGGGATCGTTGCAGCGATGCTTCTTCAGGATCTCAGTGGCCTCGTACACGGCGCCGCGAAAGGTCAGTGACTTGCCCATGGAGAGGGAGATGAGGGCACAGCAATGGCCGCCATCCTTCTTGGCCAGGCGCTTGCGGATGTACTTGAAGTAGACGTGCTCGAGCAGCAGCAGCAGCGCAGCCAGCAGAATGCCAGCCATAAGGAGGAGGAAAGCTGATAAGAACTGCTCCAGTGCTAGCGGATCTGAGGACTTGTGCTCCTGCTTGCCCGGCCGACAGGTGCCCGTCATCCAGTAGCGACGCAATCGCTCTAGATCCCCGTTGGCGCGAAACTCGAGCAGTCGCTTGTTGAACATCTGTACGTACTTGGAGTTGCGACTAAAGGCCAGTCCATAGCCTAGAGAAGGATACACAGAGGATGACAGAGTGTACCAGGGGAAGAAGGAGGGGAGGAGGGTTACCTGTCATGGCATACCAGCTGCCCACGGTCATCAGGCGACAGTCTTCATCCTGTGCCACCAAATAGTCCAGCACGGTGCCGTCGTAGATAAAGGAGTCCAGGTTCCCATTGAGCACAGCAGCGACGCCATCGGCCACGCTCGTCTTGTTATATCTGCGTGAGAAAGGGGTGGGAGGAGGAGCTTAGTATAGAGGGATAATTCCGGGCTGGCTGCCACTTACTGCTTCATGTAGTAGTGCATGTCCTTGAAGTACTTGTGGATGGTGGAGTCCGTGTGACTGTAGGGTATGGTGCCGAACTTGAACGAAGGCTTATGCGAGTACGGATGCACCAGGCGACTATCGTTGAGTCCGCTGAACTCATGGAACTCCTCTCTGTGGGGCAAGGATCAGACGATCATCGAGAGATAGAGAGGAAGTGGGATAGGAAGTGGTTTACCCACCTGGTTATCATGAACGCCGCCAGGTTGGCAGTGTAGATGGCAAGGAAAACGACGGCGAAGAGGGCCCACACGTTGGTCATGAAGCGCGAGGTGAAGCCACGTGGCGAGTCGACGTGGACAGCCGCTTGAAAGAGCACCGCCCAGACGAGCCAGTACGTGCGGAACAGGGAGAAACGGTAGGGGGTGACGTTCGTGTTCTGCAGGTAGAGCTTCATGTCGTAGCCGCTGGGCGAGAGCCACTCGAACAGGAAGATCATGAAGGTGGCCGCCTGTATAGCAACGATACCAACCTGTGTTTTTGTCCACAATGGGGCGGCGGCAGTGGAAGAGCAGTGGGGTGCAAGTGGGGGTGCCAAGGCGAAGGAGAGTGAAAACAGAAGAAGGAAGAAGCGTAAACAATTGTGACACTTACCCCAGGAGACAGTGGAGAGAGAGAGCGATCCGTTATACTTACCAGCATCCAGGAGGCCGTATCGAAGGGCTCTAGGAAGGCCGTGGGCGATATTATGCCCGTCCTCTTGGCCACCACAATGGCAATGCCGGTCTCCATGAAGGGCTCGCTGAAATCGACAACCGCCTCGCGCTCGGTGTTGATCATGAGAGATGTGAGGACCATGTCGGTCTTGCGGTTAACCAAGTCGGCAATCAAACCATTCCATTTACCATTCTCAAGTGTACCCCATTTACCATCTTCGACCCGCACCAGCTCGTAGGTGAAGCCGAGCTCCTCGGCAAATTTCTCTAGCAGATCGATGCAGAAACCGCTGCAGCACTGATAGAAGGACTCATTGCGGTGTGCCTGGCCCACATCAATGTCGGCGGCCATTTCGTGATCGGCGGCAACGCGGCACAGCACACCGCGGTCCATCAGGCACTTGCCACTCACTGGATCGGCGGGCGACAGATTGATATAGGGTGCCTCCTCGAGGAATGTGATCTTTAAATGGAATTTCTCGGGCACACCTTGCGGCGGAGCGTGCGAGTTACCTGGCCACGCAATATCGCGTATGTCTAGCTTCTGTGTCTCCCACGACTTCCACACGCCGATCTGAGCAACGATGAGCAGCGATTATACAAAGCGATCCGTGATTATATGATGGGTGGGTGGCAGTGGGTGGTAGATATTGATGGATGGATGTGTGGGTAAGGATAGTGCCAGAATAAAGTAATCATAGTAGTGTGTGAGAGAGAGAGAGAGAGCAAGAGTGACAGAGTGAGCAAGTGAGCAGCAGGAGATAACGAGGCATGCACAGAACTAAGCACTTACCTCCTCCCAGACGAGGTTCTTGTTATTGGCGCTGGGACGGAGATTCATGATCTTTAGCTCCGCCGATTTGAGGTCTCCGTCGGCCGTGAACTCGATGTTCGGCTTGTTGAGGTCGCCTTCGATGGACACGTTGCGCAAGTACTTAAAGAAGCTGCGAATGGAAGAGGAAGTCAAGCACACACAAGGCATAAGGGAGGGAAGCAATCAGGGATGCAGTTGGGGTTAGGTCGAAATTTTGAAACTCTTTTGAGCAATGGCAATTTGGGAATGCAGGGCAGAATTTACTCACATCTCGCCATTGTCCCAGCGACCGCGACCCTCGTCCTCGCATGAGAGCGACTGTGTGGTCAGACGTCGATCCCGGTTGACCGGGTCCGTGAGATAGGCCTCCACGCCGTAGCTGTAGATCTTGATTGCGTTCGATATCTCATTCATCAGCGCTGCACTTGAGGTGTCGAAGTGCACGCCCAGCATTCCGACGGGAAATTGAGAGTGCGCGTCCTTCTTCTCGATCACCGACTGACTGACGACCCACACGTAGTTCTCCCCCGTGAGCTTCATCTCCTCGGCAGCTCGCAGAATGGTGATGGCTTCGGTCTGCGTGGCATATAAGAGCATTACACGTGCCTCGCTGTTGACCAGCTCCATGAGGTCGCTGGTACGGGTGACCACAATCGAGTTGAGTATGGTGAACTTGAAGTGTTCCTGCATCTCGGCCACGCGCTCCCGCACTGCCTGCACGAAGTCGTCGTGGCCGGCAATCTGCGAGGTGACCACCGAGAATTGATGCCACTTGTATCGCTCCAGGATGCTTAGCATGGCTGCGCTCTGGTGCTCAATGCTCGGCGCCAGCTGCAGCTGCAGTGTCGACTGCGACGCCCTGCGCTCCAGACCAGAGTTGTCCGCGTTCCACGAGATTACCGGTATGCCCAAATACCCGGCCAGCTGCAGAAAGTACTGGGCCGAGGCGGTACTGTGGCCGAACTGTTCGTTGTTCATCATATACAGAATGGCAGAGACATTCACGCGCAGGAACTCCTTGCAGAGCGTGCTTAGGATGGCTGCGATTACGGAAGAGAGAGGGAAACAGACAGAGAGAGAGGGGAATCAGATTAGCTGGGTGACTTGGGAAACTGGAACTGAGGAGAACCTGCCTAAATAATCTTGCTACTCTGTCGAAAACGCTTTTTTGAACTTTGCGTAGAATTCTTTATTTATCTGATTTGTTTCTTGAATATCTTAACTATTATAGGAGTCATTCTGATCAACTTTAAAGCTACTTAAACCCTTAAGACCCTTAACCTATTATAACTGTGAGAAAAAACTGGTTGAGATGGGCTACTTTACTTAGATTGGAAGTGGACCAAGCATGTCTTCAACACGAGGAAGTTTCCTTCACAACCTTAATATCAAATAAATATGATTATAATTAGGATTTGTGATTTATCGGCTTTAGAATGTCAATCTTAGTAAATATATTGAAGATGGTAGCAACACCAAATTTGGTATGCGAGTTCCTTTAAACCTTACTCAGATGTGGGTTTAAATTGTTTTAAATACCGAATACCATTCGTAACATAACCAAGATCTATTGAAGTTTGTCTTGTAATTGAATAAGAATGAATTGAATACTGTAAATGAAGTGCAGGCAACCATCACATTTAGAAGGTAATTTAGGTTAAATTTGTGTTGTCCGACGACCTCTAGATCAATTTGTTTTTTACCCGAGTCGAGTACGAGTGTATTTGCATTCCTGCTGCCCCCCCCCTTCCCCCCACCCTCCGCCACTCCTTAATTCGGACTATGTACGTGTTCTTATTTAGCCCCCGCGGGCGACAATGTAAAGCGGTTCGCTTTGGTTAGCCAATTGACCGGAACGCCCTAGGCAAAGGCTAGAGGCTGCCTTAGGTACAGCAGGGAGGGGGGGGGAGGGGTATGTCTGACTGTCTGTGTGGGTGTGCGTGCCTTGTATACAGATGTGTGGCAATTAATTACAGATTAGCCACCGTCTGAGCGTGGCAATGGTGCGAATGACTGGGGAACATTTTGTTTTATTAGGTTATCAAGTATCGCCAGCACTCGAGAGCTATAGGGGAAAGGGAAGGGCGTGTGAGTCTGGGGGGGATGGGGGAAGAGGAAGTGGCAAAGTAACTCAATTGGTGGTAAGCCCGTGGGGCTGGGAAAGGGTGTTTTCTGCTGTGGTTACTGTGCCTGCGAATTTTTCAACGTTCTCCCTTCCCTGCGGCACATACGCGTCAGATATACGAAGCCGCACTCCTTCCTCACTTCCCTCCCCCAAACGTACCCCATCCATGTGAATAGGCCCCGCTAATTGACCTATTTAAAGGTGTAGAGCTCTAAAAAGCGCGAGAAACCCGCGAACGTGCAACGTGAATGTACAGTAAACGTTAGCAATGTGGTACACGCCGAATTTAAATGAACTGTGAAGATGCCGTTGAAATTTGTTCACATAGGAAGGAAGGTTCTATTTGGTGAGGCACTACTGTAGTTGCCCCCCCTCCCCACCTCCTCCTGGAATTGGGGTCGAGTTGAAAGACATTTTTCATGCCGTAGGGTTGCCACATTGTTGTTAATTCATACGTATTCACTGTGGGAATTGGATAAGCATGAGGAGAGTATGCTCACCCCCTTTACCCCTTGCACCTCCTCTGGTCTGTTATGGTGGGCCCATCAACGCGGCATTAGCAGCAGCATCAATGTAATCGATTTGAAACGCGCTTGTGGGGCTCATTCTGTAAACAGAGGGTTTGTGCACAAGAAGAGAAGGAGAGGGCTGTAGCATGAGGGAGGGGGGGGGCGTGGGAGAAAGTATTTAGAGTGGACTTTGGCTGTGCTGTCATGGAATTTTCATTTCCATTACGTGTCGAGGACAAATGCGTATCTGCTGCTCCTGCTGTGCCGATCGAACAGCGGAACCAATCAAACTCTCTCCCTGTCTCCCTCTTTTCCTCTCTTCATTTGTCCCTCTCTCTCCTCTCTCGCACTCGCAGTCTGGCTGGCTGCTGCTGCTGCTTTACATGGCTCGTTGCTTGGTTTGTGCTCGATTTTCGAAAACAATGACCAGCGATAATTTAGAAAGTTTGCGGACTGTTTGTCGGGGCCGAGGGCTGCAGGGAAGCAGGGGGCAGGGAGGGGGGAAGGCGTAGAGTGGGTAAGGCGTGGCATGTGAATGACGTGTCAAAGCTGAGAATCGAGAGTCGTCAAGTGCGTCAAGGGCGGCCAACACTTGAGCCAACATAACTTGGCCAAAATTAGAGAGAGATTGACAAAAAAAGCGACGCAGACATGTCGAAGTTGAAAGTTTATCGAAGGGGGAGGGTGTGCAGGGGGAGAAGAAGGTAGGGAGGTGGGGGCTTAAATCTGCAATCTGAAATCTCATCAAAAAGTTTAATTAACTTTTTCATCACTTTACTTCTGCTATTTGCATTCAGGCTGGGAGTAGCAGGAGCAGGAGCAGGAGAGTTCTTGTGCAACAGTTCAAGTTCTTATGGCAGGCATGCATTCAATTACGAACACAGAGACGGCAATACACGTGCCACAGATGCCCCAATAGCCAGACACATGTATGTGGACAGTCGGAGCAGAGTGCACGGCAAGAAAAGCAGACGAGAGCAAAACGAGGAACGTGGGCAAAGCAAATGAGGTTGATCCATTATGGATTGAGGGGAATCATCTTAAGCTCAGCAAGCAGATTACCAAATGCAACATTTTCTTTTTCACGTTTAATCGATTTCAAGAATGAAATCCCCTCAATAAAGTGTCCTAACTCGAAAGCGATTTTACTCTGCCTTCCTTTTCTGCGAGTGTAGCTCGACTGGGCCCGATAAGGAATGCACACACACGCAAGTCTAGCAGTTGATGGATAGACCAGCCACAAAGTGTCTTAGGCAAGGGGGAAGGGGAGCTGAAGAGACAGAGACATGAGGCAACATGAGGAGCTGCTGCTGCTGCTGTTGCCTTTATGTTATTATTAAATCGACAATAGAAAATCACTTAATAAAATTATGCTAGGCCCAAAAATGTTGTTGAAGGCTTACAAAGGCGAGCAGAGGGAGCGAGAGGGGGAAAGAGAGGGAGAGAGAGAGAGGAAAACAGCGAGACAGAGGCACCTCAGTAAAGGGTGATCTTTTAGCTATTATCTTTTTGGCACCAGTGGTTTAAACAGCTGACGCACGTTTCGTGTTTTGTTTCACTCTGAAACATCTTCAGTTTGGTCTATAATTAAACCATGAATCGTCTAACAAACGAATAACGCTTGCAAATTAATGAATTTTATTTTCAAAATGAGTGCTTTCTTTAGAAAGTTCATCGCGCGCTTCTTCCATTTTATGGTCAGTTTAATCGACCAACTGAAGCGGCTATTCGGGCTATTGTGACTACATTTCACAAAAAATTTACATTGTTGGAGTGAAGATCAGAAGCATTGCAAGAGCTACTAATTCATCCAAAAAGTGGACTATAGCTCTTAAAAAATCACCCTTTATAGGCTGCTCTGGCTCCTTAACTCCCTTCGTAGCTGCTGACAGATGGGAGTCCAATGAATTCCGTACTGGCTTTGCCACATGCCCCATACCATACCATGGTCCCTCTCCAGCCCCTCTCCCTCACCTTTGATGACCCTTTTAGACTCGGCTTGGGCTATGAAATTTACAGTCGGCAAAATTTAATTTCAGCCTGAATGAATTTTGATTTAATTACCAGAGGCGCAAAAATGTTTGATTTTTTGGGCGCATGCAACCCCCCTCCCTTACTGGTGGGGGGTGGTGGCCATTAAAACTTTAATTGTATGTATTAAACATTTTTAATTGCTTTTCAAATGCGCGTTGGCGGCGTCGCTCCTGTCTCAGTTTCCTTTTCCCTTTTCCGTTCCGTTTTCCGCCCTTTCGTTGTCGTTACTGTGCTGCCGTTTCTGCTGCTGTTTCCGTTTCCGCTTCCGCAGCCATTGCCTGCCCAAGCACACTATATATATACACATGTATACAGTGTATATATGTATATATATATGGTCCAGTTATCAAGGTATGAAATTATTTGCACAACTTTGTTGAGCGCGCGCAACGGGACGCCATGACGCGTTGCCAACTCTCTCATAATTATTACTTCCGTTTCGCAGTTGGCAAAGTTTCAAGGTAGCTCTGTTCAGCTTACAGGGTATCTGTTGGCCGTGCAGAGACAGGTGCAGCTGCTGTCAGCGAAAATTAAGTTTAAATTAAATTCAAAGTATGAAATCAAAACTTTTTGCCAGCCTGTCAAATGCTTCACAGTTACGCCCAGCTCTGTGTGTGTGTGTGTGGGGGTGCCGCAGATTAACCAATACGGAAAATCGTTAGTTAAGCGTTTCACGCAACGCTGACGCCAAACGTGGCGTCGATAATTCATTAGCGGAGCTACCAAAGTAACCCATCACAATGCCCTCGGGAAGGAGAGCGGAGGGAAGGAGTGATGGTGCTCTAAAGCTCTCAGGATCTGTGGTGGATTAGCTAATATATATGTATATATATATATATGTGTGTGTGTGTGTGTGCATGTGGTGACTGTAAACGAACTGTATCGCTCTCGTTCCCAAAACGACGTTGGCTGAAACTTTTTTGTTTCTTTTTAGCTTTTTTTGGGCTTTTGCTCTGACAAAGCGTTTTTTGTTGCACTCCAATCTGCCACACCCACTTCGCCCACTCCTGCCTTTCTCGTTGCTCCTCTGCGAGTATTGTCTCGCTGGGATTCGCCACAAAATACGCCTCCGCAGCCGAGCAATGACTCCCAATGCCAGCAGAGACACCTGGACAGGCAGACAGAGCAGGAGAAGAGAGACGAGCTTAGTTCCATGGCAACTTGCACAGTAGCAGCAGTTGGATGTGGAGAGGGAAAGGGGATGGAAAGAGGGAGGGGGAGTGGAAGTGTGAGCATGTGGCACGACAGTCTGCGCGGCGACTGTTTGATGTGCCAGAAGTGGCAACAAGAAGCAGAAGAAGCAACAATCAAGCACACTAAACTGAGGCGAGGCGAGTGGAGGAAGAAGCAAAAGTAACAAGCAGAAGAAGACCAGAGGGAGAGAGAGAAAGGGGAGTGGCAGAAGGAAGGAGAGAGTGGGGAGGAGCTGCTGTCGCCTCATTTCTCTACACATTTTAATGCGAAAATTGAATTTTGACACCGTTTTGGGGGTGTGAAGCAACGTAAAGCAAGTTGTGCCACTACTTCTGCTGCTGCTGCCTCTCAACCTGGCTTTGTCCCTTCTCCCCCATGCCCTGCTGCTTCTGTCGTCCCTGTTGCCTTCCTTGTGGAGCCGTCAAGTCTCGCTCTCACTGACTGCGCCTGTCAGCTCTGGCATCAACGTTGTCAGCTCTGGTGACGACGTCGTCATAACTTGGGTTGCCTAAGGATTCACAGTGGCAATAGCAGCACAAGCAGCTTGACAGCAACCCTATCCCTTCCCGCTTCCCCTTGCCTCCCTCCTTAGAGTTGGGCGCGTGTCACGTTGGCAGCATAAGTAAATAATTAATTAACAAAATAAGTGTGGTTTTCTGTATAGAGATACATATATACTATATAGACATACATATAAAGATAGATACGATATGTATCTGTTACATACATAGTGGGTATATATACCCTGTAGCATTGACAGACACACACTGATAGTTGTGCGGGGGGCTCGTCCGCAATGATGATGTTGATAATTCTTAACTGGGGCGTGTTAAGTGTCATATCGCATCTGTCAACTGTCAAGGGTTGCCTGGCGGCCATGGCCACACTCAATTCACATTTGCAACTTCCCCCCATCCCCCCTCGTTCAGCTTCTCGCTCTCTGTTTTAATCGTCGTTCAGTCATATACGAAATTCGAATCTTAACGATGTGTCATATATAAATCGACGAAAAGAGATGAGACACGAGAAATGAGAAATGAGAGACGTGTAATCAGCAAATGTCGCACTGCATCTAGGAAGCAGGGGACGGCAAGGTAGAGGGTACGAAGAAGTAATGAAAACAGAAGCCAAAACATGATTTACAACAAAAAGTATAAAATAGCTAAAGCATTTATTAACCGAGGGCACGGACGGACAGATGGACGGACGAACAGATCTAGTTCGATTCCTTTGTTGATGTTGATACAGAATATATAAACTTTATACGGTCGGGCATGACTTTAAAGGTGCTTTGCCAAGTTCTGGTCAAAATAAATACTTCCTCTGCAAGGTTATAAAAAAGAAGCATAAAATAGCTAAAACTTAATTAAATGCTAAACATACACAACATCAAAATGAAGCTTCATCAAAGTTTAATCAGTTATATTTACAAATGATTCCTTTGCGTTCACGCACTCATGAGTTTAATATGATTCAAAAGGGTTTGGTAAAAAAAAATAAAATAAAGTAAATGTCAAAAATAATTGTTAAAATCACACGAAATAAAAAGGGGGAAAAGCAACATGTTTGAAAATATACATTCGATATGTTTACACATGACTCGCAGCACGCACTAATGAGTTCAATATGCTCTGAACTATTGACGGATATGGAAAATATGGATTGATTAATGTACATACACTTCACAAACAAATGTTTGTAATGCCAAAATGTGCGAAAAAAAGCTAACTTTGTTTCTGGGAAAAAAACAGAATTTACCGCAGATTTGGCGGGTAAAAAAGCTGAAGTGGCAACACCGTTTGGGGGGGTGTCAGAAATATTTTTCCAGTTTGTGCTCGCAAAACTCAAAACTCAAGCGAACATGAAGTTTGATTATAAAGCTGAAACTCAATTAGATGCGCTGACACACGCGCTCAGCTCTTCAGCCAAGGACAGAGGGAATGAGAGTGGGAAGGGGAGCAGGAAGGGGAGAGTGGGGTGGCTGTGATCTGTGGCAAGTCTGTCAACTTATTATAACATGCATTAATTTCATTCAAGCGTCATTCAATTGCCCCCATTTTTATCGCAAGTTATCAAGAGTTTTGCAGAGGGTAACAGCGAAATAGAGAGGGGGAGAAAGGGAGAGAGAAAGAGACATAGAGAGAGAGAGGGGTAACTCTCAAAGAAAGAGAGAGGTGGCACTTTTCGACATGGGGCGTTTTACAGTTTGGAGTTTCCTCCTTCGCACCTTTTACCCCGCGGCTGGAAAACTTTTTGCATTACGCTTCACGTAGGCAGCAGTAGCAGTAGAAACAGACAGTCAGCCTGTCTGAGTGTGTGTGTGTTTACACGCCACACGCCACACGGCAAGCACATGCTGCAAGCGACGTCGCGGCTTTTGGCTTTCTCAGCTTCGCTTTAACACACAAATTTGGTATTCATCTCGCTAAGCCGCGAGATTTCACGACCATTTCGATTTGTCGAAAGTAGATCAAACACACGCCGCTCCCATCTAGGCATGTGTGTATGTATCTGTGTTTGTGTGTGTGTTTTGCTCACATTTTACGACACAATTTGATGTGAGCTATTTGAAGTGCTAAAATGGCCAAAAACGCCTGCAGCGACATAAAAGCACAATAATATTTTTATACACGCA
This sequence comes from Zaprionus nigranus, assembly GCA_018903425.1. Taxonomy (NCBI): domain Eukaryota; kingdom Metazoa; phylum Arthropoda; class Insecta; order Diptera; family Drosophilidae; genus Zaprionus; species Zaprionus nigranus. The sequence continues at coordinate 903,566 of JAEIGD010000045.1, read as the reverse complement.
TTATGCTCGAGCACGTGGCCGTGTCGGGAGGGGGTGGTAGAGGCGTGGCTGGCCGAAGGTCGACGCTGGCGAAGGACGTGCCGAATTGGCGAGTGCCGAGTGGATGCGGCATTGGTGTCAAGTGCCATAAAAGACAATTAGTCCAGAGTCATTCATTGCCTATCGCGCTGCCGCTCTCTTGCCCTCTTGCTGTCTCCCTCTCTCTGCTACCTCACTGTCTGCCTCTTGCTGTCTTCCTACCTCCCATCTGCCTTCGGTTTATCTGTGAGTGGCACATGCGATTGCACTTGAAAAAATCGCTTTAATTGCGAGTCATAACAAATGTTACGCATACGCCGCGTGCGCCCATCAATATCTCTCAAACAGACACACACACACACACAATTAATCAATATGATGATAATTCCAGGCGATTACACACACCATCAAATTACGCACACACACACACACACATGCAGATATCGCGTAAAAGAGCTAAAGAGTCCTTAGTCCTGGGAGACGTTTCCTTAAGACGTGTGTGTGTGTGTGCTCATAAATATAATCTAATCCCGCGCACACATATGCCAAACATGTCACTGTGTATGCATATGTGTGTGTGTGTGTGTGTGTGTATTAATGTATGTATGACATGGGCGTGGCATGCAAAGAAAAAGCATGAAGAAAACTAAAGTTAACTTTGCGCTCGGTTCGCAAAACTTGGCGCATATTTTAGAACTTGGCTGCTGCTGACGTCACACGGTCAGCTGTAATACAGACGCACACACACACAAGCACTCACACAGAGAGAGAGAGAGTGTTTCTCACACACACTCAGACACACATTTACACAGACACGATGACAACGACAGCAACGAGGAGCCACGAACCACGAGGACGCTCACGACGACGACGCCCCATTTGCCACACTGTGTTCACAAGCCTCGCCCCATTCCCTTCGCTCCTTCCCCTACCTGCCCCCCTCCCCATTTTGGCTGTTTTTGTCTCCCGCTACCTTCTTATCGAATATCAAAGTGTTGTTAAGATGATTTTCGGTTTTCCTTGCCCCCCTGCTGTGCCTCCCCCTGTCGCGGTGTTGTCAGATGAGTTTTACACATGAAATGTTTAGATAACACGCAGGTCGAACACACACACACACACAGAGACACCCATACAAATGCATTTTAAATACCGTTAGCAGTTACCAGTAAATGGAACTCTGTCAGCTTAGCTCATTCTCGGAAATTCAGTCGAAACGTGGCGGCAGCAACAAAAATAAACAGCAACAAAGGGAGGCGACCAAACTGCAGTTTATAAAAGTTCGCAGTCGCATCGAGTTAGGCCGATTTGGAGGGCGATTTGTACTGCTGCTGCTGCTCTTGTTGTTCTGCTGGAGTAAAGTTTTCTTTTCATTCCGACAAAAAACGTCAAATTACAAAAAAGCAACTTGCGTTTGCTTGAAGACGCCTCTTCAGCTCGAGTTTCCTTGAGTACAGTTGACAAAACAACCTGGTCGCATCCTCTGATTGATTTCCCCCCCCCCCCACACACATGTGTATGGCATTGAATCCTCCTTTTGCTTCTCGGACGTCTCGTTAGCAGAACCTTGCACAATGTCCAGTTTCAAGGCTCTTCAAGGGCCGCAAACATCGCGTCGTTTATTCCTGTCGAAACTTGACACAGGTTGTCATCTCCCCCCCCCCCCTCTGCTTGTGCTGCCTCTTTTCTATTTATTCAAACTATTTCCGAGCTAAAGCTGACAAAAATCCATAGAATACAAATGCAAACAAAGTCAGGAAAATGTCTCGCCTTTCTTTCGCATTTCTTGCCTTTGTGCGCAGGAAAGTAGGCAACGCTTTTTGTTTGCACTTTGAAAGAAGCGCAGAACGTTATTTATTATTTATGCACTCGTTTACTTAGGCCCTTGATAAACAACGCTGAATCGATTAAGTCTTTTTTTTTAACTCGAACAGCTTAACTACCACTGTGCGACGTGCGACGCTGCGACGTGTGGCAACATTTCTTTCTCGCTTGCCACTAAATTATTCACTATTTATGTGTTTGACAACTGAAACCTCTTTATATGAACTGAACGGGAACAGAACTCAACTGAAGCGACTGCTGTGTAATGCATGAGCAGCAGCTGAGGCACTAGGAGGCTCCAGGAGGCAGGTGGAAAGTAGCAGCAAAGTGCATTTCCAAGGTGAGCGCTAGAAAGTACGCAACACTTTTTGTCTGCAGTACCGAGCCTGAAGTGGTGAGGACTAAGTGGTGAGTGGTGAACAGTGCGGGGAGGGGGGCGGTAAGCGGTAAGCGGTTAGTGGGTAAGTGGGTAAGTGCTGGCTGGGTAAGTGAGAATAACGCCACACGCTACTTGCGAGTACTGCAAATCGTGTTTTGAAAGTGACCACAGCAACTTGCCGGACCCCTCTCCCCCATCCCCTGGTCATCCCTAGTCTGTCTCTGTCTCTGGGGTCGGCCCCAGCCATTAGCTGTGGTCAGGCCAAGTGCAGATAAAGCCAGTGTTGACTGGCGAGGGAGGGACAACCACGTCTGAGAGGCCACAGCATGCTGTTTGCAATGCTGCTGCTGGGGGTGCCACAAAGATAGGCCTAGTAAAGGGTCTGCACTGCCCTGCCTTTGGCCTGGGCCTGGGCGAGTGCATCATTAGCAGTTGGCCGTGTATAATAATGTAATTCGTTGTCCTTTTATGTACAGCCCCGGGCAGCTGCTGGCGACAGCTTTGCTGCGACTTTGTGAGCAGCTCTTTGCACACCCAACACACATACTCACAAAGCATACACATACGCACTGTGGGCACTTTGTATACAAGCATGAAGCATGTCAACAAACCAAAAACCGACAACCGAAACCCAAACCGAAACTCAAACTCAAACCCAAACCCAACCAGACCCCAGCCCAACTCAAACTCAACCCAAACCTAAAGCTGAACCTAAGCTTGCCTGCTTGTAACCCAAAACCGACAAGCGACAGCTTTGCCGCCCTGTTGGGCGCCCAGTGTGGGCGTGGCCAGTGCTTGCAAGGCAACCCGAGCCGAGTCGACTCCTGGACCAGATTGCTGTTCCACTTTCCACTTTCTCCAGGCCGAGTTGACTCGTAAAATGTGTGTGAATAGTAAGTAGAGCGCAGTGAAGGTCAACAGTGCTGCCTGCTCGACAAACAGATACCCTGCAGTAAGATCAAGCCTTGTGCCACGCCTCGCACATGCCTTTTTCAGTTGACCCCAAAGACAAAGGGTAGCATGGAAAGGCAACGCAATGCGGAAAGCAGCTCAAGTTCAAAACTCTTGTAGCGACATCTGTGTAGGATAGGGTGAAGGGGAAGCAAGGGAGGTGCAGCATCATTTGACCTGAAACTGAATTTGAGCGTCCTTCTGCTCCAATTAGGTGGTGTAAGTCAGCTAGCTGACTTGCCGAGAGTTGAGTTCAGTCTGCGAAAGAAATCAGCTCTGCTTCCCACTCTCTCTATCTTTCTTTCTCTCTCTTTCTCTGTCTTCTTGGACTTGGGCGCTGGCATTGCGCAGGGCCATTCTTTTTCATTTGACTAGCTCTGCTTGCTTGGACTCCTTTCACTCCTTGGCCAAGGTAGCGGGATCGGAGAGGGGGCTATGTCCGCCTCTCCGTGTGTCCGTGCCTGCCTCTGCTTGCCATTTGTTTGGCTCTTGTTGCTATTTCCCTGGCCGGAGGCCGCCACCCGCTGACTTTCGCACCGCAAACAAGGCGCAAGTTGAATGGGTTCCTTTTGTCTGTCGTTCGTCTGCAGTTGCACTGCACGCTGAAGCAGAAGCAGCAGCAGCAGCTTCTAGGTTGGGGTAGTGCAAGGGGGTAAGGTTTAGAACGGGGGCAAACATAGCTGTGCACGTTCTTTTCGGTTTTTATTTCCTTCAGTTTCAGTATTCACTTTCGCTCGAATGAGTTTTGCAATTTGGATTCCGCACACTCGTTGCGATGCTAGTGCTTGCTACTTGCCACTTGCCACATGCCACCTGCCAGTTGCCAGTTGCCGAATTGAATCACAACTCACACACACACACAGCGCTCAGCAGGCCGTCAGGCTTGAAAAACTTGTGGATTCGTAATCATAAAAATTTATGGACAGCAAAATACTTTTATATCCGAATTCGGAATGTTACAGACGTTGGGCAAGTACAGTGGGCACTTTGCGCCAGTAGAGAATGCAATGCAGATCAGTAAGTTTAAGAGAAACTATCTTCATTATAAAATAGGAAGTGTTAACTTGGTTACTTTAATTTGCTAAGCTTCGATTTCTTGAGTTTATCGGCTTACCGCCACATTGATCAAGTCTAGTGTTAAGTAATTTACAAATATCGGATAGAAGCAAAGAGAGACATCTATGCCCACTCTTGATAAATCATTGATCAACTCAAGAGATGAGTAAGTTACAAATGATGGTTTACAGCAAAGTAAGACATCAATTGGCATATAAATAAAAACAGTTTTAAACTAAGTTCCTGGCAAAATCATCTCCAAGTTGATATGTCTCGCTCAAAAAATACACATTGAGAGTTAAGCTGAGTCTGTACAGGCTATGTTGCACCCACTGTAGCTGGATCTGTTTACTTTCGTGGCGCTCTTAATGATTTGGGTGCCACGTCTGATTGCCTGCCACATGTGACGGAAGGCAGCAGTAGTGACCCAGAGGAATTGCTGGCTCGCTGAGTTGCTGAGAGTCTGAGTTCATTCCGTCACTCGGGCAATGGCTTTAACACGCTTTCAAGTGTTTGTCGGACCCTCCTGCATAGCAAATTCCAGCACGAGCAGGTGAGGAGGAGACTGGCACGGCATGGCATGATGGCATGGCAAGAGCCTAGGCATAGCCATGGGCAACGCTATCATCGGCAGAAGGCGACGGTATCGGTATTGGCATCGCCATCGGCATCAGCATCGGGAACAGGCACTCAGGTGTTGAAAGTGCTTGGCGGCTAACGACAGGAACATGCTTCAACAGCATATTAATGGGCACTTTGTTGTTGTTGCTGTGGCCAGCGATGTGCTGAGTTGGTCAAGGGGGGTGTGGTAGGAAGGGGTGGGTGGGTATTGTGCAGGATAGGAATTTGTAATGCCGCATGTAGACAATGTGTAAACAAGGTTAACAAACAGTGCTGCTGATGCGATGAAAGCTGATTGGTGGCAGCCTAAGAAAGGTGAGTTGTAGGTGCACCTGAATGGAATGGGGGGAGAGGCAGGGGAGGAGCAAACAGAAGAGCAGGCACCGGAGAAAGTGTATTGTACTAGGGACTGTGCCCTGGCATGGATAATAGAAGCAAATGATAATGAAGAAAATAATTAATCAGCTTGCAATCGATGTAGAGAGGTGGGGGAAGAATAGAGAGAGGGAGAGAGAAAGGAAGAGGAGATGGTTCTAGACGGGGTGAGTGACAAAGGACAGTAGGCACAAGGAGGGCGAGAGAAACAAAAGTGCAGAGCCCTGCCCCTAAAAGCAGAGACTTCTGTCCGTTCTGACTGAGAAGAAAAATGACTTTGTGACCCAAAACACAATAGCGTGATATATGAGATGGCGACAGCATTCCCTCGAACCTCTTCCTCCCTCCACACCCTCCTGACAGCATCGCGCCATCCCTCATTCTTATCGACGGGAAGCGGAACGGAATGCGAACTTAAAAAGTGGAATATCATTTGGGAGAAAGCGGAAAGCACTCGCCGGTCTGCCTGCCAGGCTGAAGCGATTTGTGGTTCAGTCATTCAGTCACTCAGTCAGTCATTCAATCATTCATTGACAGCAACAATAAGGCAGTCATCAAATGCGCACAGACCCGCACACAATACACACACACGCACACATAGACAGAAATACACGCACTGATAAACACGCGGGCGCGTGGCGTAAGCTTCCGCTGTGGCGCCTGCCTGTTTGCAAATTCACACCGAGCACATTGGGGCAAACTACTATTGGTGACTCGCACATTGGTGCCGAACAGCAAATAGCAAACTAAATGCCATTGATTGACTCTGTTGCAACTGATATAGTTAATTTATTTATATATAAGTAATATTTTAACTTTTTTGACACTTCTATCAATGATTTATCAAAGGTGGCGGTTAATCCGATAATAATAGTGTCCATATTGAGTAAATGCAAATAAAATTTCAACTTACTCAAAACTATTGGCTAGGCTTAATCAATGATTTATCGAAAGTGGCGGTAAGCCGATAACAATTAAGTCGATATTGAGTAAATGCAAATAAATTGATCAATGATTTATCGAAAGTGGCGGTTAGTCGATAATAATAATGTAATCGGTACAGAAGTGAAAAATTAAAAGAGATATGGACTAAAAAGCAACTGTAAGTTATAAGTATATATAAACACGTTACTGGCTTAATAGTTGCAGCAGTGCAGCTTGTCCCCACTGTACTTTTGGTATTAATTATTTTTGGAGCCCATTCGTCGTCATGGCCTGGGAAACATTTTTAAATTTCATAATTTTGTGTAAATTTACAAATTTTCGCTGTGCGTGGGCAACAAGCCGCGTGATTACTCGATTACTCAATTACCCGATAGCACGACCGACTCGGCTGGGATAATTAAGGGCGTCGAGGGCGTGGCACTCGCCACACGGTCCTCGGCACTCGGCACTCTCCACATGGCAGTGCAGTGTAGTGTGACTCTGGCTGTGGCCTTGTGGCAGGCGCATTATATGAATGTGAATGTGAATATGAAAGTGGATGTGCAGGAGAATGCATTTCGAGAGACAATGGAAGCCTGCACGTATACGTGATATCGAGAGAAAAGATTGCGCATACGCAACGTTGCTGTTGGCACAAACAATTAATTCTTGTGCGAGGAATCGATGCATGCGGGCCACCATCAACAATAACAACTCGCACAACACACAAGAAGAGGAACAGCACCAGCACCAGTAAATCAATCAGCAATCAGAGACTTAAGTTCAAACAAACAAACAAACAAGCAAGAAGGAGAGACAGCACAGACAGACAAATGGCCAATAATTGGGCAGACCTTGAAGAGGTCTTTGCTGCCGTTTTGGGGTTATGCAATTACGAGCAGCTCTTGCCTGGTCTAGCCTGGTCCTGCCAGCTCATGGTGCTCTGCTGCGCTCCCAGGCCACAAATGAACTTAACTCGATAATCAGGCCATCAAAGTTGATGGCGGCCCAAGTGAAACTGGGAAAACAGGGAAACAACAAGCGACGACCTAGAAATATCATTGTACATTCTTGTTCTACCTCCCTCCCTTCTTGCTCCTGCTGTTGTTGTTGCGTCCAATAATCGTTTGTTGTGTCTGGCCCTGAGTGTGTGTGTGTGTGTGGGGGTGAAAGTAATATAATTTTATATTAAATTATATTGACACACAATCAAACGCGAAGGCAGCCTACGAGGCAAGTGGCAAGTGGCAAGGAGCAAGGATCAAGGACTCCTTGCTGGCCTTTTTGGGGTTAGCCCGCATCAATCTTAATGGCCCGATAACTGCTCAGCCACGCCTTCTCCCTGTGTGTGTGTGTGTGTGTGTGTCCTGCGGGATGTGGCTATAATCGCTGACATGAGACTCTTCAGTCTGATCGCCAGCTCTGGATCAAGTCAAGGCAGAGTGAATGACAAGCTCTTTTTGTTGTTGTTGAATTGAGTCGACTAAGCGCGACTTAATTCCCCAAACAATGGGGATGACAGTATGCCCTGGAGAGCGTGGTAGCGGGGGGAGTGGTGTCATTGTAAAGCGGGTTTTACAATAGCTTTGAATGCTCGCCTCGTTTTGACAAGTAAAATATAAGCGGCTGTTGATTTTTGATTTCTCCCTGAGTTTCGTATTTGTATTTTGCCAATGCTAATTCACAATTCGCAATCGCAATGGCAATCGATAATTTCTCTCGAGAGTTTTGTGATATATATCTGGATGGAGCTTGTTCCATTCTTCAAGAGCTGCCTCTCCTGGCAGTCAGGGAGTCGGGCAGTTAGACAGTCGCACGACACGTTGTCGAGTGCAGAACGGAATTCAATTTCCATACAATTATTACACAATTTTCTTTTTCAAATGAAGCAAGTGAAAATCAACAGAAGTCGACGTTGGCATGGATGTACCTTTGTAAAGGGTCTCACAGGAGGAGCAGCAGGAGCGGGGGGAGTCATGCATGCTCGTATTTGATTTGGGTACAACATGTTCAGCTCTCAATCGGAATAGACTCAAAGAGAGTGAGAGAGAGGGAGAGAGGGAGAGAGAGAGAGGAGCCAGCAAACATGATATAAGCAATCAATGGAACCACACTAAGTGGCAAAGACTAAACAACAACAACAGTTGAGGAGACAACGACAAAAGAATCAACAACAACAACAACAACAAGAACTCGCATAGAAATCAAGCCAACGCATTGTTAGAAATGAAAACTGGCTGAGTGTGAATGCGAATGAGAGTGCGTGCGAGTGTGTGCCACAGAATAGAAAACCATTATAAATTCCCAACTGGCATATATAAACACACTCGCACCTACCCTCTCCCAACACACACACACTCTCACATAGACACAGGGACAGGCAGCAGACATGTTTGGCAATCAGTCGAGAGACATTTGTTATGCGTTGTAATTTGCGTACCCACATGCCAGGCCCAGATCCAGGCCCAGGCTGAGGCTTAGACCCCCCCCCCCCTCGCCCTAGTCCCTCATAGTTAACTGCTCTTGTCCCTATTCAGCGCGGGCAGACCCTAACAAGACCCCAACAAACATTAAACATCATGTAAATTGCGTTTATTTTGAATTTGCGCCCTGCGCCAACGAACGAGTTTATTTTATCAATTTATTCAGCAAACATTTCCGAGTAATCATTGAGTTGGATTGAGAAAAATTGCATAATGTTAAATAAAGTATACACACACACACACACATGCACACACATGCACACAAAGTCGCATACACACACAGAAAGTGCGCCCGGGCGCACCCAATCAGTCTTTATGCTTGTCAGCGGCCATAACAGGATTCATTTTTTACAGTTGATTCCTCACACACTCGTGCAGTTCCTGTTCACGCGTGTGTGTGTGTGTGTTTGCATGGAAATGGCCTCGTGTGTGGGCGTGGCTAGTGTGGACCGCCATTGTCGGTGTGTGTTGAATGGAAGAAACCCATTAGGCACTAGTGGAAATTCCACTCAACTCTGTGCGAGCTTGATTTTGATTAGTTTTCCAGTTTCAGTTTTCAGTTTTCAGCTTTACAGAACTGACCTCTCGAACTATTTAAGCCATTTTAAGCCCCTTATTTTATGTTGCATTTGTATTTGGTTTTGCATCTTTTGAAACCTTTATTACAGCCCGCATTGACCAAAGCGAACATTTTGCAATTTTCCACAAAGCAAAAAGACTTCAAAGAGAAATTTCTTATTAGTTTCCTCTTTTTGCCGGCCCAAGTTTGTCGGTTTGCTAAGGAAACAGTGCAGCTGCAATCTGCTGTCACTGATGGCCTTTCTCTCTCTCTCTCTTTCCATGTCTCTCGCTGTCTCCCTTTGTCTCTGTCTATTTCTAGTCGAGTTACCTGAGCACTGCTTAAGCACTTCAAGTCTAACTAACTTAAGACTTCGGCCGAGCGCCTAACTAGTTCAAGACGAGCATTAATTAAAATTATGCACACAAGCCGAAAAGTTGTAGCCCCTTCCCTCCCTCCCACTTGAAGGATTGACACAGCAGAGAAGGTACTCGATGTGTATATGAGTATGTTGTATGTGTGTGTGTGTACAAAGTCAGGTTAATTGAATCCAGTATTCAACTAAGCACCTATTAAAAACGATGCTAAACGGGCCTTAGCATGCTTGCCCAACAAACAAGACCCTTGATACTGTAATCATATAAAGTTCACAGAAATCAGCAGAGAGTAATCCCCCCCAGACATTATAGATATTTTGCGCTTTGAACTTTCCTTTTCAACTATCAAGTTTGTCATTACACGTTTAAAGCGGACCTAGAGTGTTTTGTGGCATCTTTCCTAACTACTAAGTCCCTTTAAAATTGTATAAAGTATTCTATATATTTGATATAATCGCTTGAAAGTAAATTGCCCTTGTCTGTGCTTGGTATCGAATTTATTTACTCTAAAATCATGCTTGCTTTTCGTACTAACATGTTCCTCGTATCCTTAATCTTATCTTCTCCTCTCTCTTCTCTTTTACATAATCTTACAGATTGGTAGAAAGAAGTTCTTTACGATATTATAAATGGTTCTATATAGTCAAAGGATAGATAGATAAGGTTGAAAGGTTCCTTAAAAATCATTAAAAGGGCATCTAATATAAGTTTAACTCCTAAACTTATCCCTAGTGACCCTTAGTCTGGGTATATCAATGCTGCAATTCATAGTGTCATATAGAAGAAAAGGGGTAGCTCACACACCGGTCACTGAAACAAAAGACTATCAATAGAAGAAAGATGTTCTTTACATTAGATATTATAGATTTTAAATGCTTTAAGCTTATAATTCCTTGCCTTACTAAGAAGTTTCTTATAATCATATAGGTACCATCATATATGTAGGTACCCTACATATGCTCACCTCCTAAACGTATCCTTTTAAGTACCTTCACAGTAACATATATTCAAATGAATCACTGGAGTGGGAACCTAAGTTAAGGTACACATCTATGGTGCTATTCATAGGATATATATAAGAAAAGCTCACTTACCGGTCGGACTTGGAGTTAGGGACATCATGTCGAAGTGGATGTTCTTCTGCTCGAAGGAGTAGTCCTTGAGGAAGGTGAGCTTGGCGCCGCGCGTCTTGGTCAGTCCAGTGACGGCGTTGTTGATGCTGCGCAGGTATTCCCGCTTGCCGAAGTTCGTGTGGGGTGCGATGAGGCCGATGTTAAGCTGCTCCTTGTTGCTGCCGATGCTTTTGCTCAAGCTGTTGCCGCCGTTTGCTGTGCGGAGTGCTGTCGCCGAGGGACACAGCACGGCGAGCATAAGCACCACGACGAGGAGAAAGGGCAACAGGCGAGGTGGCAGCATCAGCAGCTGGGGCAAGTTTCGATTACTGCTGTTGCAAGTTGTTGTTCCTGTTCCTGTTGGTGTTGGTATTGGTGTTGGTGTTGGTGCTACAGTTGCTGTTGTTGGTGTGAAACTCCTTATATTGCTATTGTGATTCCTGTTGCTGTTGGCAGTGTTGCAGTTGCTGCAGTTGTTGTTGTTGCTGTTGTTGTCTTTAGCAGCTGTGTCAGCAGCATTGCTTATTGTTGTTGTTGCTGGCAGGGAAGGCTTCTTCTGCCTGCCAGCAACAGTTGCTGCTGCTATTGTAGTTGTTGTTGTTGTCGCAATTGTTGCAGTTGCTGTTGAAGTTGCAACTGTTGCTGTTGTGCCGCATTTCAGTTTCACTTTTTTCGTCCTGCTGCTGCATCGCGTCAGCTTTCGCTTTGTCCAGTTTTGCTGCTCGTTGCTGCTGCTGTTGGCGCATTGCTGTTGCTGCTGCTGTTGCTGCTGCTGGTGTTGCTGGCGCCCAGCGTGGGGTATTAGTTCGACCATAACCAATATGCAACAGCCGCAACAATTGCGTTTAATTTAATTGTGGCTTAATTAAATTTATTTATTTCCCTCTCGTTCTTTCTTCCTCTTTCTCTCTTTCTCTACCTCTTCCTCTCCTTCTCTGCTTTACGTTCTCCCTCGCAGTCGTGTCCGGTTTAGTTTTCCTTCTCGTTTGGATTCAGCGTCTCATTGCGGTTTCCTCGGCGGCAATTCCTGCTAAGCCTTTCCTATGGCTACGCGTATGCTCTGTATATACTATATATATATCTATCTTTATGTTTATCTTTATCAGATCTTGTTCGCTTAACTCTGTATATATTTAAATATGTGTGTGTTCTCTTTGTTGCTGTTGTTGCTGTTCTTGGTGGATGGATTGGGTTCATAAACATTTTCATTTAATTTTCGTTTCGTTTTGTTTCGTTTCTTAACTGTTGTTGTTGCTGCTGTAAGTGTTGCGACTGTTGCTGCTGCAGCCTGTGTTGCTGTTGCTAATGTTGCTGTTGTTGCTGTTGCTGCCTCTCGTCGCTTGTTATTGAGTTTACTGCCGGCATCCACTGCGCATTGCTAATTTCAAACATGAAGCAAGTTTCAATTATTTAGCACACTTACAAGCGCACGCACACACACACGCATTCACACATACACACACACATACACGCAGCAGCTGTAACAACTTGACGCTTTCCGTTTCCGTTACTAATTTGTTGCACGCTGCACACAATGGCAGCAACACGGGCAATTCACGGCGACTGTTGCTGCCAACAGGAGCAGCAGCAGCAACAGCAACAGCAACAATAATCGCTGGCTTGGCTCCACTGTGCTGCGGATGTGGAGTGCTGTAAGTATTTATGCACGCACAGGTGCCATTTTTTGTTGTTGTTGCTGTTGTTGTTGCTGCTGTGTTGCTGCTGCTGTTGCGCCAGCTGAGCACCAGCAAAATGAGTTCAGTTCAGAAAATTCAATTTAATGCGCCTTTTGCTTGCACACATACATACAGAGAGAGAGAGAAATTTTTATATTTGAATTGCTATACATTTTGAACTGGCTTCCCTACCACTCCCCCTGCGTCACCTTAGCAACTGTGGCAACTCTGGCGTTAGTCGTTAGTTCCGTTATGTTTATTTTATTTCTAATTAACCTCGCGCGCAATTGTGCATTATTTATTGGCTAATTGACCCTTTTTTCGCCCACTCTAACCCGTGTGTGAATTATACATACATACGATATATACGATATATATAAAGTATATATTTAACTATATGCATCTGTATATATGCGATTATTAGTCGGACAATTGAAGCGCTGATTCAATTTGAGTTGATAAACCTTTAAACGGATTAGCGCAGTGCATTGTTGCATTGCTCGTTCCTGCCTAATGCGATTCGCAGTCTCAGTCGCAGTTTGCCTAATTTAATTGTGGCATTTATCTTTTGATTCGATCGATTCACACACATATAAATGTGGCAATATAGAGAGTACTCGCTGCATAGCCAGCTTAAGGTTTGAATTGCAATTTTAACATTCAAGCTAAAAGTGCCAGCTGATAACTGTATTGTATTGTTTCTTTTAGGTCGACCAATAATTTAATTTACATATAATAGTTCAAAATAATGCATTGCATCAGTAATTCATGGATTAATTTTTGCATTTTATTAAATTTGTGAAACTATATTAAATATCTTTCAGGTGTAACTACGTTAAAGACATAACCTGCAATCGCCTTAAACCTTTGGAATGCGGCAGGTAAGTTAAGGTTTTCCTCATTATTATTATTAACCGTCCACAGACGAAACAAATCTGCTCTTCTCTCACTCTCTCTCGCTATTCGGTTAACTATGTTATGACCAACATTATTATTAGTTGTATTACTATTATTACTTTCATGCCCCCCCCTCCTGCCCCTCTTTTCTATGTGATTGTTTCTCGATATTTACGCCTTATCTCATTGTCTCTCTGTTTGTTTCCCTGTCTCTCCGTCCGTCTGTCTCTGCTGTTCGGGCGTCGGCTCGGCTGCTGCGCTTAGGCAAAAATCGCTGCTATGGGGCTGAAGAAAGGGCGTGCCGGGGCGTGACGTGGCGTTGGCGGAGTGGGGCAGGAGGCAGGACTGCCTTGCCCAAGCTTCCACGTCAGCACGTTGTCGCTGTCGCCAGCGCCGTCGATGTCGCTTTGCTCGGCTTTGCTCGCCATCGACTTTGCTCGTGTGCGCTCGGCTTGCAGCTGACGTTGAAGCTGAAGCTGGAGCTGAAACTTGTGCTGGCAGAGGGAACTTGAGGTGGTGCTGGCAGAACTGGGAGCAGGACTGCCTCACAGTTTGTTGGCGCTGTCTCCTAAACTGTGATTTGCCACTTAGTCGTTGTCAATAAGCAGGCAGCTCTTTGTGTGGCTCTGTGTGTGTGTGTGTGTGTGTGTGTGTGTGCGTGTGTGTGTGTGTGGCTGGCATTGTTGTTGACCCGTTGCTGGAGGGACAAAGCAGTGATTACTTTTGTGGGCTGCCTCTGCCCGCCCGAGTCGCTAGTCGGCTTGAGGCACAACAGCAACAGCAACAACAACAGCTGCATTATGTGCCGCAGCAGCCAAAGGCACAGAAGGTCACACACATGTAAACTCCCCTCACACACACACGCACATTCCTCCCATTCGCTTGGTAAAAGCCATAAAATGCCTTGTCTTTTATTTGTCTATTCCTTTCATGTTGCTGTTGCTGTTGCTGTTGTTGCTGTTGTCTATGTCTATGGCCGCGTCTGAGCCTATGCCACACTCTCACACACATACGCGCGCGCATAGTAATGCTTAGCCTATGTCTGTGTCTGTGTGTGTACATGGCAAGACGGCAATAAATTTTATCTTATGAAAACCGAATAAAAGCCACCACTGGCCCGTGGCTGCTGCTGCTGTTGCTGTTGCTGCTGCTGTTGCTGGTGCTGTTGCTGGTGCTGCTGCTGTTGTTGTTGCCGCTTCTGCTGCTGCCGTTGCTGCCAATGCTGCTACCTTCCTCTGCTTCTGTCCCTACCTTCCTCTAGTATGTTGCCATTACGTATACGCAACGTTAGCTGGCCCACTATCTATCCTACCTGCCTGTCCCGCCGTCCCGCTGTCCCGCTGTCCCCATAGCCCTCATCAGTTTGAGCGGATGCCCGTTCCAAATTATACATATTATTATGACTATGCGTATACTCTGCAGCCCTGTAAGAACAGGGGTATGCTGGGCTATCGAAGGAAATTGATAATTGATGAATTTACTAACTGAACCTAACATATATCGATATTGTAGTATCGATAGAATCGATAGGCAAAGTTGCCAAGTCTCTCATTATGTTTGAAAAGATGCTAAGTAAGCGCATTCCTCCCGCCCCCTTGCTGGGTACAGGGTATTAGCGCAGCGTTTCTAATTGTCGGTTACTTATCCCGCACTTGTTGTTGTTGTTCTGTTGTTGTTGTTGCTCTTACTGTTGCTATGCTTGTTGTGTCTACAATGGCATTATCATCAACTTTATCAAGTTTGTCGTTTTTGCTTTCGCTGGCAACTTTTATGACTTTTACTGCGGCCCCCGAAAACATTTCGGGCTTATTCTCTTTTCCATGCCAACACACACACACACAAACACACACATACGCAGTAGTCTGTCACGGATATATTAAAAAGGGGTTAGCTCTTTTTCGGCAACTTGTGCGCGCTGCTTTTGGCCGTGTGACAGTTTTCTTTTTTATTCTCTCTCTCTTGTTCCCTGTTTTCACTCGCTGCCACTCCCCCTTGCTCGCCGCCCAAAAGGTCGCTGCTGCAATTTTGTTGCTCTTGTTGTTGTTGTTGTTACTGTCCGCTTTCGTGCTTCAGTTTAGTTTCCTTTGGCTTTGCCGCGTTTGCTTTTTGCCTTTGCCTTTGCTGTGTGGCAACTTTCGCTTTCAATTTCAGCAGCTTCACTGGGTCATCTACCCCTATCTTGCCACATCTTCTGCCACTTTGAGAGGCACTCTTCTATCCTTCCCTTCCCCTCCCTCTCTCTTTCTCCTGCGACGACCGCTGTCAGCATGAGCGTCTTGTTACGAATATTCCTCGCTTGTTATTGTTGTTGCCATCTCCTCATTCGCATTGCTGCTGTTGTTGTTGCTCATGTTACTGATGTAGTTGTTGTTGCTGTTGTTGTTTATGTTGTTGCTGGTACTGCTGCTGATGCTGGTGCTGGTGCTGAGGCAGCTGCTTATTAGTTTTTGGCCATTTTGCCACTTTTGCTATGCCGCCTTTTTTTTGAGACGTGTCAGAAGCCAAGCCGAGCAACACAAAAAAGGGCAAGCAATACAACAACAACAACAACAACAACAACAGCAACAGCATCATCAACAACAACGACGACGACAGAAACTGGCAGCCAAGAAAAATTGGGGCGTGTTATCTTTTGACGTTGATGATGCGCGATTCGTTAGGAGCATCACGAAACAACGCAGCAGAAAAAAAAAGAATGAAAGACAGAATGAAGAGACACAAGAAAACAAATAATGGAGCAGCTGTCTTACTATATATTTTGTTGTGTACCCCCGTCTGTACCCCTCTGCATGCCTCTGCCCCAAATAGAAACAATTAAGTTAGTTGATGAAGCTTCATTTTGTTGGCTTCTCCTTTTGATCGCCAGCATCGTCGATGCGTTACTTTGTCTTAGTGTAGATCCTGAGGGTAAAGAACGGGGGACGTGGTGTTAGAACGTCACTCACTTTAGGCAGGGGGGGCTTGTTTCTAACACTCGTTGACCTTCGATCTTGTGTATTGTTTTGCTTCTCTTTGCTCACGTTCAGCATCGTTTACTGCATCGCGTCACATACACAAACACATGTAAACGGCTTAAGCACTTGAAAAAAATGTTGACAAAAAATGAAGGCACACTCAGGGAGGCACACGGCAGAAGGGAGACAGAGAGAGAGAGATAACATAATCGAGGAGGATAATCAAGAGCTGGACAAGGTAGTAAGAGGTACTGGCAAAAAGTGTTGCATGCTTTCGAGCGATACTTTTAAATTCAGGCACACAGCGCGTGTTCCATACTTTCGAGCGACACTTAGTCAAATCAAGCTTGCTCTACTGCTGCTGCTGCTACTGTGTGTGCACGCACAACAAGCAAAACAGAATAACACAACAAAAAACAACAAAAATTTCGGTGCAATTGCATTTCGATTACATCAGCGCCTCCCCTCCACCCGCACGTTTTTGTTGTTGTTATGCTTGGTTTTTTGTTATCATTTCAGCTTGGCTGAGCTCACCCGTAACTTTAGCAGTGTAGCAGGGGAGGATAGACGGGGTAGGACGGAGTGTGGTGGAGGGGGAGTAAAGAGAAAGAAGCAGCAGCAGCAGCAGCAAATGAAACAAGAAACAAGTCCACACCCAAAAAATTCAAAGACACGCACGACGCCGACGTCGACGTCGGCGCAGTCACAGACACGCAGACACACGCATACACACACAAACAAACTGAAACACACACACACGCACACACTGACAGAGAGAGGCACGTTAATATGTATTTTTTTGCAAGCTGAAATTGTGGCCTGGATTTCGCTAACTGTTTTTTGTTATTTGGCCTTTGTCAACTTTTCTTTAGCTTTTCTTTTTTCCTAGCTCCTTTTGGGTGCACACGGTGGCGGCGGGGGAGTGTTGATGAGAAAGGGGTAATTGTATTTGCTTACGTTCAACCGTTTAGCGTGTACTTATTTACTGTTAACTACGGGAATGTCAGTCGAGTCGAAGTCGGAGTCGAAGTCGCTGTCGGAGTCGGATCCGTTGTCAGTCGGGGTTGAGCTAGAGCGTGGCCGGGGGGGGAGCTAGTCGGCCAGCCAGTCAGTCAGCCAGTCAGCAAGTCTGACTAGCCTGAAGTTAGTCAGTGCAGCCCGGTTACGAGTTAGTTCAACTCAGCTTGGCTTGACTTGACTTGGCTAGACTCGTAGCGTCTTGTCTCGTGGCTCGTCCCTCGTCTCGTCTTTGTGCTGTTTGTGTTTTGTTCGTCGTCTGTTTTGTTCTATGTGTCAGGTCTGGCGTCGTCCTGGGTCTGCGTCTGGGTCTGGGTTGACGTTAGTTGTCGTCGTCACGCGGTGCCACTTGGCCACTTTAGTTAGCGCCCCTGCGACGATGCCGATGCCGATGCGGAGTGAATGCGACGAGCAACGAAGTGGCACTGCCAACCCGGGACAGACGACACTAATGTTACTGCCTGCCAGCAGCAGCAGCAGCCTCAGCAGCGTCAGCGACAGCGCCAGCAGCAGCAGCAGCAGCGACAGCATCAGCAGCTCAACCAGAGAAATGTGGAGGCTGATTACGAAATTTACAAAAACTTCGCACACGCACACGATGCTTTTTCTCTCTATGTGTGTGTGTGTGTGTGTATTTGTCGCAGCGCTCTCTCTTCCTGCAGCATCGTCAAACGAGCAAGAGTGAGAGAGAGCGAGAGCGAGAAAAAGAGAGAGAGCGTATGGCGACGAGCCGCAAAACGACGCCCTTAACATTGCGTATACGTAACATGAGGCCAGCACCCGTGCGCCGCACTTTCTCTCTCTCTCTCTCTCTCTGCCCGTCTCTCTTTCCCACTCGCATGCTGCCTGACCCCACCCGTCGCACTGCCTAAGCTGCAGACAGCATTGCCAGACTGGGGGAACTGATGGCAACACTTTACAGAACTCAGAATTGGCCAACTTCACTTGAGGTGAAACCTCGACCGATCTGCGATCCCAGGCACATTTTAGGGTCAAACAGCGAGACACTCTTCTGCAGACAATGTGGCAACACTGTGGCAGGTAGAGGGGAGCAGGGGGGGCGAGAGAGTGCAAGTCGCTGCTGCGCAGGTCCCAGAACTGCGTCAGCATCCCGAGCCGAGCTGGAGATGCCCTCGCTGAGGTCAGCGCACGGCACTCGGCACTCGGCCGTGTTTGGGCTTGTCTTGGCGTCTGACTTCGTGCCTGGCTTCGGCTCCTTCGGCTGTTTCGGCTGTTTCGACTCGCAGGCTCGACTGCTTCTGGCAAGGCACAAAAACCACGTGTTGATTTGTTTTGATTATGCGCATTTTGCCTTTTGAAACTTTTTTAATTGAATCCTTTGCGGTCAGGGGCGTGGCGGGGCAAGGCGAGGCAGCAGCTCAGCTGGAGCAGCGCGGGGACAGCGGCAAGGAGGAGGGACGGTGGTCACAGGAAGACGGAACGGACGCCGCGCTCGTGTCGTCTTCTGGCTTTGCCTTCTTTGACTTTGCCTGCTTTTGCTCGGGGGCAACAACGTGTGGCACAGTGGAGCACAGCGGATCTCTGCTAGTAGAAGTTTAGGTTGGTTAAATGTTGACTGACACGCCCACTGCCCCCACTAAACTATATATACATTTAGCAATTTGATTTATGAATGAGTTCAAAAAGATATAACTCTCTGATCTTGACAAACAGTTAGCTGACTATAGTTTTTGCCTCTCCTCTCAATCCGCTCGGATTTCAAACAGAAGTTATAGAGCTCATCTTTCTTTCTAATAACTGCGAGTAGTGCTGTCCCTGCTGGTATGCTATAATTTTTAAGCGCATGTCTTCATTCAAGTGGGAAAGCAATTGGCGACAGCAGACTTTGTCTTTTGGGTGTTCCTAAAGTATTTGTAATTTGGAATTTTGGAATTAACTTTCCCTCACTGTGCCTCGTGTCGTGGCTTGCTTTGGGTTTCGGGTGTCAGAGCTCGTCGCGTGTAAACGTTTTGTGGCTTTGGCTTTGCCTTCGATTTTGCTTCGGCTTGGCACTCATCTTCATCTCCAGCTCCATCTCCAGCTCCAGCTCCAGCTCCATCTCCAGTTCCAGCTCCATCTCCAGTTTCAGTTTTGAATTAATAAATTGCCTATATAAACGCGGGCCCCGACGAAATTTGATCGAG
Organism: Zaprionus nigranus; assembly: GCA_018903425.1. Lineage (NCBI taxonomy): Eukaryota > Metazoa > Arthropoda > Insecta > Diptera > Drosophilidae > Zaprionus > Zaprionus nigranus. The sequence goes on along the minus strand of JAEIGD010000045.1, from coordinate 884,202 downwards.
TAGCGGCTGCGGGACAAGCGATTAGGCATGATTGTTGACATGTCTATGATGGATGCTTCTCTGAGGGGAGCACCAGTGAGGGGGGGAGAGGGAACGCCTCTATGACAGACAGGCAGACTGGAGGAGGGAGGCACGAGGGAGCAGTCAAGGTCACCTCATCATTTGTTTATCTGCTCAGCAGGGCACGCTTGCTGCAAGCTGGGGTAAGGGAAAGGGGGCAAGGGGCGTTAAGCTGGCTTTGCAACTGCAATTACCTCAGCTATTAGCAGATTTCACTTGTGACTGCGAGGAGGAGAGAGGAATGGATGGGGGGTAAGCCGAGCCAGAAGTGACCAAATACCAAAACTACCGTCCAGCTTTGTTGCAGGCACAGTCTCTCGCCTGGCTTCAAATTCAGCTCAGTAGCTTGGCAGTAGGCTGCCTGTGGATAGGAAGGGGAGGAGGAGGAGGGGGTGTGTAGAAAGAGGGGAAGTGGAGAGTGAAAGGGAAGGGGGGGCACAAAGGATACTCGTGTCATTGAATTTGCTCATATCTTCAAAGCGCACTCGACGCACACGCACATGAGAGGGTAATAATGGTAGTCAGCCTGCTTCCCCCCTCCCCGCTACACCCTTTCCCCTCCCCACTCTGCCCCAGCTTCAGATGCTGCTTCACATCATCATCGGTTTCATAGTTGGAGCGGAATGAGAAACGCTTCAGTACACAAATTTTTTGGGGCCTTGTGCGATTTTTGTAAATTTGCCTCTGCCTCAGCTGCCACTCACACACACATAGACAAATAGGCAGGCATACAGAGAGACAGACAGACAGGCAGCTTGGAAGACAGAGACATAGGCAAGTTTGCTTGCCACAAACATGTGGATGCGGGTCCAGCCTGAAGACTCCCGCTGCAACCAAGCTAGGGGGAGGGGGTTGGGGTAGCGATTTAAGCAATTTTCCACATCATTGAATTGTGCTCGGAGGACGTGCGTCAATTAGGCAGGCGCCTACAGGCAGCAGCAACTGGCCCAAGATCAGGAGGGTCAATCTTGGCAGGCAGGCAGGTGAAGTCTGTCAGGGCCAGGGCCGATTGCTCTTCGATTTGCATAATTATCTGTTGCACAGCGAGGCCTTCTCATCTTTAACCCATTCCCCTCCCCCTTACGCAGTCAGCGCATGCAGTAAACAAGAAGGAAAGCTATAGTCGCTCGACTTAAGTATACCTGTTTGCAAATCATTTGAATGTTGCTAATAGTTGTGCTCCCTTCAAAATAAACCCTCTAGCCTTTTCCTTTTCTTATCGATTAACACTGCAGAAGGGGGCGTGGCAAAAGTGTAAACTTGATTTATCGCCATCGTTCATACAGACGGACAGATGGAAGAACGGCTGTTATGGGAGTGGTCGGAGTTGCCTCCCTATGACTGTTGGCATACCCTTCTGTGGTTAGTGGGTATAAAAAGAGTCTCGAGCCACGTCTGCAGCTGGAGCTGGAGCAGGTTCAAGTAGTCGAGGGCTGGCGTAATTAATGATTATTGCCCGTTATTGTCGTCGACCGAATCAGAATCAGTTTTAACCTTGTTACCCAAGCTGTCTCCAGTGGCTCCTCCCTCGCCCCTTCTCCTGCTGTTAGCTGTATGTGCAACTGCTGAAGGTGCAGCTGCCACTCTGGTCCTGCTTCTGCTTCGGCTGCTGTTGCTCCTTCTGAAGCGGCTCCTGTTGCTGCTCATGGGCGTCGTCGAGTGGCAAATTGAATGTGCTGCTGCCATTTGATGTATTCGTAAGTTAATTATTTCCATTAATTAAATGCCAGAGCGGGCTCTCGAGGAGCGCGTGTGCTCCCAGGACTCTACACGCACTCAAAAGTTGTTGCTGCTGCTGTTCCCGGGCGGGCAGGAGGGAGGAGTAATGGAGGATGACTTGAAAGATTCTCACGTTTATATTTCGCATTTGACACTCGATTTCTGTGTGTGAGTGTGTGAGAGAGTTAGAGACATACGTTCACGTTCTCCCTTGATTCTGATTCTGATTCTGGTTTTGATTTGGCTTTGAAGCTGCAATCCGCACCCCCCACCCATCCCTCCATCCCTGACTGACTGACTGGGAAGTGATAATGGTAACAAGAGCACCAACAACAACAACAACTAACAATATCCACAGCCGAGTGAGCTAAACAGTTAGATACCCTTGGGCCAACCCAATATTCTACAACTTTCAAATTCCCAGCAACAAAGTTTTCTCTTATACAGTGCATTCTCACGCCCACAAACTACAGCATAACAACAGGCGCAAGCAGCACGGCTCGCAACTAAGCAGGAGAAGAAGTTGACTTCAATTATTTCTGTGTGGGCGGTAGGCGTGGCAGTCAATATTTAAATAAACGCCTTCTTCTGCCTGCAACCCAACTAAGTATACCCTTTTGGGCTATTTCAAATTTGACAGGGTATAACAACAACATCAATTTAATAATATAATGATAAAAGCACTTCACAGTTCACACGCACACGACACGATGCGATGCTAAGCGAGGACAAGATTCGATTTGCGAGCGGGTTTGCGGGAGGAGGAGGAGGAGGGGGCTGGGCATGAAATGAATTTAGGCATAAATCATAAAACAAAGCAAAAGAAAAGGGAAGGGGAAAGGGACGTGGGAGGGAGAGGGGCGTGACAAGTCCAGAATCGAAAGGCAGAAATCCATTAATTCGTTTAGCTGTTATCGCTGTGGGGTAGAGTAAATGGAGAGTCCCCTTCCCTGTCTCTCTGCTCCTCTTCTCCGCCGTCTGCCTTGTAACTTCCCCCTTTCCCCTTCACCCCCTTTGTATGTATAATTTATATATACTATATGTATGTATATATGAATATATATTCACATTCGCTGAGTGAGCTGAAGGAGGAGTACAAGAAGGCGTGGGGGGAAGGTAGGGGGAAGGCGTGCAAACGCATAATGCGCAGATGAAACATTTCGATGCTGCAGGCGTTGACAGCGCCAACAAAAGCAGCAGCAACAACAACGAAGGCGAACAAGAACAGCAGAAGAAGAGAAAGAAAATCACAATAAAACACACTTATTTAACTAGTTCAAATTCCAAAGTCAACTTCAGCTAAAAGACAGCGGGAGGAGCAGCAGGAAGTGAAGGCGAAGCAGGATAAGAATAAAGGGAGAGGAGTTGGAGGAAAACGGAGGCACAAGGAGAAGGCTGAGTCAGAGTGGGCCACGCCCACGCACTGTTTCAGGCGTGATACACTTTTCAACGCGATGCATAGTAATTTATGTAGCATACTTTTTGGGGGGCCGCAAAAAGATGAAGTGCGTTTGCTTCTCCTAATCGCAAACGGAATGCGGAACATGGCACCACCAAAACAGCGTGCAAGTGCAAGTGGGGGAAGGGGAAGAGAGGAGGAAAGGGAAACGGAACACAGTTTCATAATTCGCGCTTAGGAATGCGCTCAATTAAACTGGAATAGGAATATGTGTTGCATACTTTCGGGCGGGGCGTTTAATTGAGAGCAAGTGGGGGACGGAAAGGACACTTGCTTGCTTTGCCTGCTCTCCCCGTGCCTCCTCAGGCACTGCCACTGAATGCGCTTTGTCTAATTAAAGTTGCATTTTTAGTTCGAAATGAAATTTTAGTTTTTGGACGGCGGCTGCTCTGACCCTCTCTCTCTCTCACTCTCTCTTCTTGCCTCTCTGTGCCTTTTTGCCCACTTGGGAATCGAATGAGGAATTCAAAACAGAACTGAATATAATTACGCCCCCTTCTTCCAACACACAAAGAGAGAGAGAGAGAGAGAGAGAGAGAGAGAGAGAGAGAGAGAAAGAGATGGCACATCCGCACAGTCACCTCGTTGTGGAGGGCCGGCAATATCCGTTGCTTTTTCTGATTTCAATTAAATACGTGCCTGCCCTGTCTGTCTGCCACGCCCACAAGCCTCAAAGAGGGGTGGCAGGGGGAGGCAAGATGAAATGTAAATCGAATTTATAGAATATAGAAAATAGTTAGTTCTGTCTCTCATTTGACACTGTTTAATCAACGTCGAGGAGGAGAAGGGATAGGAGTGAGGAAGGGAGGAGGAGTCGAATTTGCAATTCAGTTTGTGTGCGTATGTGTGTGTTGTCTTTGCTGTTGACTGACGCATATGGGAAACAACAATAAAACAGCAGAAGAGCAGGAGAGCAGAAGAAGGGGAAAGGAGGCAAAGGAGGAAGGGAATTTGTGCGTGACAACTGCGTAGACAGCAGCGATTTCAATACGAGCAGAGAGCAAAAAAGGAAGAGAGAAAAAAGAGTGTATATGAGAGTGAAAGGGAGAGGAAGGGATGGGAAGGAAGAGAGGGAAGAGAGGGGAACCGAGGCAGAGCGCGACGTTACAAAATGCTCAGCTCAGCGCAGGCAAAGCACAACAGAAGTCAACAACTTGACGGACGTTAACTGTTAGCTGAACTATATAGATACCCTACAAGCAGCAAAGCCACCTCTTGTTCTTTATGCAGGCTTACCCCAGCGCAGGGGCAAAGTATTACAGGGTATCTGACAAACAGGCAAATGCAGCTGACAGTCAAGTATCGATGGGCACAGTTGGGTTAGGTGAATCGCGACTGATGACCACACAGAGTTAAAGGGAGAGAGCAGGGAATGAGGCTGGCTGGACAAGGACCTCAGCTGGAACTGAGCCGTGTCTGACTGATGTTTGCTTGGCACGCACATGACGGCGGCTTTTCAGCTTACCGAGAGATGCTGCCTGCTCCCCCTCCTCCCTGCTTCCTACTCTCCTTCCCTTCTCTATTGCCCACTGCCCACTTGGAGCAGCGCCAAGTGGACGCACACGCACACGGAATCACTGTTTGCGCCATTAAGTCCCCCACTTCCACTCCTCCCTCCCCTCCCTCCCCTCTCGTGTGTGTGCATACATATATATTTTAATTGCCGGCACTTGATTTTGTGTGTTGCAACTCGAGTTCAGGCTGAAATTCGTTTGCAATAATCTCCTCGTGTTTTGTAGGTAGCTTTACAAGCCAAAATAGTTGGGCAGACTGGAAACTTTTGAGGGGTCGCCAAGCATAAGTTGCCTGGCAGCCTGCAGAGGGGCTGGAGTTGGCAATAAGGATGAAGGCAGCCAGTGCCTGTTGAAATTTAGAAAAGAAGGGAAGCGGCAATTCAAGATTTTAAGAAATGGATTTAGCATTCTTCCGCTCCACTTGCAGAGGGTGATTTTTTAGCTATTATCATTTTGGCAACACTGGTTTAAACAGCTGACGCACGTTTCGTGTTTTGTATTATTGTTAAACATCTTCAGTTTGGTCTATAATTTAACCATGAATCGTCTTACAAACGAACAACTATTGCAAATTATTGAATTTAATTAAAATGCGTGCTCTGTTAAGAACGTTCATTCGTTTAGTTTATTCGTGAGATACTGGCCGAAATGTTGAAAAGAGTATGCCAAAATTGGACTAAGCTGATGGACCATTTGAGGCGCAGTTACGGTCAACATTTGCATCTTCAAACATTCAATTCACATAGCTCTTACATAGCTTAAAAAATCACCCTTTTTTTGTATTAATGTTTGCCAAAAGTTAGCCAACTCCTAATCAACATCAACAGGAAAATCGAGCTAGCCAGGTACCGCAGTCCGTTCAAAGCCTGCCAGGTTATGTATGATTTAAAGCATTTCCAACTCAAGATTGTGTGAGCATGATATTATATGTAAATAAGTTATAATCATATTAAAATATGTGTAACATTTCCGAATTATCTGTGTAAACATTTAAGATACATTTTTTGCAATGAAAACTGAAATTTTTATATAGTATTTTATATTTTTATACACAGAATGAAATGTTAAAAAAGGGTATACTTACTTTATGCAAATGTATGTAACAGGCAGAAGGATACATGGGAATGTTCATAAAGTATTTATATTCTTGTTAAGAATCAATTAAGACATGTCTGCCTGTCTGGTTTGTGTGAACACACAGAACTCAGCTATTATACAAGTAGTGATAGTAATAGTGAGAGAGCAATACTTTGTATTCGGCATTGTTAGGGTATTTGTAGTGGTTCTTCAACACTGGTTAGCTTTGCATTGCACATTTTTTTGGAGAGATTTACAACCTCATTTACGCATATGTTTGGCTTTTTTTGCTGCTTAAAACAGTTAATTTTTTTTTGAAGCAGCAGAAGAAGAAATTGTAGAGGTAACACAGATCGTTGGGCATCCGTTTTTGCTTGTCCCAGGGGATTTGCAGTCGCTCTTGCTGTCCCTCTCCTTTCCCCATGCCTCGTCCTCTGCTGCACTGCTCTGCCGCATTATTTTCACATCGCATTCCCGTGTGTTTGTCGAGCACTTTGCATCCACTTCCACCTTCCACCAGCCACCAGCCACGTCCACATCCACTTCCACCTCCACATCTACGTGCTGCTGAATCCTAAACGGATTGTAGATTGAGGAATGGGGATTGCGGAGTGTGCCAACTGTGTGGATCTTTAATAGATTTATCGCTGTCTCTTTTCAAAAGGAAACAATGCGTAAGTGTCTTAATGATAACTGGCTATTTATTTATCTTTATCTTAGCTCCCTCTTCCCCTCTCTCTCCTCCTCTCTCTCATTCTCTATCAACTTGAATAGTCTCTGACATTCTTTTCCTGCTCTTGTTGTTCATTTTTTATGAACGTCATTTGTCGTCGTTTCGTTTTTGTTTCCCGTTGTTCCTCCTTGTTTCACTTTCGCTTTCGCCTCTCCTTTGTCCTGGCATCTTTCTCACTTTGTTGTGCCATTTTTCTTCTTGTTCCTCCTTCTCTTTTCTTTTCCTCTTGTGGCTGCTTTTATTTTTTTATTATTATTATTATTTGTGCCTTCCTTGTTACCTTTGTTGTTATTGTTCTCCTTGTTGTTGTTATTGTTGCTGTGCTTGTCCTGTCTTATTTTGTCATTTCTTTTTCTGGTATTTCGTTTGATTTAATCATAATTCTGTCGTGGCACGACAAAAGCCTCCAACCAGACACAGCTGTCCGCCCTCCCCCCATTTTTACTTCTACTCGCACTCCCCCTGCCCTCCCCCTCGCACAACCTGATTCGTCACAACAATCGAAATCGAGTCAACAATGAACAAGTGTTTTCCGGGGCCGTCTGTATTCCTGTTCCTGGCCTGCCACCTCTGTGTGTGAGAGCGAGATAGCGAGGTTATTTTCGTGTGCGTGTTCGGTTTAAATTGCATTGAAAAAGCGTTTTGATTCGATTCGATTCCATTATGACCAGCACATCCTTCCGTCTTTGTAGCAGGAAATGAATCTGCAAGGAGCATCTTTAACTTGGACCATTGCAAGAGAGAGAAGAGAAAGAGGGAGAAAGAGAGAGAGAGAGAGAAAAAGAGAGAGAGAGAGTGAGAGAGAGAAAGAGAGAGCGGGAACCGTGTCACGAGCCAAACACGTACGACTTTCCCTACGTTATTGTTTCTGCAGATTTCTTAAATTATTCGCTATCGATAAGTGCTTCCTTCACCTTTCCACTGTGTGCGCGTGTCACGCGCATTTCTGAGGGTCTTCAATGAGCTGCAGCGAGATAGCGAGGGTATTTTCGTGGGGTCGTTTAAATGCTTGAAAGAGCGTTTTGATTCGATTCGATTTCATTTTGACCAACACATCCTTCCGTCTTTGTAGCAGGAAATGAATCTGCAAGGAGCATCTTTAACTTGGACCATTGCAAGAGAGAGAAGAGAAAGAGGGAGAAAGAGAGAGAGAGAGAGAAAAAGAGAGAGAGAGAGTGAGAGAGAGAAAGAGAGAGCGGGAACCGTGTCACGAGCCAAACACGTACGACTTTCCCTACGTTATTGTTTCTGCAGATTTCTTAAATTATTCGCTATCGATAAGTGCTTCCTTCACCTTTCCACTGTGTGCGCGTGTCACGCGCATTTCTGAGGGTCTTCAATAATTCCAGAGTTTCCTTTGCATATCGATTCCGCATATATTACAATATTTTCAATATCGATCGTAATCGATAATTGTTTCACTTCCCGACTTGTCACGCGTGCCTCTCTGAGTGTCATCAATATCGAAGCTCGCAATGCATCACACTCAGACAACCGCCCACTCACGCGCACTCACACACACACACAAGCATAGCTAGTTGGCAGTTGTCAAAGTTGCCAATTAGGCAAAGACAACTTAAGAAGACCTTCGGCTCGTAGACTTTCGACTTGTTTTGCTCTTTTTACATATACACATGCGTGTCTTTTTTATTAACCAAGTTTCGTAACGTATGTTATTGCTGTTGTTGTCATGATATCATAGTGCCAACACTCCAACACGCCCACACACGCACGTCGAGTCCAGCTCTGCCTCCACTTCCAGTACCACTTCCATTTCCACTACCATTTCCAGTTGCATAGTTTCAATTGGAATCATAGTTGGACTTCCAGTTTTTGTGCCATTTCCCGTTAAACGGCCTTGACTTTGGCCGCCTCCAGCTGCTGCTTGGACTTCACTGCAATTGGAAGGGAAACAGAGAGAGAAAGAGAGTGTGTGTAAGAGGGAGGGAGACAGAGGGAGAGAGAGTAACAGTGGGATTTGTTATTATTATTGGATACACTTACCTGTAATAAGACTGTCCGCATCGGATGGCGCCGGCAGTGCCTCCTCAGAGATCTCGCCCTGGCCACGCCCTTCGGTGCGCTGCAGCACATGTTTACGCAGCTTGCGCAGATAGGCGGCCTTATACTCGTCACTGGGTTTGCCCCCCAACCCGTAGCTTACCTCGAGCACCGTCAAGGGGATCACGGTTGAGGAAACGGGCACCAGATCTGTTTGTAAAAAAGAGGAGAAGAGGGAAATGGAGCCTTAGTAGTGGCAGGAGCAGTAGGAGGGGCAACTTTACCCGCTTCGTATTTCTCGTCGGGATTGCGCTTATACAGCATGGGCGAAGGCGCTGCTCTTACGAAATCAAAAGCCAGGAAAAGCGCCAGAGCTGCCACCACTAGAAAAGTGATTCCATTGTCCCTTCTTGACATCATGCTGCTGACGTTGCTCACGTCTAAATTGTCGAAAAGCTGCGCTCAAACTGACGGAAAATGATTTCATCTGCTACGCAGGCGTCGCCAGCCATGGTTGTTAACAGTCTGTGGGCAGCTAAACTTGTTTATTGTTTATTTTATTTTTAACCTCAATACCTGTATTTGTTTCAATTTGTTAACATTTAATTCAAATTTCAAAATAGGGGGCTGTTTCGTAGCAGTTAGCTTTTATAAGGTTGCATTCCAATCAGCTTGAATGCGTGCACGCAGCCGACAGCTGCCAGTGTTGCTCGCAGACATATCGATACTGTGTGCGTGTGTACTGACAATGTACTGCAATTGTGATTAATCACCCTGCGAGCTCAGTTTATCGCAGGTTATCGACGCGCCTCCACAATCAATCGCTATTTGGCTGTGTTTTGTTTTTTAATGTTCAATGAAAAATAATTCGCCATCACCAAACGCAATTGGAACGGTGACATAAATGTGTTACACAAAGTAAAACGTGGTTGAGTAGACGGACGCGCAGAATTGCAGAACAAAGTAGAATAGTGTAGTAAAAAAATCGCAGTAAAGGCATGACTAGAAGCTGAAGCTAAAAGTGGACAAACTAACACACAAACAAAAAAAAAAGATAATTTCAAGGCAACGCTGCGCAACGCAACGCAAGGGAACGCAACAGAACTTCAAATAAGGTGACAATTGCGACAGCAACGACGACGGTGACAATAACGAGGTGAAAGAGAATCTAATTGCTGTGCTGGTTACGAGGTCCGCGTGCTGATTGCCACCTTACGGAGCCCAGGGCAGCTCAGCCACGTGTGTGTATGTGTGCGTGTGACCACTGTGCACTGTGCATATGCATCAATATATTTGTGGTGGGTTGACTGGAATGCAACAATAACTGCAGCAGAGGCAGAGGAAGCAGCAGAAACAGCAGAAGCTCAAGCATCACAATAAGAAAAAGCAGAAGAAGAAGAAACAGAGAAGGAGACGCGCAATAGAAGCGAATGCAAATCAAGAAATAAACAAGAGGAATAAAACGACGGCAACATTGTCATCCTTCTCATCCTTTTTTTAATATTCATAAGAATAACAACAACAACAAACAGAGCAACAGACGACGCACTCACACCAACGTCACTTGCACCAACAACAATAACAACAACAAAAAACAAGAACAGCAGCAGCAGCAACAATATGAGCACAGTGTTTATAAACTCACGCAAGAGCCCTAATCTGCTAAAGAAACAGGGCACGGACCAATGGGTCAAGCTGAATGTGGGTGGCACCTACTTTCTAACCACCAAAACGACGCTTTCCCGTGACCCCAATTCGTTTCTGTCGCGTCTTATACAAGAGGACTGTGATTTGATATCAGATCGGGTGAGTTAAACATACACACATACGCACACATATGCATGTGTAGGGGGTGGGGGTATTGTATTTATAGGCGTCCATTGAGCGCCTATGGCTGGTCTGGCCTATCTATAATTACGATACAGAGTCATAACCAACACCAAAAATTAAGTGAGCCACACACACACACACACACACACAGGCAACACACACACACACATGTACATTGTGTACATGAGCACTACCAATGCAGGTCATTCCGCAGACAATTACTACCCCAACAGGCAGTAGCAACAACAACAACAGGCAGCAACAGCAGCTGCAGCAGCTGCCAGGGCCATCCCAAAGTGCATGCAGCGTTGGCGTCAACGTCGACGACGACGTCGTGTTGCACTAGCTCTCGTTGCACACAGCCACACATACGCCCCCATAAACATACACACACACTTGCATTGCATGTACCTTCTGTATATGTGTGTAGCCAAAACTAGTTTAGTGTCACAGCGCATGGGCTCCGTTTTTGTTTGTTGTTCTCTGGTTGTTGTTTTCTCTGCTCTTCTGTTCTTTTTTTTTTCTTTCTTTTGTTTTGTTCTTTTCCATTTGCCATCGCTGTTGTTGTTGTTGCTGCAGCCGAGTCCTTGGCAGCTTGAGGCTTTCGGCTTGTGTGGGTGCTGCAGCAAGGCGGAGAAAGGGGAGGATAAAGGGGAGGACGGAGCGGGGTTCGCTGCTGGCAGCTTCCGTAATGGCAATAACGCATTAAGGAATTTTTCTATAACGCAATAATAAATTAAGCGAAAAGAGGAAAAGTTCTCATCATAAATATGCGAGGTATGTGGGGTATGTAGGGTGGCCACGTATCGGGATTATATTATTGTATATACATAGGTAAATTCTTCTCTCTCTCTCCCTCCCTCACTTTCCCTGTCTCTTTTGTTATATTCGTTTTTGTTCTATAAACAACAACAAGAAAAACGATCAATGATCAATGAAAGAAACAAACGGTTATTCGACTCTGCTCAGCTGCCAACAAATGCCGTTGGCCCGTTCTCGATAGCCCGATTCAATTGCCATTTCCTGCCTCCCCTCCCTCCCTCCCAGCGTCTCTCCCTGCTGCCTTTAGCTTTCTCGTTGCCAACAGTGCTGTCAGTTTAGCTTGGTTTTTATTTATTTTTGGCCATTGTCCCTCCCTATTAAGTCGAATTTCATTTGCTGCAACTTCCTTTGTTGCTTTGTTGATTTCATTAATCAACATTTGATAAGAAACTAAAATAGATCAAATACTACGGGGAGTGCGGGCTTATGGCTATGGGTATGGCTTGTTTACGGCTATTTTTCATTAGTCATGCCAAAGTTGGCGCTGTCGATAAACGCCACAAATGATTGCCCCGCCCCACTCCACACCTGCCTCGTGAGTTGCGACACCTGCTGCCACCAGTCTTTGTCGTATGGTTCCTTCATCTCCCCCTCCCCCTCTCTTCCCTTACCCAATTGCGATTGCACAAATAGTTTCATTAAAAAAGTTTGCATGTTTGTTTGTCGAACCGGTCCCAAAATGTGTTTTATTGTTTTTCTTAGTGTGCGTTCGTTGTTTGTTATTGATTCGATTTTAGTAGCTGTTGCCACACGCAGCACTACCAACTCTACCACAAACTTGCCGCCCCCCTCCCCCTCTATTCATATTCTAAGCCCCTATAGAATTCCGCATACCCAGGTCCCCCCTTTGCTGCCTGCAACTTGCAGAGCCAAACTCGCTGTCCGCCAATTAAGGCACCTACACACATACACCGCAAACAGGCGCCAGTGTACACACAAACACACACACACACATAGTTAGGCACGCCCCACACACACACAGACCTAGAGACACAGACGCAGGTAGCTAGTTGAACAATTTGTTCGAGTGTGAGGCGATTTCGCTGCCTAAACTGCTGAAAAACAAGCTAAACGAAGCAAAGCCAGAAAAGCACACAAAAATGTACAAAGCACAAAAGGCCAACGTTGTTTGGTTTGATGGGAGGAGAGAGGTGGAGGCGGGGTCAGTCCAGCCTGGTCGACTGGGCCGCATCTCGTGCATATATCATTTACCATCAGTTTACTACTATGTTGGAGTCCACAGTCTGTGGCCTGTAAAGTGTTCGTTGCGAATGCTCGTTGTATACAGAGTTCCTTTTGTGCTGTGAATGTTATCAAATTGACAACAATGAGTCGAGTTGATTGCGCCTGATTAACTTTGAAATTACAGTTAAACTGCCCTATAAACAACTCAATAAGTTTAATTGAATTCTGCGAGAGAGTTTTTTATAACGAACTACTTTAACTGCTATTCAATCAACAAAAGAAAAGTAAATAGAGAGTTATGAGAAGGAGAAGAGGTGGGAGGACGGTGGGGTAAACAGGTCATTAAAATAGAATACAATTACGGGCAGAGCAAACAAAAAGTTTGTACACTTTGTTTTACTTATGCTGGCAATAATAAATTGAAATTGAAATGGAAATTGAACCTCGAAGCATTTGAAATATTTATTGCATGTTTGAATGTGTGTTCGTGAAACGTGTTCGTGAAATGTGTTCGTGTGTTAGGAATCCTCTCTGTCCGTCTGTCTGTCTGCCCGTCTGTCTGTATTTGCAATTGCCCGCCTGTCTACTAAGATATTCATTCATATTCACACTCACTTGCACATTCACCTCACCAACACGAATCAATGAAGCACTCAACCCCCCAAGCAGACACTGAAATATGAAAATGCCATTAAAAAAGAGCATTGAATATGCAAATGCAAAGATGTGTGTGTGAGTGTGTGCCTGCAATGAGTGTCGGTGCCTGCCTTCTGTCATTTTGATTGTCGTGACTAATTAGTTGCCGTTTTGTCTCTCTCTGTGTGTGTGTGTGTTTTGCAGGATGAGACCGGGGCATATTTGATTGACAGAGACCCCAAGTACTTTGCCCCCGTGCTGAATTATTTGCGCCATGGCAAACTGGTCTTGGACGGCGTCTCCGAGGAGGGCGTGCTGGAGGAGGCCGAGTTCTACAATGTAACGCAGATGATAGCCTTGCTCAAGGAGTGCATCAGTCACAGGGATCAGGTGAGGAGTCCACATTCAGTCAGTTAATCAATCAATTCTCTTTCTAATTCCCTGTCCAATTCTGAATTGCAGCGACCACATGCGGACAAGAAGCGCGTCTATCGTGTGCTGCAATGTCGCGAGCAGGAGCTGACACAGGTAAGTATGCCCCACAGGGGATAGCACACTATAAAGTATATATCTAACATATTGTCGTTGATATGCAGATGATCTCAACTTTGTCCGATGGCTGGCGCTTCGAGCAGTTGATCAGCGTGGGCATGCAGTATTCAAACTACGGTCCGTTCGAGAACAATGAGTTCCTCTGCGTTGTCTCCAAGGAGTGTGGCTCGACAGCCGGACGTGAGCTGGAGCTCAATGATCGCGCTAAGGTTCTGCAGCAGAAGGGATCGCGAATGTAAGCTACGAGAGGCGTGCCTTACCCTCGCTCGCTCGCTCTCTCTGCTCTCTCTCACTCTCTACCTGAATTTACATGATTTCTGTCTCAGATCACAGATGCACACACTATCGGGACTATTAGTAGATAATGTAGCAGCGATTTATGGTGTAATCAAATCCAATCAGGCCATTTGGCCACTAATAACTGATACCGATAAACTGATAGTCCCGTGTGTGTTATCTGTTTGCATTCGTTGCTAATGGGGCCGGATTTTGAGTGACTAGTGGTTTGAGTAGTGCCATCGGCGATAGAGATGGACAAGTTAACAAACGCACAATTACATCGCAAGATCAGGAGAGATGATCACTTGATGATCACTTGTTTAGGCCAAAATACTTGTAGACAGCAAGTGGAAACTGTTTTTCTGATCTGTTAGTTCCGATGACAATTACAAATGTTAAAGGGAATTGCAATTACTTTATAAGTACAGTTTGTATGTCAATGTAGACTTTTTTACCAACTCTCCGAGCGAGGTTCACACAAGCCTTAGAGACGCAGAACTTTGATATATCTTAGAGAACACATTGTAAGCAGTTTATACGAATACTTTTTGATGTAAGTGTATATCTCTAGTTAAGCTTGAAGTGACTCCCCCACCTCACCCCGTCGTTAAACTGTTGCCACTTGCCATAAAATGCATTTGAAATTTGAATTCACAATCCCCCGATATAAGACACACTTGCTACAAGTTGCAAGCTGCTAAACTTGTAGTTCCTTTCTCTCTCTCTCTTTCTGTCTCTCTCTCATTCACATTCACTTCGAAATTGCTCGAAAAATGGCGGCCGTTGTTTTGGTACTGTATTTGTTCCCGCCCCCCTTTGTCATCTTGTCATTTCTCAGCTAAATTTATCTTAATCTTAATTAAAAATAACGAAAATTATGCAATTTCTTTTGTAGAGCTCTTGAGTTCTTCATGTTTCATGGAGAAAGCACTTCTCTCCTTGTCTAATTTCTTTCTCTTTCTCACGCTCTCGTTTTCTTTGTCTAATTGCAGTCTTGGAATTTAATATGCTTATATGCGTAGTGCGTGTACTTGTCTATAACTCCCCCAAAATCTAGCTCCCATCATAAAACACTCTACCATGCACTACAACAACAACAACAACAACCAGATAACAGCAACAACAGCAACAACAAGAACTACAACTATATTCAGCCCTACCTGATCTGAGCCCTACATTGGCCCTATATTGGCAGTGCTGTTTTCAAATTGGAGAACATCAAATTAATCTCATCACGCGGTCAATCAGTAATCAATCTATCAATCATCTAACACACTGAAATACACACAAACAACGCATCAACCCATCAATGTATGTATGTATTTTATATTCATATTCACATTCACAACAACTGTAGATGATTTTATCTTTACTTGTCACAGATGGAAAGAGAATTAATATTATAAATTACTACTTAAGTCAATCAATCGATCGATCGAAAGCTATTCACTTTTGTTTCGAACTCACCTTTTTGTAAGAGAATGTGTTTTAAAGTGGCCGAAAGCTGAGGTATGAGTGCCTTCGGCTGTGAGTGCCTCTCGGGTGTGTGAATGCCTTTGAGCATGTACTTTGATGATTCAGGAAAGTGAGTTGGAAACCTTTGCATAACTCGATCGTAGGATCGAAACACTGCGCTCTTCAAACGATTGATTCAATCACGCACACTTACAATGTATGAATAATATTGCATACATTCAAAATTAGCTTGCCGTTTTCTTCATTTTGAAGAAGGTCGTCGACTACAGTGGCCACTCGCAACATTGGAACAGAAAGAGAGTGACCACTGTGCGTCGGTTGCTTTGGCTTCCTTTTGCCTTCCGCTTTTGAAGAGTGCGTTATTACGCTTAATAGTTGAATCGACGATGATGATGATGATGATAATGAAGAAGATGATTAACTAGACGTAGATGAGATAGGATGAGAAGAAAAAGCACAAGCACCTAAACACCGCCAATATCTAAAATCTAAAACAATTAAATTTAACTCGATGTGTAATACTTACAATACTAAATACCAAATATGAAATACATTTATGAGGTGAAATACCATAGTTGAAGCACTTAGAAGAAGCTGCATTCAGATTCAGATTCAGATTAGACGGAACCACTCACAAGTAACAATACTATTACAAGAACAACGTAAATGGATCAAACGTAACGTAGCGTCACGTCACATGAAGTAACGTAGCGTAACGTAATGCAAAACGTTTATAATTGTACTTTTAGCTGTTTTAGCTGTTTAGCTGTTTTTTAATTGTGCTTACAATAACAATAAAATCGAAAACAAAAGGGAACCCGCTTCGCTCATTTATTGTAGCGAAAGTTCTAAACAAACAACAACAACAATAATAATACATATTACTTACTTTTCTTGCGATACAATAACTACATGTCAGAGCATCAGTCGGAGGAGGAGGAGCTTGGAAAGTGATGAAGAAGTTTGACTTTGGTTTTGATATATATAGTTTCGAGAAGCGAGAAGACATTTTTGTAATTTGCTCGATCAGATGATCAGGATAATCAATTTGTTTTGAATGTAAATTGACTATCAGCATATTTAGACATTTAACTAGACAATGCGCCTAGTAAATGCTGTAAATGCCGCTAAACTGATTGCTTGCTACAGATCACAGATCCCATTAATAGAGAGAGAGACAGAGTTAATGAAAAAGAAAAGAGAAAAATATATAAGTTAGAGTGTATGCAATGGTTGGCAAGGTGTTCATAATTTATTCTTAAGCAAATTACTTTCTTAAAAAACTAAGTTTGAGCTGCATTTATGTCTGATAAATATATACTTGAAGAGAGCAGCCCGTGTCGCATAACTACCTTGAGCTTTATTTAACGTGAGAACTTTGAGAATAATTGAAGAAAGAAAAGTAAAGAAAATAAAAGAGAAAACATTTTAAATCACGACTGAATTTATGTGAACTTGCACTAGAAAAACAAACAAAAAGTAAATCTAATTATATGAAAACAAAATGAAAAGAAATTATGAGACAAGGAATGAATAGATGAGTAGAAGAGGACAACACTGCGACGAAGTTTAAGCTAGAGTTACGCATTATTAATTATATTTATGTACATGTATATAATTTTAAAAATTGTAAACTAATTTTAATACACGAAAAAGAAGATGAAAAAACAAAAAAAGAAATTGAATCAAAACGTCGCCACCTAAAAAGTACTCGTACCCATTTTGTAACCATTTTGAATAATTTTAGAATAATGCTTACAATTATTTGCGACCACTCTCGATCGAGCATGGGACAAAACCTTTACATTAGCTTGTAATTTATATTAAAACTGAGAACTAAACAAAAACAAAAACAAAAAATACAAACAAACAATTCTTAAGCTGAAGCTGAAGCTGAAAACTGAAACTGGGATATCCCAAGCAATATGAGCAATACAACAACAATATGACCGCACTAACTATCGGCAATACTATCGCCTGATCGTCTGCTGGCCTTAACTCGTTATCAGTATGCGAGTTCACGATACGTTTTCAGTGTTGAATAATCTACCTTTATGTCTGATTCACATACGATACCTATTGGCCAGTCAGTCAGTTAGTGTTCAGTGTTGTCGATACGATTGTAGTGCCGATAGTTCTGTGGAATCTCTCGTTATCACGAAGTAAAGCATTGACGGAAATATAAAACAGTGTTGATATCCTCCATATTCAGATCTTTTACCTTACCTACTCTACTTATTTACAAGTAGCTGAGGTCCAAATGCTCGTGAATGGAAACAAACTCTCAATTAAAGTGCATCCATAGCAAGACATGTTGTACATTATTATCATATATGTGATTCTCTGTGTATTACTTACCTACGATGTAATGCCCACACAATGTTAACTTACAAAGCGCTTGGATTCAACTTGCATTATAACCAATTCTGAACTCTGGAGCGTTTGACTCACAGAACAACAAATATTTCAAACCAATAATAAATACACATTTAAAACACCCTTTTCTAAAAAAGCAATACTGAGTGTTTTTCTATTACGTTTTATTTGTATTTCTCATTTCTAATTTAAATATTAAAGACTTCACACCGAAACAATAAATATTTATATGTACTAAACATGAGTGCTTTCGTTTTTCAATTGTTTTTAATTTGACGAGCTTAGTTATGGGTTTTGAAATAAGAAAAGCAAGTTGAGGCTTTGCGTTATAAACTTATCGTGCTAGAGAAAGTTTTTATATAACTTGGATTGGTTTGTCAAAGCTTGTTTTTTAACCTAGCTTTGACTTCGGTAATGTTGGGGTTTAAGAACCGAATGAATGTTTTAAGTTCAAATCAGGATGATGCGGCTATCCGAAATACTTGAATGCAACCCTGTAACGCTTTGGAGATGAAGCAGCTTAGATTTTAACCCAGGAATGCCTTCGAATCTAGCTTTTATAAAAGTTTTTGTCATGTTTCGCAACACTTAAGCTCGAGGCAGTAAAAAGCTCTAAAGGGCAACATGTAGAAGGAACAAGAGTCGAATGTACTAGCATGTTTGCCTTATATCCTTCTATGTGTGTGTGTGTTCCTGTATGTGGGAGTAGGTATGGATATGCTATTTATAGCTGGGTTCTGGGTATTTCACAGCGGATTATAATTGATTATCAGAACATGAAAACCAACGAAGGATTTGTTTACCATCAGAATTGCATACGCAGTTCGCAGCTCTGAGAGCTTTACTCTCTGTTCGACTTCAAAATATATATATTGTGTATATTTAAATCATTTTTGAGAGTTCTTGTTCAATTCAAATGAAGGGAAATTCAAAAATAGTCGGTAATTATTGCTGGAACTCCTAATTGATTCCATATTTGATGCAGAATTAGAATTAGAATTTTTTAAAGAAGAATACTTGTAGTTTACCCAGAATTGCTCAATGCTTGATTTGTAGCGGGAGGATGGTAAAGGGAGGGAGGAGGTGGGAGGATATTGATTAGAATTTACGCAATTGGCAACTTATGCAAAGTAACAGAAAAAAGGAACGCAGAACAAGAAGAAGATACTCAGTTGCGTGAGTGCCACAGCTCATGGGATATTCATAGGCAAATTGGCACAGAACAGCGTTCCCCCTACTCCCCCCTCTTGCCATAAACTTGTGCGTGTGAGGCGGTATGTGTGTGTGTGTGTGTGTTGGTGTGCGTTGGTGTTTGTTGGTGTTTGTTGGTGACTATTACAGCTGACACCCGAGGTACTTTTAGATTTGCAGTGAAACTAAACAGATGCCGACTAAAGCTGCAGCCTCTGTCCCCCTCTGTTATTCCATCTCTCCCACTTTCTCTCTATCTCTTTCTCTCGCTCTGTGAGCCAAGTCCTAAACTGCGACAGCGTCGCCTTTGGCACGTACCGCGCTCTTTCAAATGTTATGTTCATATTCGCATTCGCATTCGCGTTCGAGTTTGGGTATTTGGCAGGCAGATTCATGCACGCATATCGATATGGCAACATTAAAATTTAACTGCGTTGTCAGCAACCCCAGCGACATAGCAGCACCCCCACTCCTCCTCCAACCTCCTCTAGTGTTCAATTGCTTACGATGCGCTTCCCACCACTAAACGGAGGCCATCGCTATCGATATTGCCAGAACACGTGCTCATTTATGTTTCTTCTAAACAGAGGAATAAAAACGCCGCGCACATGAGACTGAAGCTCAAACTGAAGTTGGAACTGAAGTGATAAACCAGAGAGAGAGAGAGAGATAGGCGCTATAGAGATCGACACCTGACACCTTTGACCTTTTGTGTTTTCGATTCACTTGTTCGGCTCATTTAGAATTTACTTCCGACGTCAGAAGAGACTTTAATACACTATCACAGCATCCTTTTCTTAGTTATCGTTATATTTAATGAAACAAACTCTTCTAAGAAAAGGAGAGAAGGGAGGCATGTTCGTTTCCATAAACTATATATTATATATTATGAATCATAATGAATCATAATGAGCCGATATAGCCTGCTTTCCGTCTATTGGTCTGTGCTTCTGCATAAATGCCTATACTATATCTAAGAGGTTATAAGAGCTCCACCCACCAAATGTTGACACAACATTAGCGTGTTATACGGAGACTTAAAGTTCGTTTTAGAATTTAGCCATTTCCACGTAAATTGATAGAAAACGAATTGCAAGCGTAATGAAACCATTTGAGCATTGAAATTGGTCAAAAAACGATAAATTACAATGCAGAAGACGCTGATCAGTATCACTCGCCGAGTCAAACGAGCCATGCCTGTCTGCCTGTGTTAGTCAGGATGTCTGTCTGAACTGTGTGAATATACAGAACTCAGCTATTATTTAAACTAGAGACACCTTATTTGACATATTTAATATGTTGGGTACCATGCCCACCGTCCTTGCGAATTGAGAATTTACTGCTGTATTCGATTTGTAAGCGATATATAAAATATAGTCTTATAGTCTTATATACTTAGCTGACTAAAATATCTATGTCTCCTGCAAATTTCAATCCGATCGGGGAATAAACACAGAAGTAATTAAATTTATTTGGTGGACGAATCGGTTTTGATGTGGTAGCTCCAAATTATGGAATAGTGGATAATGAGAAGCCTTCACCGATTGTTCTTTGACTGTACCAAGGCTCTATTTCTATCTCCCTCTATTTTCTCGTGTATTTAGAGTTTTATTTGAACGCCTTGTTTGAGGCGGGCAATGCGAAGGAGCTTAAGGACGTTAAGGACATTAGTGCGTTTTGGCTTTATTTGGAGGCTTTTACACTGCTGGAAGTGGAAGGGGCGGGAGGAGGGCTAAGGCTGCGACTGCGACTCCAACTTTGCTCGATACCTTGGGGAATGCTCGTAAAGCGCAGCACGCAGCGGCCTAAGCGAAATTTCATTGGTTTTTATGGTAACGATGCTACGCAGCATTGCGCCTACCTCGCCCAGCTCAGACGGCGTAAGCCGTGCCCACCTCGTTACCAGTCCAGGCCCAGCCACCTCGCCCCTCGTCGAGTAGACGAAGCACACCTCAGAAGGCCCCGTGGTGGTGCTACTCCTGTGTCCCTCCCCTCCCTCTGTTATCCCTCCCCTTCCTCTGTTATCCCTCCCCCAACAGCTTTCACTTTTCGCGCCCGCCAAGTCGCCCGTCGGGGTTGCAACTGGAGTGTTCCTGTTGGAGTGAAGTGTCCTCGCCGTCACGCATTCAACATCTCCCGCGAAGGCTGCAGCCACAGCTTCTGCTTCAGCTTCAGCTTCAGCTTGAAGTCATATTTGCACCTTCCACCTCTTCCACCACGCCTCTCCCTCTCGCTTGTCGACATTGGCATTGGTATTTGGGCCTCGGTCGCAATTGTAGTCGTAGTTGGAGTTGGTGCTGGTGTTGGTGTTGGGGGCGTTGAAGTTGCATCGTCTTTCCAACCCCATCGACGGCGGGGGCGACGCCTTCCTTTGGCTGCGCCTCGCGTGCGTCCTTCAAGCCCACAAATGACCCCAAAAGGCGCATGAATTGCACCACCAACGTGCCACGCATCACGCACCCACCTCGCACCCAAATCGACGCACCCACCTCGTTTCATATACCCGCCTCCGTTGCCCGTTGCACGATGCACGCTGCGTGGCCCGTTAGCTTTTGAATAGTGCAAAAAGTGCACTCAAGCAGCAGCTGCCCCTTCAACTGCTGCTGGCTCCTCAGTTGCTGCCTCAATCTCTGCCCCAGTGGCTTCCCCAGTCTCAGTCCTAGTCTCTGGCTCAGCATCCACCACCGTGTTTCACTTTCGTTGCGAGTCGCCTTGCACCTGCAGCCTGCAGGGGTGGTTGTTGCAACTAACCTGAGGCAAGCAACAACGGCGGCTGCAATGATTCTATGTCAACATGACAAGACTCAGTTGCGTCGCAGTCGCAGTCAGCTTTGCAGTCTCTGTCGCCGTCACCGTCACCGTCGCAGTCACTAGATTCTAATGCATGCTACACCACGGGTGGGTGGCCTCAACTTGAAAGGGTTAGTGCACCACACAGTCGCACTTGCAGCAAGTGATTTGCCACTGCCTTAGGTAGTATCAAATTCATGTGTTCGCTTGTCAAAGAGACAAGGCCTTTTCTGTTTTCTGTCTTATTATTCATATATTTTATAAGGCAGCAGAGACTCAGCCTTAGTTTAAATTAGTGAGTAGTTCTGCGTTTATCTATTTTTAACTTCGTCTTGTTGGAATAGTCCGCGTTTAACGTCGGGCAAGTCTGCTAATATGCGACAACCTTCTGGTATGAAACCTCAACTTACGCTAAGTAAGTAGCGCTTGATCTGAAGTCTATCTTGGAAATTCCTTTCAAATGTTGTCTTCCTGCTACACATTTCACAGTCCACTTTCACTCGTCATGGTTCAACTGCATCTGCAATGGAGTGAAATGGCGAGGTTCAACTCGGTCTGCTGTGGGGGCGTCTAGGGGGTTGCATCTAGGAGGGTTAGACAAGCGTCTGGTTTTCGTTTTTGTCTCGTGTCTGTCTAGTGCATCTAACTGCGCAAATCGCTTGCCATCCGTGTGTGTCTGTGTGTGTGTGTGTTTGTGTGTGTGTGGCAAGTATGAGTGGGCTTTTGTCCAAGTGAAGTGCATGTCGCCAACGCCGTTTTAAGTGCGTCAAACAAAGCCAGCGTCTGTCGCCTGCGTGGGGGCTGTTCCTCCCGTTGTCGTTGCGACAGTTGGAGCTGGGGAGGATGTGAGAGAGAGAGAGAGAGATGGGCAGTGGAGTGGAGCGTGGTGCGTGATTTCTGTGCAATTTAACCCCATTTTACACCGGCAGCTGCAGCAACTTCCATGACTGCAGCTGCAACTTCATCAAGATTAGGCACAGAACTAATACTCCAGTGCTTCCAACGGGGGGTTTGGTTCTGCCACTGTCTATGGCTCCATCCCTGTCTTCATACAAATTCTGTCCATCCCTCGTACTCGTGCTCGTGGTGCACTTCTTTGTGCTCCACATGCCGTTTAATTGCAGCTCCTAAATGGAGACATACCCTCACAAAACGCTTGTTAAACAAAGGCCCAAATCTATTATGCGACTTGCACTTCATTTCCTCCACATGCTAAGCCTCTCTCCCTCTCTTTCCCCCTCTCTCTTTGCCTTCATCTCTCTCTGCCTCTTTGTGTTGAGTGTTTATGAAAATAGAATTGCAATTGGCGCAAGAAAGACGAAAGGTTTCCGGCTGCTAACCGAGTTCTGCATGCCCTCCTTCAAGTGGTTCCACCTCTAAACCAGAAAGAGATAGAGAATGATACATTCTTTACTTGTTTCCTTCTATCTGTACGTACAAAAAGTAGATCAGTTACTGTCATAAGTCACTAAGACATTGCAATGCCTCAGCAGATTCATCAAGTTGCAGATTGAGTTAGGGATCTTTCCGATTCCTTAGTTGAATAGGAGATAGAACTGGTAATAGAATTCAGTCCAAACTCAGTCTTCCATATGTGAAACCAAAGACACCAACGGGACTAACAAGGCGAAAAAGTTTGAAGGAAAGAATAGGAGAGCAAATAAAGTAGGGACTGGCTAATGAATGCAAAACACACATACATAAACATACATGAAGTAAGTGCTAGGGAAAAGGAAAGCGTATTAGAAATAAGAAGAGAAAAAAAGGGGGACGGGAAAGGGGAACAGAAACTGGAAGAGAGAAGATGGCAAGGGGAATGCATACAAAGAAAATATTTGTCAATGCAACGAAATGGAAAGTTTGAGGTGGCATCCAGTGAAAGAAGAGCAAGCACACGGGCAAATATATACACACACATACACACAGACACACACACACAGATACACAGGAATACACATGCAGGTATAGACAAATACGTGTGGCAGCTGGAGATGGAGATGAAGTTAGAAACGTCAGTCGAGCAAACAAAAACAACAAACAAATATAACGAGGAGAAGAAGAAGTAGAAGAACGAGAAGCAGGAGAAAGAGGAATATGAATAGAACAAGAAAAACTGATGGAGAAACTGAAAGGAGGATGTGCGTGCAAGTTGGAAAAAAGTGAAATGAAGTGAGTGAACCTGAAAGGGAAGCGATGAGGACGAAGACGAGGACTGATTGCCCAGCAGGACTTTGGAACATTGTATACGTATATGTGCGTATAACAAGATCGTTCTTCGATTTAAGTTACCCCTAACGACAAGGAAGTCATTAACATATGTTATATAGAGAGAGAGAATGAGAGCAATGAGAATTTACTATAGATTGTTCTGCTCAGATTGAGGCACCTTACCTTGTACATTCACCTACCATCCACACTCAGCACACTCTACTCACAGGTCTCTCTGACTGGGTTCGCCTGGGCTACGTTGACAAGTCTCTGAAACTGAGAAGTTGGCAAGTTCAAGAGACGCTTTTGTTTTGACCTTTTTTCTTGTTTTTTTTTTTATTTTTGTACTTGTGCATGTGTCAAATTTGCATGGCTGGTGAGGAGCTGCGTGAGGAAAGGGGGGAAGGGGTGAGTCTGCACTTGAACTACATCAAATACGCAGCCAAGATGATGAGGCTGGCGTTGAGGTGATGAGGCTATGTAACCGTAGCCGATAGCCGGCTGCGCCGTAAGTTGCTGCACTTGAGGGTAGCACAGCGAGAAGGAGACCCTTAGCCAGGTCAGGGAGGGAGGGACGTTGGGAGGGGGGTTGTGCTATTAAGGGATGCAATTGCAAGTAATTGCAGTGGCAAGTGTCGCCAGGGGTTTCTCCGGGGCCAGTTGCCCTAATGATGCTGATGCTGCCTAGGCAAACAAAACACACAAAACACCCAGACGACGCGTCCTCAGTTTGTTGTTCTTTCCCATCGAAGTGGGTAGAGCTTCTTCTGCCTCTGCTTCTTCTTCTTGTCCTCCGCACATGAGCATGTATTTGAATATTCATATTGGGATTGTGTAGTTGCACACAAGTAGTATGTACACACTGTAAGAAATACATAAATAGGTATATCATGTAGCGAATCTGAATAGATTGGCATGACTGCGATGAATGTTGTCGCTTCGAATGTTTCACATTGCATGAAGCTCCTTCTTAATTATCGCTTTTAATCTATATAATATTAATAACTTATAGATGGTACATCCTTCGGAATTCCATTGGTGACTAATGAGTCTTAAATTTCCTTCAATTTTCAATTTGAATGTGATTTAAAAAAGGCAGTTACTTTGCAAAGATTTGGGGAGGAGCACCTTCGTTGTTTTGTATATTACAATATGTATGTACATATATTGTAGAATGTACACGCTGTACAGTTAACTCCACTTTCCATCGCACGTTATATAATGAATTTCTGCTAGTTGGCGAACATGTATTTATCCCTTTTAATACCCTATGCCAGTGATGGCTGTATCAGGTAGTCTAATGTTTAACACTACAGAAAGGTTATGTAGTTAGAAGGGACTAAAAGACACTGCCGTTTCTAACCTTAAAGGTGATGAGAAAACTAGTTAACCATCGGCTTGCCTTATGTTTATTATAGATAAACTAAAAAAATGATTTGAGGAGAGTAGTTCTTCTTACAGGCAATCTCTCGGGAGTGTCAGTAGACAATCCATTTATAACCTCAATTCGGTTGGTTTATAACCTCAAAGTGTTTCGCAAAAGTTGATAGCAATCAATTTGCATTATCTTTATTATAAATGAATACCTATAGTAACTTGGGGACAGTCTGCCTTGTTAACATGCGAAAAGATAGATGTATAATCTGGTTTTCTTCCCAGTTTATGTTGCCCATTCGTCTCGAACCTCAATTTTGTTCTTTTCTAATGTTAAGGTAGAAAGCCATGGGGTAACATAATGTTTAATGTTGTAGATAATATTATATGTTATGGGAACATAAGTTTCGTTCTGAGCAATCTCCACTATACGAGCTTAACTAGGACTCCATTCGAGAGTATCTTGGGGTCGTTATTCGCACCGCTTCGCAACTCATTGTTGAGTTTGTTTTGTGTGTGTCTCTGTCTGTGTCTCTGTATGTGTGTGTGCATCCTTTTTTTTGGGGAGTTTTCATTAGAAACTTTTTCTTTTCGCTTTTTGCCAACATCATTTTCAGCAAAACGTCAAAACAAAAAGGGTTCGCATACCCCTTTTGCATGTAGAGAGGGAGATAAGCGCGAGTGGAAATTTAGATATTTTAGACATGCGTGTGCACTTCCGTTGACCACTTACCCTCTCTTCCCCTACCCCGTCTCCCCCTTCCCCCTATCAACATCCCCCTCCACACACAGAGGCCCAGCAGTTGCGAGTCTGCTGCTGACATGTTTGTGTCGCATTGACCAGCAGAAGGATTCCAAGCTGCGCACCTCCTCACCCCTCACCCCTCTCCACCACAGCCCGCGCGCTAACTAAACATGCTTAATTAGAAAGTAGCTGCGGTCGCTGCCAGCAGAAGCAGCAGCCGCGGCAGAGGCAGCATCAACGCGGGTGGCAGCTCATATTTCACTGACCAGCGCACCATTTGCCCCATCCTCACCCCCCCTCTCCTCTGCGTGGCCATGCTCCAAACCCTCCCCCTGCCCCTGCCCATACTCCTGTCACCCTTCGCGGTATGACAGAGTTTTGGGTAACCCTTCGCGTTGCGTCGCGTAGCGGCTGAAAATGCTTCTCATTACCGGCGAGTTCAAGGGTGAAGGGGGGCAGGCCGGGCAGGGCAGGGCAGGGATTGCTGCCCCGTCACGCACATATGAATATGTTGAATTAATCACTTGGGTTTTGGGTTTTTGGGGATTGCTCCTTTTTGTCTTTTTTCAGTTTTAGCCGAACATTTACCTCCAACTACCCTACCCCTCCCCCTACACCAGCCATGCCCCCATTCAACACATTGACATGGGCATAGCTCTAGGCATATTTGGTTAGCCAACCGTTGCGCCATCCTCCCTCCACACCTCCGCTGCGTCTCCATCCCCTTTCACATCTCGCGTTGGTCGCCCGCTTTTTATATTATGCAGCAAATCGATAAAAACTTTGACCAGCGCAGGCCCCTCACCTCGCCCTCTCATCCACAGCACCCTTGGCGTCACTCTCTACCCTTCTCCCCTCCCCCCTGCTGACGAAGCGTTTGTTGCGCCGCCCAAATGTGAAATGTGTGAAGTGCGCGCATTAAATAAAAAAACGCCAAAAAACGTGTGATGGAGCAGGGGAGGGGTAGAGTAAGAACGGGGAAATATATCCCGTTTAACTGACCCCCTTCCCTGCCCCGGGTGTGCGGTTCCCATTCACCTGATAGAGCCGAAAAGGGTTCGTTCTTTTTTCGTTTATTCTGTTGTTGTTTTTTCAGTATTGCCGATTTCAAGTTGCCTCCAAAAAGGTGTGGTAGCTGCCCTCCCGCCTCCACTGCTCTTCCCTGTGCCGTCCCTTTGCTGCGGCATGTTTTAGATAAGGTAAATAACTGCGATTGTTGGCAATTTTAATGTAAAAGTTTCATGTATGCGTGCCTTTTATATGCATGTGTAGCTCTGTGTGTGTGTGTGTCCAGCAAGGGATAAGGATTAAGAGAAAAAGGGGGCAAGATGCAGGGAGGTGAGTGGAGGGGTGCGCTGAGTTCCTAATGTCAACTGAGAGCGGCCAGTTGTGTCGCTTTCTATGGCGACAAATGCTTAACAAATATGAAAAAGTTGGCTCAATATATAAATGCAATCTGGCAACTCTAACGCAGCCCTGGTTACCGATATATACATAATCAATAGAATAATAATTGAATAGTAATAGAAGAAGATGCTGATGCTGCTGATCGACAAAGTCTGAAAGTCTCATTAAATTCGGTAATTTATTCATAAAATTACATGTCAGTCATAGACAGAAAGACTGTCTGTGAGAACACACATATCTCAGCTATTATAAAAGCTAGAGTTGCCAAATTTGGCAGGAAGATTCCTGTATACTGTAAGCTGATCAAGTTTATTTCAAATGTTAGGTGCCACGCCCACCGCCCCTGGCTCTGGGAAAGTTGATATTTGTGAATTAATTCATATATTCATTACTGCCTTAAGATCTAAGTTTGTCTTTTTGTCAATCTTTCTATTTTCTGTATGTGTATGTGTGTGTCTCTGTGTAAGTATGTGTGTGTGCTTATTTATTTGCATTAGTTCCTATCCCACACTTCATTTTGCACATTATTTTATGGTTGGTTAGGGGTAGCCGCGTGAATTGAATTTTTGTAATTATTCTGCGATGCTGCAGGCTGCGTCTGCGATAAAAAGGATAGAGGAGAAGAAGAAGCAGAGGAACAGGAAGATGAAAGCGACTAAAATCAAAGGCACAGTTTGTTGTTCTTGTTGCAGTTGTTGTTATTGTTTTGCTGCATTTGTTGTTGGTTTTCATTTAACTGCAAACTGCAGCAACAAAAGAGTTGACTGAATTTGTCTGCAGCCGAATTTAACACCAGCTCAGCTGTGTGTGTGTGCCTCTCTCTCTCTCTGTGTGTGTGTGCGATGCTTTGAGCTTGTCGTCTGTCAACTGCAAAAATATCAAATAAAAACAAAATAAAAATACATAAGCAAACTTACACTCACACTACACGTATATGGTATACACACTCACAAACACACACAGGCGCCGCCCGCGGAAGTGCAGCAATTGCAGCGAGACTCACAAAGCATTCTAACATGATTTTAATTACGATGACAACAAACGTCGCTGCTTGTGCCACAAAACAACTCGACACTGCCCACCCCCCCCTCCCCCTGCCTACCTCCTTGCCACATCTTGCATTCGCTGCTGGTTCCCCCATTCGGATACGCAGTTCCTCAGCAGCGGCAGAAAAGGAAAAGGGGGCTAGAGAAAGGATGCAGGAGGAAGAGGAGGCAAAGGCACAAGTGACAAATGCAGCACACGAACGAAGGGAAACAACAACAACAACAAGTTAAGGAACATATAGAGATAGAGAAAGAAAGAGGGTGGGAGGAAGAGGAACTGAGAAACGTGTGAAGTTTTCCAAGTTCGCTTCCGGGTGAATTTGAGGCTGACAAATGTTGCGCACTTTTTTGTCAGCCGCTGTTCGTGTCTTTCGGCCTTGCAGCATGTTCACTCTGCCGCAATTCGAGGCGGTCGCGTTGCACCATGCCTCATGCTAAGTTGCTTGGGCATAGAATGATGCAGGAGACGAAGGCCATAAATCAAATGATTTAACTTGCAAATAATTTCTCAAAATGTGGCTACGATCGGAAGTTGTTTATCAAATCATTTTATATCAGCAGCTCCCTGCAGAGTATGCAATAGAAAGTACGCTAAGCATAGAAATTATTTATATAAATGAAATCGTTTTGGTCAGCTGGGAAGCGGGTATATCACAGTCAAGCACAATCGACTCTAGTTTTCGTGCTTATAATTCGGCAGGCAACATCCTCGACAACACACCAAGCCTCATCCATCCACAACTTTCCCGAGAATCAACGTATCTTAATGTTTATTATTGATTATTATATATGTCTTGACTGCCAAGTGATTCTAATTATAATTACTCCAGTGTTCATAAGTATTGCTTATATAGGAATCTGAATGATTAGTTCAATAAATACAACTGGGAAGACATTACAAGATTGGGCACTCTTGAGTGTACTTGATGGGGTCAGTCGGGGTTTCATTCATTCGCAGTCTGGCTCTGCAGGTGCATCCTGCATTGGCTTGGTAGCTGTGAGAACAGCTGGAAGTTGGGAGTAGTTTCCCATTATAGATAGCTTGGGGGTTGCCTGCGCTTTAATAGGCCTTTTGCACAGCGAGCGGCACAGTGGGCACTGTGGGCACTATGGACACATTGCAGGCGCGAGTAATGCGGGTTCTTCTGCGATATATTTTTTTGACAATTGTTTTTTCTTCGGGCTGGGGGGCAGAAGAGAGAGAGAGAGAAAAGGAGGAGGAGAGATGAGAAAAAAGAAGTCTGTCGAAAAAAGGTAATGGCAACACATCGGATGTGCGAGTACATGCCAGTACATACACAACAAAAGGAGGGAGTTGGTTATGGGGGGGGGAGAAGGGGCCGACGGAGTAGGCTGGCGAAAATAAATGGAAAAAAGGACACACATCATTGGTGGCATGTGCATAATCAAGCAAGGGGCGACAGTACGAGGGGGCGTAGGCCCGAAATCGAAAGCCGAAAACTGCAGTCGGGGGGTGGTACAGCAGTGCAATCGAGGGTTAACTGGGGATGGAGAATGCGCAGCTAGCGCAGCCAGAACCAGAAATAGTGTCCAAAGTGCGTTGCAAATGAGCAAAAAAAGGCCACGCCCTGCTCCTGCCGCGCCTACTCCCCCCAGCAGCTTCTGCCGCCTGCCCAACCTGCCCCTGCTCATCCCTCTTCAGCTGCTCCTGTGCCTGCTTCGTTGTCCTTTGCATCTGCAGTTTTCTGTATGTGCTTTTGTTGCTGTGTCGGGCTCAGGCGGAGCAGGAGGAGGAGTGCGGAATGGGCGGAAGAAGGGAGGAGGTAGAGGAGAGGGGTGGGAGAGGGCTGGGGAGTAGGCCTGGACGTGTTGGTGCGTTACCTTCCTCCGTTTTCATTTTGTTTTGTTTTATTTTTTGTGGTGGCGATTCGGCTCGTTTTTTTCTCTGTATTTCCTGCACAATTTTAATGGATTTTTTGTATATGTACGTGTGCGTGTGTGTGCGCGTGTGTGTGTGCGTGTGTGCCTGCTCCCTGCATATATGTACATACACATACATATACAAA
The DNA here is from genome assembly GCA_018903425.1 of Zaprionus nigranus. Taxonomy (NCBI): domain Eukaryota; kingdom Metazoa; phylum Arthropoda; class Insecta; order Diptera; family Drosophilidae; genus Zaprionus; species Zaprionus nigranus. The sequence continues at coordinate 853,695 of JAEIGD010000045.1, read as the reverse complement.
GATATGTATAAGTGCACGTATCTGCAGCTTGTTTTACTTTATGCACATGAGCTCGCGTTTTTTACTTTTTACGTTTTTCGTTTTTTGTTTTTGTGTGTTTCCTTTTTTTGTTCGCTAACGTCGCCAGCGCCGCTGCTCATCATGATGAGCATTTTTTTATTCAAGCAGATAATTACATTTAAATAAAATAAAAATTTCATGTAGCCCAACCCAGTACATCCCTCCGCCACCCCCTCTTGCCGTGCCGTGCCGTCGCATTGCATCACATCACGTTGCATCGCCCCCCGCTCCCTGCTTTGCCTTGCCTTGCCTTGCCTAGTAGCAGCTGCCCCCGGGGAGGGGGATGAAGGGATGAGGAGAGAGAGGGGCAGTCCCAGCCCAGTTGTTGGTTTTGTTGGCATGTTATTTTATAATTCATTTCGTTGCGTTGTTTGACTTACACGGCACATTGCACGTTGCACAGTCCGCAGATCTGAGGCTGTAGTTGGACCCGTTACCCGCCACCCGTCACCTGCAGAGCCACTGAAGCTGGAGAAGGAGCTGCAGCTGGAGAAGGAGCTGGAGATGGAGACGGAGTCTGCACTGTGTGTTGTCATGCCGGGCCACAAATTGCGCTGCATTTGTCTGCTGCCTCTTAGGCCGGTCATCTCTCGGACCAAGTGCACCCAATACACAAGTCATTCACCCCACCACACCATCACCCCCTCTGCTCCCTGACCCTATGCTCCCTTGCTTGCCAGGTTTTGTTTGTTTTGGCAACTGCAGTCAAGTTGTTTCTCTGTTAATGCTAATTGCCAGGTTGGCCACAGTTCACAGTTCACAGGTCGCCAGTCGCAGGTCGCACGTTGTGTCCGTCGAGGACTGCAACATTCTCTCTCTCTTCTCTCTTTGGGCTCATTCCATATTCTAAAAGAGTCGCAGTCCGAAATCTTCAAAAGATATTGTGGCTATCTTTCCTAGTGCCCCTTTCCCTCTGCTCACTTGAAAACGCCTCGTTGCCATTTGTAATCGCTCAGATATAATTAATGTGCTGATTGCTGGCATTGGGAGACAAAGAGGGACAGCAGACAGCAGAGAAACTGCTATAAAAACTTCCTGAAATCGCAAAAGGAAAACGTTAATTCGTGTATGACATGGAGCTGAATCTGAATCCGAATCCGAGGGGGTGCCCCAGCAAAAAGGAGCGAACAAGACCAGCGCGAGAGCCCCCGCTGCGGCTTCTCTGCCACTGCAACTGCCACTGCCCTGGCCTGCCTCAGCCACGCGTGACTTGCCCCTCCACTCTTTTTCGACTTTGGTTTAAGCATATCTTTTTGCCAATTTAAGGAAACTCTCGCCATAAGCGGCGCGGCGAGTTCATTTCTGACTTCTTTTTGTTTTGAGCAATGCCAACGGCGCCAGCGATGGTGACACACTTTCAACGAATCAATACGCTGGCCCCAAAAAAACCTGACCAGGGTGAGAACAAGGAGGGGAACAAGAAGAAGAAGAAGAAGCTGAAGCGTTGCCGCATTCAACAAGTAGACAGCCGCTGAAGCTGAGTCGGGAGTCCGAGCGGGAGTTGTCTGGCAAGGCGCCAAGATATTGAGTAGGTAGCAAATGTTTGCTTCGAGTGCCAGGCAGAGAGGCAGACTGACAGACAGACAGATGTCTGACAATCTGAAGTGGACACACTGCACACACACACTACACTGAGGCCAAGGCAGATTACCTCAAGAAGGCCATCAGCACAGTCTGATAGTGTGTTAAGTAAGCCAGAATAAATAAGGTCTTATCTACTTTTTTGATTCTTCTTTGCAGCACTTTCTTTTCGCTATGTGTACGCGCATTGTTGCCTTGCCTGGCTCGGGCTGGCCTGGCGTGCGTCAGCGATGTCCTCAGCAATTGTCTGGCTAAGCATCTAGCTAATCGCTATTATTACATTTAGAAGCGTGTCGCCTGCTGGCTTCTCTTTCAGTCATGGTCTGTCCTTGACCCGACGTTGTCTTTGAATCAAGGTCTGTTCCTAGTCTGTGCCCCGATGGAAGCTTTTAGGTTGCCAAGGCAGTGATAAGCCAAACCAAATTGGCTGTTCCTGTCGAACTCTAGCGAAAGATAAACATATTGCTGGGCACACTTCGTATACGCAACTTGTGTAACGCCCTTGCTATTTGAGCTGCATGAGACATGTGACAAAGGAACTGAGTGAGAGAGAGACGGAGAGAGTGAGATGGTGTGTGTTAATGTAATAATATATCCTGCCATTCATCCATTTCAGGCATCACAATACCTTATAATGCATCTTTGTGGCGCCTTTATGCGGCTGGCAAACACGATAATTAAGAGCGGACTCTCCCTTGTTGTCTAAATGAATGCAAATATTACGGATATTCTCGCAGCTGCTGACAGACGCATTTGTTGCCCTGTATGACAGGTGATTAAGATAAAAATCTCTGTGTATGATTCCAACTGTCCTTTAGCTTCCTATACAATTTTATATCTTATGTAGATCATGTTGACAATATTGCTTTTTAATAATAATTTAAACTTTTTTTTCAGAAATGCATGCAATGCATTCGACGTGCGTGATGACTTGGACAAATGCTGGGAATTGCATTCGTAATGCCAAATACGTAATTCATGTTTTCTTGTGAGTGACTTCTTTTTGTTGTGCCTTTAATTGTAGTGTGCTTTGTGCTCATTTTCATTCTCTTTTCTTTCTCAGCCTCATCCCAGCACATCGCAACTTAATGGGATCCTTTAATGGTTGCCTGCCTGTAATTCGCAATTCACAATTGTTCCACCAGTCACGGATGTATTTGTATAAACGGATTCTCTTTCTACCTCTAATGTGCATTTATTACTCAAAGCTCTCGGCTATCAATGGATCAGCAAAACCCACCTGCGCTCCCTCTTGTTGTTGAATGGTACAATAAACATAATATACTAATAAAATAATGATAATGTCATTATTCAGTTTAATTTCGTACAAGGGGGAAATATTCATCAATGCAAGTCATAACACAGACGTTTAGAGTTTATGTTGACTATGGATTCGGGCTTAGAAAGTCAAAATATATGTGAAAACATGTATCGAATTGCCAGATCGGGATCCTATAAAAGTTTTTCAGTTTCTGAGGATAAGTCAAAATACAGATGTGATAGCGAGTGATTTTGGATTCCGCTTCAGAAAGCCATTTAATAGTTAAAAGCATTTATCGCATATCCAAATCATGATCATTAGTGGGGTTCTGTAGTTATCCGAAAAAAAGTTTCTGTTTCGAGTCCTTCTCCTGTTAAACCCTTCGCAATATCAAAAGGATACATGTTTTTGAGCCTTAATACATGAGGACTGTCGTTTGGCATATCAACTCTTCAATATCTGCTCGATAAAAAACAACTTCAACTTTTGCAAGGGGGTTGCTCAGAAAAAATGAGCAAAAAGATAAAACTCGGCCATAGCTCCACTATTTGAAGGACTTTCCTTGAGTCCTTTTGTAGGAAGATAACTCTTGACTTGTCCTTTCAGAGTCATGTGTCATAAGGATGAATGTCTTTTTAATAGCTGAGATAAAGGACATTTTGTGGTTTCTATGAAACATGCTATAACTCGGACGCATCCTGCCAGATCCTTTTGTATCTTATGTCAAACAATGCGCCTGCATGAAGACTACTGACTGACCAAATGACATCTCAGCCAGTTGCAAAATGACTGAGTTATTCAGGATATTGTTCTTTTGGACAGATTTATCGTCTGCGCAGACCATGTCCCAGATTCCTAGATGGCCCCATAATAATTGAATGTCAATCGATAAAGCTCCTCGATAGGAACCAATTGCACTGAATCCTATTTAAATTCGCAAGGATTTGACGGAGAAAGGACGAAATTTAAAACTACACCAAACGTGGCTTTGCAGCATCCTAAAAGTAGGCTTCTCAATCTTAAATTTAGACAACTTAAGTTCTTCCACCTTGAGATTAAATTCATCCTAAAAGTAAACACCAATATTTTCTTCGTTATGTTTACTGCTGGCGCTTAAAAGTATGTGATCTTTTTTGCGTATTAACAGAGCTTGTACAGTGAAATGTTTAAGTTAATAGAGTCATGTTAAACTTATTATTAGACCGCCCCCGCTCTTCCGAGGTCCCATAGTGGCCTTTTTATACCCTTCGACCATTGAAAATGGTTAATTGGGTATACTAACTTTGTGCAAATGTATGTAACAGGCGGAAGGAGGCGTGGGAGTTGCTCGCGTTTGAACATTTTTTTTTTAAAAACTTCTCAAGCTCTTTCGCCAACTCTCTCCTGTCTTATCTCGACTGTAGTCAGCCTTTTAATTGTATTTTGTAGTTTGCAATCCCAGGATACGAGCGCATTATTATCCCAACCAATTTAAACACATTTTCTTTGATGGCTGTTAATTTATTTCAATTATTTATTTATCGTTTCTTAAAAATTGTTCTTGTTTTGCTTTCGGAATTGTGTTTGCTGTAGAGAATACCAACGCTATTAAATATGATATGTTGTACGTAGAAAATGCCTATAGGATACATCAAAATATTCTATATTAATCAAGCGTTGGACATGCTTGATGTTGAGTGCTCTCTTTCCCAAATTGCCATTACTCCACGCCTGCGATTCTTTTGGTGTTTCTGTTTGCCAGCTTTTATTAAGTGTCAAGAGGAATATAATTCACACGGTCTTCCACCACGCAAGCGCTTGTTATTAAGTCCGTCCCGTTTTCCTCTCAAGAGAGCGTCAGCAGAGAAAATGAAAGAGAGCAGCTGCAAGCAAAAAACTCATGAGAGAATGAAGAATAGTTTCTATGCCGTTTGCCTTCTTAGTTTTGAGCTCCTTATTCTAAACTCGTACAAAGCTCGATCAAAATTAATAGAGAGAGTATACAGGGAGTAGAGGGCAGAGAGTGAAAGAAAGAGATAGAGAAAGAGATAGAGATAGGAAGAGCAAAAAGACAACTTTCAGTGTTGAACGGAAACTGAATCCTCTTAGCGGAATCTCTTTATATTCCTTCTCTGCACTCGCCTACTTGCTTCGGCTTGTTACCTCATACATTTTCTGATCTCCTGTTGCTTTTCATTTTCAGTACATTGAGTTAGTTGACTGTGCTTGGATTGAGCTTTGAAAGTGTCACTTTGTGCGCTCTCTCTCTCGCTGTTGAAGTTGACGATCTGCCGCTTCCTGCACGCAGTTATTACTTTTCTCAAATTTTGAGAACTCTCGATCCACGTTCTGTTGTCCTTTCCCTGTTTAGCACAGTTTCACAAAGATGTTTCCAGAGATTCCTGAAATAAATTGAATAATAAAATAGTCTTTATACGTTTTTAGCATCAATTCAAGCCTCAAAAATGAATTTTAGCCGTTTTATTATAGCCGAATCGAATAACTAATTTAATTAAAAATTGTCTGAAGCAAGCTCTAGCCTGTGTGTGTGTGTGTGAGTGAGTGAGTGTGCGAGGAAAAGAGCAAGTTGTGCAAGAGGAACCAAGCTTGTTAGTAACTTCGCACAGAGATACAGAGGGTGAAATAAGGGAGGTGGGAAGTGTGGGGATAGGGGAAATATGGCAAGCTAGCAAGTTGGCAAATTGGTGGTGGAGAGAATGGAGTACGCCTTATTTCTCATATTATTATACATATTTTATTTCACTTTTTCTAGCAGTTTTTGCACATTTGCTTGAGCTCTCGCTGGGCTGTTGAGTCTTCTTCTCCGTTCTTTTCTTCTTCACTTCGCTTTCTTACCCCTTTTCGCCAACATCTTCGTCTTCGTCTTCTACTTTGTTTTCGTCTGCCTCCTTCCGTCCTTCGTTTTTTTCATGTGCCGCTTTTTCTGCACTCATATGTGCTTGTAAAGTTTTTACTTCGTTAGCATAATGAGAAACCGCGTGTTCATATCCACACGCCTACACACACACACACACACGCACACTTTCATTCACACACACAGAGACAGAGTTATACGCCCTCGCACTACGATAGGATTCGCGAGGATACACACGCAGAGGTAGAGTCAGGAGCAGGCAGATGCCGGGAAGAGGCAAGCTGATTGTGCCTCTTGCATAAGTATTTTGCGCAGTATTCATGAATGTGTGTGTGGTGAAAGATGATGAAACAGGGGATACTTGAAGAGGTGGGGATGGGGATGGGGAAGGCGCGTGGGTGGCACAGGCAACACAGCAAATTCTATTTAAATTGTGTACAACATTATTAGAAAGTTTTCCATTGCGCCGACCAACAACAACAACAACAGCAGCAACAACAACGATTGCCACAGCGAAAGCCGAAAAATAAGCTCACAACCAGGCAGCAGAGTAAGCAAGAATATGAGAGAGAGAAGCCAGAAAAAGAAGGAGCAGGAGGAGGTGGACGGGTGTAGGAGAACGCGTGCAGAAAGTTGCAAAGAACGCGCAAAAAAGAGAGAATATGTTGGGGAAAAGTCGAGAAACAAAATTTTTAATTTGCCTCGCGGCAATGCACACACACACGCGCACAAATACACAGTCGACCCACAGAAAACACACACACACACACACACGCACATGAGAAGCAAACACACACATTCACATTAAGCCGTCTTGACAACGGAAGAAGGAAGAGAAGTTTTTTTGTTGTGTTTTGCAATTGTTTTAAATTTTGCTGCTCAGTTTTTATTTAGTTGTCCATTCGGGCTTAGCTTGTGGCTGAGCTCCACATACTAACACTAGAGTTATGAATATTAAACGCCCATCATTGTGAGTTCTTCACATACATATGCGCACATCTTGTCGTATGCGCAATATATGCAGAGACACAACAGGTCACGTGAGTAACGTTTTGGTCTAGAGAGGTTTATCTTATTTTCGACTGATGATGGACAACTGTGGATTGTTCACGCTATAGAGGCATATACTCATCTACACTCACACCCTCTTCTTCCCACGCACACACACACACACACACACACATGCATACACACACACGCACTCACGCATATTTAGCATGCACGCCATGGGAAAAAAGTTTTTCTTATTCTTTTTCTGCTCGAACTGCTCGAAGTGCTTGGCTGCCCCTGTCAAAGGTCACGGAGAGCTTGTGTGCTTCACGGCTCGTCATGACACCCCCCTCCCACCCACTACTCAACCACCCCTCCCTCTGCTACAGTAGGGGGGGCAAGGACGGTGCCGAAGAATTAAAACCGCAAATGTTTCTGTGCACATTATGCAAAATTAGTAGCAGTACCTACACACACGCACACACCCAGGCAGAGGCAGAGGCAGAGCATAGGCATGTGCGTGTGTTGTGTGTGTGATGCGTGTGTGTGGGTATGCGCACACAAAAAGAATTTTTAACAAACTTTTCACATGCTTGTTTTGCTCTACCTTCAAAACTGCGTGGCCAGGCGAGTCTCATCAGTTCCCAGTTCTCAGTTTTCAGGTTCAGAGTTCAGAGTTCATATCATTCATAGCGCTTCTAGAACTTTCAGCTCGAGTACGGGAAACGATCCGAGTCAATTTCTGAAGTAGCTACAAGTAAAATCAATCTGATTCAGGTCAAACTGAAGTTCTAGTAAGTCTGCTTAATGCTGCGTATACTGGATAATGTGCCTCGATGTAACGTTCCTATGATTCTCTAGGCTATGATCCTACGTAGGGTATTCTTGGTGCGGCCCGAGACGAAGGGGGCTAAAAAAAGTTCAACAGATACGGAATGAAAAGAACTTGGGGCGCTGTTGTTGCCAGTGGCTTAAGATGAAGGATGAGATGGAGGAGGATGAGGAGGGGGAGCAGGAGGAGGCTTGCTCTGCCTCCACTTTCGGCTTTACATCTCAAGTATATTTCATTACACGATGACGAAAGATGTGAAGCATGTGAGGAACGACTTCAGTTTCGAATGTCAAGAAAGATCGCGGGGATGGCAGGAAGGAAGTGGGAAGATGAGCAGCCGCCGCAGAAGCAGAGGGGGGCAGGGGGCAGGGGCAAGGGAAGAGGTCGCGGTATAGGGTGCGGTGCTATGGCAACATTAATCGCATCGTAAATGTCCTGCCATCCAGTTCCACCCACAGCCAGCTAATTTAACCCTGAACCGCCTCAAGACTCTCGCCTCCTGCACTTCCCCATCTCCCTTTCCACCACAGTCCCTTTAGATTTGCGCTATGCGAGTGTTGCTCACGCGTTTTGCTTCTTTTGTGTAGGAAAAATTGTTTTCTCTTTTTTTTTGTTGTACAAAAATTAAAAGCGCAAATGCCGGCATCACTCTCGCCCGCACTCGCTTCCTCCGCCCTCTCCCCTGCCCCTTTGTTTGGTTTCCTACTCATGATTATTTTGAAATTAATTTGAAAGCTCTTCCCTCTTCGGCTGTGCTAGCTACATTTCTGTCTTAAACTTCAGCTGCCGTTGAGCTCAACTTCATTATTCATCTTTTCTCGCATCCCCTTCCTCTCCACTTACGCCCTTTCCCCCACCCTCCCTCACGCACTTCGTGCTCAGACATATGTGATGCATTCTCCTCCTCTTTCCTTTCTCTGAGCTCGCCAGTTCTTACTGTATTCTTTTCAGTAGGGAAAGGTTTTCGCAGAACTTTGTTTGCCACATAATTCTGTTTACAGAATCCTCTTTCCCCTTCTCAAATGTTAGTAGGATATTTATGTATTTTGTACAGATTAGTAATATAGGTTTATTTTATATTTCACACTTCTCTATAAATTTCATCAATGTAGTTCTTGCACTGAGGAAAACCATAACCAGCTGATATTGTCTTCACTCTCAATTCTAAAGAAGAGTTGAGAATGTTATTCCTCCTCAAACAACATCATATAACGACTCTTCTTGATTATCCATTATAATCCATTAACTCTTAATGGATGTAGATAGATTATGGTCTCAAAAGAGTCAAGGCTGTTTTGTCTGCCACTGGACTGCAATCTCCATAAAATCAGACAAGTTGTCCACATAGTACGCTATCTACAGTGGGAGGCCATTAACATCTAGGTCCTCTAAAAGGGGTATAAGTTTTTGTATCTGTTCTTTAACCATTTTGTGCTTGATTTTCCATATTACGTCAGTCTCTGTCTTCGATTTTATTCTATGTAGCGCATCTGTTTTCAATATCAGAAGTCCCACACCTTCTCTTGCACTCGGCAAGTCGGCAAATAAGGCAGACAGACTGAGGTATTGTGGCAGCACAGTTCCATCTTCCAGGTCTTCCAGGACATCGCTAAACATACAGCATGAAACAGAGTTCAATTGCGCAAAGTTCCCAAGGGGGAATACGACTCTTATTGTTATTACGTGGATTATTTTATTATGTACAGCTACATATAGGTCTATTTTCTATAGGTCTCTTTTCTAATATACATATACGTGTATGTATTCATGATCATCAAATGCCAATTAGCTTATCACTTCTCTGTTATTCATATGTTTTTAGAATCTTAAGTTTAGCCAATGCTGCAACCTGCTTGAGTTGCTAATCTGTTATTGCTCCTTTAGCATATCATATGGATCCTTATTTTCTGAAGACAGTCATTAGCTCGAGTGGGGCAATAGGAGTCTGATTGTCACGATCGTTGGTACTTCAACTGCACTGCTGCACACCTGCAATTGGGAGGGGGAATAGTGCTAAACGAGGACGCACACGAAGCACTTTCGAGCTCTGCCCAATGCGAGTCGAGAACTTTCTAAGCGCTTCCCTTCCCTACCCTGCCCTGCGCATGCATATGCAAATTCAGCCCTCGCTGGCTGGCCTATCACAAAAACTAAATACACCCACACACATGTGCACGCACATGCGTGTGTGTGTGTGCGTGGCACCAACCACAGGCCCGTAGACTCGGTGTGCACTATTCGTGGGCCGACGACACGTAGAACGAGACACGGACACGGACACAAAAACGGAGACGGAGGCGGAGGCGCATTAAGGTCAGGGGACAGAACACAGGCAGAGAACTCTATTGCGACTAAACATGTGCAGCGCTGCCATTGGCTGGCAGCCAAAGCAGCTAAAACACACACGGGGAGGCGTGGTGGGGGGCGGTGTCCGGGCCAAAAGCCAATCACACTATCGCAAATAATTTAAACAAAAATCTAGGACAACGTCGCACCCACAGGCCGTGGCAGCGCAGGACCTACGCCAGCACACACACACGCACACGCACACGCACGCACACACACGCACTCGCGCGCAGAGCCGAAGCCGAAAGCGACACGAAGTCGCAGCCGATGTCCCTACGTGGCAGAGGCAGCGCCAGAGCCAGAGGCCTCCTCCCTCCCACATACAGAGCTAGTGTGTGTGTGAGAGTGTGTGCCGACGGAAAAGCACGACCGCACACACGCGCAGGCACACACACACGCTCAACTATGACGGTGTGTGAGTGAGAGCGCGCTTGCCGAGTGGCAGCGAGTGCGAGCGAGAGCGTGCGCTCTCAGCAAGGACGATTTGCTAACCGAAGTCCACCGAAACTTTCAGTGGCAACCCAAGCTCCTCTTGTGCCCACGCCCCCTCCCCCCGCCTTCACCTCTGGCCCTGCTGCCTGGTTGTGGCTTGTTCGTGCTGCTGATTAGAGGCAGCGCGCCACAGCCTGGGCGCCTCTAAAAAGTGAGGCGCAAAACTTACGCCCAAGCTGGCAGGCAAGTGGGAGGCAGGGGGGAACGAAGGGAGGTGGGCAGGCAGGCAGCCGAGCCGAGTGCGTCGCAACAACCGAATGTGGATGCAACCGATTTGAAAAAGGGATTCTAAATCCTCATTGGCGCACGACTATACCACGGCAACGGGCGGTGCGGGGCGGGGCGTTGAGGGTCGGGGTCTCTCTAGCTTTCGTATGGCCTTGCTGCAAACTAATTCGACCAGACTTGCATTGCTCACACACACACACACACGCACACACGCAAGGCGGGCAGCGAATGGAATAGAGAGACAAATGTGGTTGGTGCTCTGCATAGAGGCTGCGCCAACAGGGCCAACTAATGGAAACCGACTATACAAACTACTTATGCACTTCGTGCAACATTGAAACGTAAATCAATCTAAACAGTTCACGAAGAAGAGGTTCAGGATGTTCGATGATAACACTGTTACGAGTTTACATCATGCATACCTTTATCTTTGCCTGTTTTTAAGTCTCATCAAGTAGCTGTTCGCAACTTACTACAAGACTAAGAAGTTGCTCTTGGTGTTCTTAATAATGTTTTTATATTTCTTATTGTCAAGTTATATGTTATTTAATCTATATTCAATATTTTAGTTCTAGTTCAATGACCATTTTGACATTCCTATCGATAGAATAGTGTTGAATAAGGAGGCAGAAGGAGCAGGATAGCGTCCCTATTGTAAATTAAATTAAACGAAATATAATCTCCACATTAAAAAAGGAAACTCATAAATCTGACATCTTTGTATGCATATTTATGGAATTAACCTACAAAGTTTGTAGTATTTTCTACTTACGAGACTGTCAAGGTGAATATAGTTTAATTCAATATACCAAGCACGGTATGAACTCTTTGCCTCAGGCTTTATACATTTTCTGCAAATCTGAGAGACACATCTTTGCTATCTCAGCTGACTCTTGGCTGAGCTGCTGCTGTTGCTGTGTCCTCTCAGCCTCTCAGCATTCCACGCACTCATTCTTTGCCCCTCTGGAGAGGGCCTACTCCTGCCAGCGTGTCTCGCTGCCAATATTGGCTGTTGTCCTTTTATGTCTGATTGCCAGGCTCAGGCTGGTGGCTTGGCTTATTCATAAACAAGGTTCGGGTACGAGTACGAGCCACGATAGACGTAATATTAGTACTAAAACCGCCACTCAGCACTTGAGCTGGAACAGATGGGTCTCGCTGATATACACACAAGCAGGCACGCACACACGCCCACAGAGACACACACATGCACACACACACTGGCAACGAGAACGAAAACGAGACATATGCGAAGACAACTGGCTCATAAAGGTCCTGGGCCTTTGGTAATATGCGTAAAATGTATTTATGATAATGCTAAAAAGAATTACGTTAATGTTAATGCAAAACTGTTACGACAACAAGAACAATACGAGAAAATGATGACGGCGTAGAAAATGGCAAACGCTGAGCAGCGCAGCGATGCCGCGGCTTTACCCTCCTCTTCGGCCCCTCTCTCTCTCTCTCTCTCTTGCTTGTGTTATCATAAAAGCTGATAAATTTACCCGAAAGACAAACTCGTAAAGGCAAAATGTTTCATTCTATTAAAAATTTTTATTGCAAATTTGTAATTTACAATTTGCATTTCGTGTGTTGCCTTTTTATGTGGTCGTCCCCCTCTCTCTCTTGGCTACTCATGTGGTGTAACAGTCGTTGGTTATTTGACTTGCGACTGTTGCTGCCATTGCCGCCTTTGCTTTTGTTTTGCTCGGGCATTTTATAACCGTTATTCATAATAAAAAATGTTATAGAACATAATTTTGCTCACATAAAAAATGCAACACAAGACACGAAAGGGCATCGCGACACCCGACGAGAAAGGCTCCTGGTGACCGGAGGCAGGAGACAGGACACTCCAGAGGAAGCTCCAGTCTTGAGCCTTGAGTCGCGCCTTGGCAGCTGTCACATTCGCCAATTTCTTTCTAATAAGAAAGGATATGTTGAGACACTTGCACCATCACACACACACAGACAGTCACCCGTTCGTCCTTGGCCTACACACTGTTTGCACCTGAAAGCGTTGCCAATTTCGATGGCCAAAAATTTTAATAACATGTCATAAAATATTTGTTTGCCTCTAGGGTCATAAAAAAGTCATTACACGCATACACACATACACAGGCGACCCATGCGACAATAGATATAGCTCCTCCCCCTCGCCCTCCTCCTCGTGGGGCTACTTATCTACCCGCTCTATCGGCTTGATAGCATCAGCTACTGCGACTTCGGCCGCGTTATTTGCCAAATGAAAAGGCATAAAAATAAAAATACTAATATGGTATATTGTATATTTTCCAGTACAGTCCAGTTATGCCACTGACCCTCGTCCTCAGTTCCCTGTTCCCATTTCCCTTTTCCCTGTCCTGGCATCCTTTTACGATCAGTCATAAATGAGGAACATTTTCCAGGCCTAGCTGACTCCGCATTGGCCTCGGCCAAACATAATAAGAGTTCTTGAGCCGCAGATTCTATTTGCGATAAGCTTACTCAAGTAAATGGAAAACCACAACAAAGTTGAAGCTGATAATTACCTCTAAATCAGGATTCAGGGAGTATCCAGCATGTACTTGTTTGAACACACACACAAAGATATTCCATAACACATTGCCAACGTAATGCATTATTCGTGGGATTGTATTTGTATTACTATAATTCCAATGTGGATCTGCATGCTGATCTGATTTGGATCTTCACAGGTGAATGTATAGTTGTCGCAGATATGAGATAAATTTCACGCTGAAAGATACAAAGAGAGAGAGAGTTACATGCATAAATAAGAATTCACTCTGAACTTTTGTTTGTTTTGTGTTTACATATAGTGTGGAATGCATATCAATCCTATGTTCTACTTGTAGCGAACTTAGTTAAAGAATATGAAAGAATATTGCTACAAATGTTACCACAAGAAATGTTGTCACCTGAGAATTCTAGGTAGTTTGCTCAACTTGTCAAATTGAGTATACGCTCCGTTGGCCGTAAACTAGAACAGTTTAAAGTCAGCGCAGTGGTGGACAGGTGGCCCAAGTTGAAAGCCCCTTCCCCCACATTACATTAAATATTATTTTCATATTTTATTTTTATGTGACTAGAGGACATTCTGGCTACAATTGCGGCGCAGAGCTCGCTTATCACGCATTCGCGACGTGGGACCGCAGCGACTTCCCCTCGCCCCACACCAGCACTGCGCAGCCACTTGCTGGGGAGGCGTGGGGTGCTGCAGGCAGCCAACTAACAAGAAGCAAGGACATGTCCTAGGCGGGCGAAATCTTAAGCAATAAAATTCCTCTAAACACTCATAAAAATTGCAGGCATATTAAAAATTGTGTTTGTTCAAAAAAAAGAGAGAGAAGCCTCCTTGAGCTGCTGCTGCTGCTGCTGCTGCTGCTGCTACTGGTGCTGGTGCGTGCGTGGGTGGTGGTGGGTGTATGCTGAGGGTGATGAGGAATTTTGCTCATATGCGCTTTAAAACGGCCGCCAAAACTCGCTGGAAGGCGGCCGTAGATGTCGCTACTCTACCCGCGTCGAGTCGAGTCGAGTCGAGCTGGGGCTGGGGACCATAAAAATGTATGGATATTTGAATAGAATTTGCAATAAAAAATGCCGTTAAAAGAGCAGCAGCGCTGCGAGCTGTCTCTGCGTGTATGTGTGAGTGTGTGGCTATGTGTGTTTGTGTGTGTTTGTGTGTATGTGTGTGTGTGGTGGATGGCAATAACAACTTGTGCGTTATGAAAAACTAATTTCTCTAAACATATGCGCATCGAGGTTTAATCCTGACGAGGGGAAGGGGCAGGAGCATGGAAGATCTTGTTTTATGACAGCAGCACCCTCAACAGGAGGCAGACACACACAGGCCCCCTTCCCCTTTTGCTCCCGGCTGCGCATGTGGATGGAAGGCGCTTCCGTCGCCGTCGAAATTGCAAATTTACGAGTATTTATATTGATGTCATTTTACTTTGATTTTAATGCGAGCTCAAAATGCGTGCGGAGATTTTTAATATTTTCCTCAGCTTCGCCATTCGTGTTCGTCTTCGTTGTGGTCGCTGTCGCTGCTGCCATCGCCGTTATCATTGTCATCTCTACCTCCATCGCCATCGCCATCGCCATCGTCATAGTCATTGTGATTGCATATATTGAGATTTGATCGATTCAAAGATCGGAGAAAAGATGCTTTGCCTCTTTCCAGGTCTCCTCTTCCTTGGTACTCTGCCCTCGCTGTGGTCAAGGACAACGACTGCAATAAGCTTTACTTGCAGCAGCAACACCAACAACAACAGCAACAACAGCAGCAACAACATCGACAAAAACAAATAACAATAAGCCAACTCTAAAACAATTGCCTTTGTTTCCGGCCACACTTGAAGTGGATGCAAATCGAGAATATGAAAAATAATAACTGCGCCAACTGGCAAATCAATATTCTACAGTGGATACCCCGTTATCAGCGTGCAATACAATATTTAACTCAAAATGAGAATGGGAAAAGTTTAGCGCAAAAACAAAGCGATGGAAGTCTACAGAATAGAGCTGGAGAAACAGCGATAAACATTGATGTTTCATATGAAGAACATCTGCAAAGATTGATGTTTCACCAGCTCACATTGTGTGGAGCTCCAAATTCGTAGAACTTATTAGGAATCAACAATATATTACAAAAGGTTCTATAACATATTGTTAGGTACTTCTACTTCTACTTTTCTGTTCGTTCTCATTTCTCGAGTGTCTACTGTGTTTTGCATTGCAAAAAGCAGTTGCAGCAGGTGTTCAGTTCAGTTAGAATTCATAATTGCCAGTAAACTGCACACTCTGCCCCGTCCACTACACACACACACATACACATACATTCCACACTGAGTGATTGCCGTTTATTGAGCTCTGCTTGCATAGTTTCGCCTCCGGGGCGGGCCCCACTGGGTTCCAACGGGGTATCCCCATAGCAAATTCCTTTGTTGATCACCAGTGACTGTTGTTGTTGGTGCTGGTGCCGCTGTTTGCTGCAGCCACTTGACAATCAAAGCGTTAAAAAATTATGCACAAAAGCGTCGAGTGCTTCAAACGCAAAAACAAAAGCACAAAAAGCAAAATAAAATAAACAAAAGCAGAGGCAAAGCGCCAATGTTATCTGGGCGCCATTTAGCCGACAAGGATAATAATGTGGGAGAAGAGCCACAGCATTAGTTGCCTGTTTTTGCAGTGACCCCTGCCCCTCGCCCCTTTCCCTTCACCCCTTTCCCTAGTCCAGTGCTTCCTCATTTGAATAGAAGGCAATGAAGAGAAAGGTCTGATAAATGCAGAATGTAAATCGGCAACTTAAGAGAGTTATCTATCGACTGCAGCCGATGATTGCATGTGTGTGGGGGGAGGAGGAGACATGGAGTACGGGGGGAGTTTGATGAAAGACCAGTAATTTTGTAATACAATGAAATCACGTGGTGATGCATGGACTGGAGAGGAGTGGAAAGAGTCAGACAGTCAGACAGACAGAGCAGACGGGCAAGTCGAGGGGTACAGAGGGGTACCGCCATCACTGGGGTACGGGTAAAACAACAACGGGAAAAATAGCGTGAAATGCGAAACAAAACACGAGATGCACCAGGGCAAAAAAATTGAGTGCAAAATGCCGAAAAAAAAGGACTCGGATCCACTTCCGCAGCCACCTTGCAACACAGGCACAGAGCAGTCTTCTCATTTTGCGCTCCCTCTCCTTCTCCTCCTCCATCTCCTTCTTCAGCTCCCTCTCTCGATGGGTCAATCGAACGAGGCGCTGCGACGGGCTGCGTGTGAAGCCGCCTATTATGCGACGCGCTTTCCAACAAAGACAAAGACAGCGACGGCGACGGCGGCAGAGCGACACAACAAAAATTGCGACCCACATTCGACCCACAACAAGAGCAACAACAGCAACAAGGGGGAGAATGAAGGAGGAGGAGGAGGCGAGGCTGGGTGAGGCGGAGCATGGGAGCAATTTTTAATGGCGGAAAATAAAAAATGTTTGCTGAATTTTGTGTGCGTGAAAAAAGGACAACCAGGATATGCCGGATGCAGGATGCAACATGCCTCCCCCCACCATCTCCTTCATTCTTTACCCCCTCCCCCCCTTTGCCCACTCTGGCCACTCTGCCGGCGTCAGCATAATGCAAGCCTACACAAACATTTTATTTGCATTAAGCGCGGCGGCAGCGCCAACAAAAATTCTACAAAAACAGCCAAAACAACCAAAAAAGCTGCAAAAAACCAACAAAAAAAACTGAAAAACAGAAAAATGCAATGCCGATAGCATAGATATATACAAGTGTTTGTATGTGTGTGTGCGTATGCACTGCATGTGTGCATGTGTGTATGTCTATGTAGATGGCTTGCTATGCGTGTCCAGCGCACCTACTTATCCACGGCACACGTACGTACACACGCACACACACACACACAGTGGTCGTGGCGCGGCGCAAAATGCAGCCAATAAAAATGCAGCGGCAAAATTGCGTGCAACAAGAAAAAGAAAAAAAAAAGAGAAAAAGGCGAAATGGAAAAAAGCTCAAACAAAAAGCCGCCCAAAAGCAAAAAACAACAAAAAACAAAAGCAGCAAAAAGGACGACGAGGAGAAAAAAGGAAATTAAACCAGTAAGAAAGCAACAGCCGCGAGTGGGTCCCTTCGACCTGTTCCGCTCATTGTACTGCCATCTTTAAATTAATCCCAAACCCCCCCCCCCCCCCCCCCCCCCCCCTTGTTAGCGACAGAAGCACTTGGTGCTCATACTTTCTTAAATAACTTTTGTGTTTTTGTCCGATCGGACTGAAATTTGGAGACTACGTAGATATTTCATAGCGTGTAAGTCAGAAAGTTCTATCTTTTAAACAGCGCTTACAAATTGAGTTCAAAAATAGAGTGGGGGGGGCACCTAACATTAAAAAACTTCTGCTGTCCACACAGAGTCTCCGCCAAATTGGTAACTTAGCCTTAAAAGCGAGCACAAATTAAGTTCAAAAATTAAATATGATTTGGCGGACCTAACATTTGAAATAAACTTGTCTGCTGTCCACACAGTCGCCAATTGGAACTCAGCTAAGCGAGCGCGTCTACAGACGGACAGACGGACAGACGACAGACCAGGCGCGGACAGAACAGACGACAGACAGACAGCTGGCTCATCGACTCGGGCGAGCAAGAATATATATACTGTCCACGCCTCCTTCTGCCTGATGCATTTGACAAAGTTAGTACCCTTTTTGACCATTTTCGGTCAAGGAAAAATGAGGCGAAAAAATCAAATATTTTCGCCACATCGAAATGGCCTGGCCTGGGTGCGAGTGCGAGTGAAATAACAGCAGGTTGGTGTCCACACACACCATCGATGGCGATGGCGACGGCGACGACGACAGCGACTGCAGCAGCGATGGCAACTGCAGCGGGCAGTTACACATGGCGGGGCTGCTGCTGCCTCTGCCGCGTGTGGTAATGAAAAAAAGAATACACAAAAAAACGCACAACATCAGCAACAGCAACAACAAAAAGGCAGCAGAAAAAAAAGAACATTACACAAAATGTATAAAAATTGTGCAACAAAACAAAAAAAAGAATTGGAATATAATAAAAAGGTTCCAATTGCGCCTCCTAAATTGAGGCGTGTGTCAGAGCGAAGCAGCAGCAGCGACAGCGTAGAGTGAGTGACTGCGAGTGCAAGTGCGAGCGGGAGAGCGAGTGCAGGCCAGTGCAAGCCCAGCGGGAGAGAGCGAGCAAAAAGAGCCTGCTCTCCTGCTGTGCACGTGTCCTCTGTCAGTTTTTTAGTGTTTTTTTGCCGCTTTTTCTTGTTTTTGTTGCAATATTATTGCATTTTTTGATTTTTTAGTTGTTTTGCCACCAAATGCGTTTTCCAGGTGCGCATTTCACGATGAGAGTGCGCCTAAGTCTAACAACTTTCCGCGAATACGGCGAGGGCGCTGAAAAGTATGCTTTAATTTTGAACTGATCGGGAGAGACTGAGGATGGGCTACTTAGCTCACTGGATATCAGACATTGTTAGCCGTAGGACTGCCAAACTTGGTGACATTATTAATTATTATTGAACTCACATTAAGGTAGCCTTAAAATTTGGCTACAGAGGCGTGCGGCTTTGTAAAACGAATTGCAAGCGTAGCTTTAACTTCACACCGATTATTTTTAGTGTGCACAATAACTAACCCCATAAAAATAATTCCAGAAATAATTCCCAACATATTTATGTATTGAAATGTCTTCTGTCTTCTCTTCTGCAGATTCTTTAACGCATTATTCAGCCCCGTACCTGAAATGAGACCACGATCACTTTATATTTAATATTATTCCTCCGCGCAAGGATCTACTCAATTTGGGCCTTGACCCGCGTTGCGCTCCTGTGTTGCAGGGCCTATGCATTTGTCGATGCACTTCGGAGCCGGCGCTGACTTTTGGTCGTCGGCCGGACGAAGCGCGACAGAGAGCGCTGCAGCGCAGCGACGTAGTGTGAGACAACGAATGCGGCATATGTGAAAATGGATGCAGCTGCAGTTGCAGTCGCTGCCGCTGTCGCCGCTGCCGCTGCCGATGGCCACCGCCACACCCCACGCGCCACCAGAGTCCACTTGCATCCCCGCCCCACACATACACACACACATACATACATACTGGCGAAGGGGCAGCGCCAACGACAGCATCAAATAGACCAAAAAATAAAATAAAAAAGTCCATAAATAAATAAAATTAAGCTGCAATCGCAAAAAATAGAGCAGAAAAAAACAAAAAAATTGATGCAGTAAAAGGAGGAGAAATGCAGCAGCCTCCTCTGCCCCATGCTCCTCCCCTGCCTCACCTTATTGCAGTTGCAGTTGCAGTTGCCGATGTAGTCGCTGTCGCTGCTGCCGTTGCTGTTGCAGTTTACATATTCACACACACACTGCAGTTTGGCAATTTGCGACCGAAAAAAGAAAACAAAATGCACAAAAATTGCATGGACAAAATAAAAATAAAAAGCGAAAAAGATAAAAAACACGCGAAATATATTTAAATTTGTTACTTTTCTTGTTGCTATTGTTGTACGTGCGTCTGTGTATGCGTGTGTGTGTGTGCGTGTGTGTGCGTGTGTGTGAAAGAGCAGCGTAGTGATTCTGTTTCAGTTTCAGTTCTCTCGTTCGGACTCACGGTGCAAAATAAAAATTGAAAAACTCCGCCCTAAAAAGCGACGCAAAAAAAAAAAAAAAACGAAAGCAAAAAAATAAATAAAAGTCAAACTAATAAAACTAAAAAAAAAGTGAAGCCGAAAAAAACGATGGATCCGCCATAGATCCTACATGCACATACATAGGTATGCGTGCGTGTGTGGATATAAGTGGGGTTTGTGTATGCGAATGCACTAATTTAAAATGCAGTCGAGCCTCGACGCCGCTGCAGCAGAAAGATGCCTCCGCCTGCGGCATAACCAACCCGCCCCGCCCCTTCGATTCATCGATCCCCTTCCCTGCTGCTGTAACACTTCTTTCCCTGTCCAGCACCCAAATGCTATTACCATTTATGGGCAACAGAAATATTCGATTAAGCGGCCCCAAAGCAAACCCCGACACACATTAACTCATCAGAGGCTCCTGCTTCTGTTTCTACTTGTGAGCTCGAGAACCGAAAATTAAACACTCCCGAATTGCACCCACTGGCACTAGGCACTGACTGCACCATCTACCTACCTCCTTCCCCGTCTAAAGGGCATCGCACTCAGTCGGAGACAGCTGAGGTAACGCAAGCTCGTAAGTAGAAATCGAATTGCATCGTTAGAGCTTCGATTTCTTCTACTGTCTCCAGATGTGTCGATGTTTTTCAGATAGCTGCACATTTCTAGCTAGTGTTAGCTACTATTTCACTACTCTTTCCTCACTCTTAAATGTCAATTTGTAAAACGCAATGAAGCAACTACCCAGCATGGGATTCTTTGGAATTAGAGTGTAATTCTTTAGACTTGTCAAAACAATGATCGACGCCAAGGTATTATCGATTATTGTGATCATTACGCTGTGCCATCTCGAATGCAGAATCATTTGCACTCTCCATATAACTGTCCTCTAACCTCATCTAACCCTCATCTCCCTTCCCATCATCTCTTCCTGAGGTGCATTGAATTAAAAGTGGAAAAAACTAAACCCCAAGTTTTTATAGCCAGTTCCCGGTGATGCTTATGGCCCCTGGTAGTGATGGTGGTGGTGGTGGTGGTTGTGGTTCTCTCAAGGTGCCTGGCGATTGGTGGTTGGTCAGACTGGGCTGCCACATTAGATTTGTGCGTCGAGAGTTGAGCGCGACTTGAGATTGTCAAGGCAAGGAAAGTAAGGAAGGCTGACGAAATACGTCGATAACTTTTTTATTTCGAAGCTCTAAAAATGAGACATTTCATATTACTTTTATGGCTACAGCAACTGCTGCTGCTTCAGCTCCAGCTCCACTCACGGCTGTACCTTTACCTCTACCTCCTCCCTGTGCCTTCCCTTCTCGGCCTCTGCCCGCTTCAGTGGGTTAAAACAATTCGGCAAACTGGGTAGCCATGGCAAGTTTGAGGTTAGGTTAACGTTAACGGGTGCCCACGCACACACACACACACACACATTCGCGCGCTCTCTTTCTCTCTCAGGGCACACATACTTAACGGCACTCAACGCATACAAAATTTCAAAATCATCAAAAAGTAGAAAAATACGCGTTTCATGCACATTCGCGGCATTTATGAGCCCATCAACGTCGCTCATGGATGAAAGTAACGCGTTTTATGCGTCGTTTGGGTGCCTGCAAATGTATCTTTTTATGTCTACTTGCTCTGCTCCACTGCCACGATCGGGGATGGGGAGAGAGATGGGAATGGGAGAATGGGAAAGTGGGGGTGGGTACCCCAACTTGGGCTGCACCATCGACCACATGAGAACACACGCCAGCGCCGTAAAAGGAATCGAGCCGACCCGAGCTAAGCCGAACGCGGCCGCGGCCAGGAAAACCATCAAGTTCAAAGTTTGGCAACGTTTATGAGCCGTGCTGCTGTCGCCAGTAAAAATGAAGAGCACCTTCCGTTCTCCCCCTGCCCGCCTCCCCCTCTACCTCTGAGAACGGCCAGGCCGGAGATCTCATTTCGTTGCAGCGTCTCTCACCTGGTGACCTAGGGGCGAATGCTAGTGAGAAGGAGCGGAAGGGACTGCATAGTTGAAGAAAAAGCAGTATATTGACTGGGTTGGGAAGGGGTATGTGGGGGAAGGAAGAGACGAGTAAGAGAGAAGGGCAAGATCTTTTCTCAGTTCCAGTTGCTTGATTGGCGTTGATCGCCACGACTTACAAAACACGAACGGTACTGCTGTGTCCGCTTGGATGGTGCCAATCGCCCTTTGACGAGAGAAGGAGACACCATCTCTGCTTGCTGTACAAGTTGCCTTTGATCGCATCCGTCTATCTTGATGTCCAGAGAAGAGGGTAAGTCTGATTGAGAAAGAGAGAAGAAGAAAAAGACGGATAGAAGAAGGGAGGCAGTCCGGATCTCTTATTGTACTACATAGCTTGATCTCCTTCTATATCTCGATGTCTAGAGATGTACGATACTTCGATACTTCTGGGTAAGGCTCAACTGCCCTGCTCTGTCCGGCTGGTGGGTGGTGCCACTCCCCCTTTGACGAGCCGCCGTCGCTAAAGCGCCGTTCAAACTACCAAGTGCTTTTACGCCCTATTAAAAATATACTTTTTATAAGCCATATAAAAAAAGGCGACGACACTGTCGACAGTCAGAGCGGCAGTCGAACTGTCGAAACTGGCCGAAAGTAAATCGCATAACCAAAAATTTATTTGGAAACGTCTGCGCGACTTTCTCCAGAGAGCAAGAGAGACATTTTATGCGCACCTAAGTCATTTCCAACAATTTCGATTAAAAAACTCATCTAAACAATTTATGGCGGGGCGTAAAAATCAAATCAAAATACACGCGCAGCAGCAGCAACAACAAGAGAAGGGAAAGGGAAGGGGAACAACAACAGGGGGACAGTAAAACTGCAACATTCAGCATTCACCCCCGGGCAGGGAGGCTGTTGAAGAGCTACCCAGGCCGAGAGGAGGGGGGGGGAGGGCGAGGGGAAGTGGGAGCACAATCCGCCAAACAACCCTCGCCATTACTCACATTTCACAGTTTACAACTATGCGAAAAACCATAAATTTAGAAATTAGATGGCCCCCAATGAGAGCGTGCTGCGTGCAGTGAGTGTATTCATCAACAACGAGCGTATTCGAGTGTATTCGCCTGTACACACTCATACGTACATACATATGTATATGGTATTTACAGTACGTATGAGGTTCGATTCTCGAGCACATTAAGCAGCCTTCCACTTCCTGCTTCAATTAGCAATCTAACTTGGGCACAGCGTTGCCAGCCTTTTCGCTGTGCTCTCTTTAGCTATATCCAAGCTATATCCATACGATATAAATATATATATTCCTGTACAGTTTGCAGTATAGGAATATGTCTTTCATTATTAAGTGCTTGAGTTATAGAGAGTGGAGTCCTTGTCTTTCTCTAACAAATCATCAGTAGATAGTAACAGACTGGAGAAAACAATATCCTCAACTATAGACTAGGCAGGGTGATAATATACTCTTATACAGTACAGCTTGCACTTTCGCTAGTGCAGCACTCATCTGTATTAATTCCTTGAGTTACTTGGATATGATATGGCGTAGATCAGTGTCCTAGTCTACCATATCTCTTACAAATCATATTTTTGCAAACTGAGGATTGAAGATGGTCTAAATTTGTAGATAATAACCTGAAATGGAACCACATACTTCTAAATTATTCCAGAAAAATTGAATTAACGATTCCTGGACAATCCATTAAGCCCAAGTCAGAGTCAGAGTCAGCAAAGCATTGCAAACTTTCTAAGCTCAGCGAAGAAATGTAATACTCATGGAGGCAGGTGAAATTAGTAAGTTGCAAGAGTGTGGAGGAGAGGAAGGAGGGAAACAAGAACGAGAAGAAGATGAAACAACTGAAAGAAGCGAGAAAGGGAGTAAGTTAAACCGTGCGGGATATTAAAAAGTGCACGGGTAATGCTTCTTTTATGACTAAAGTGGCAGCGCCAGAGGAGCCATGGGCGGAGAGAAGGGGAGAAGGGGCAGCTTGGAGGGGGAGTAGCAAGAAAGGGGCCTTGGGACACATGGCGGAGTTAGCGCCGCGACCGACGAGCCCGTTTCAAATGTCAGTGTCAGTCGCGCATGAGCGCTGGAGATCTAGTGAGGTTCTCCCCGGCACAGCCTCCGTTCGTGTCCCGGTTGCAGCCTGGTACAGGACAGAGTTCGTAGCTTGGCGGTTGGTTCAGCGTCATTTCGTTTTTAATTTCCGTAATTCCGTCAGCAGAAAAATTTTTGCAATATAAAAAGTAAATATCGAAATTTATAGACCTGCAGATGCGAGAGAAGAGCGGCCTGGCCCGACCCGGCCCGGCCCTGAGCAGCGGCACAGAGCACTGCCAGAGGCGGAGGCAGTAGAGGGTGGCGACGCGACGCGACGCGTCGGTGGCAGTCGTAGGGTTGCCACGGTGGCGTTAGTGTGCGGCCGAAGCCGGAGCGACATTAAAAATGTTAAATAAAAACAAACAAACACAAACAAACACACGCACTGACAGCAGACACACAGAGCTCAGGGCTCATAGATGGCAACAGTGGCCCCGCCCCTGGCCCCCCATCCCCTCTCTGAATCGGCAACTTACACGAGGAATTTAATGACAACACTAAAAAGTTTAAGCGTTATTATTTCTAGGGTAGCCGAACCCCCCAAAATCAGCTCACGGGATAACAGCTTAGAGCCCAGAGCAGGGGTTAAGGGGGCAGAGGGGTGCAGGGGTGTAGGAGAAGGGGGTACACTGAAGTGCGGGCGTACGAAAAAATACGAGGCTGTAAAATGGCAAATTCATGACCTGCAACTGGCGGCTGTTTCGCTCGCTCGCTCGCTCGCTTGCTCGTCAATCCCTCTTCTTCCCTTCTCCACTTTCCCCTCTCCCTGCTGCCTACTTGCCTGCTATGTGTGTATTCTAACGGCAACTAAAAATGAGCAGAGCGCGATTGTAACGATTCAGTTATTACCGTTATATTGCCGAAACAACGCGCCCGTGGCCGAAACAAAGTCGAAACGCACATAACTCAATCTTCGACGGCTATAACCCCCTCCCCCAACCCCTACTTCTTCCCATCTCTACTCTCTTATTTCCTTCCCCACACCAGGCATGCCCCCTTTTTATTGCTAATGGCAACGGCAACGGCAACGGATGCTGCCGTTGCTGCAGTTTATGCGTCGCTGTAAAACTTACTGTAGTTTACCGCCGACGACGAGGACGACGACACACGCCACCGTCTCCTTCCCCATGCCCTCTCTTCTACCACAGCCCTTGGCTTTCATAGGGGGGTAGGAGGTGGGGGAGGGTAGCGTGCGCTGCTTAAAAACGAAACAATTTTTTACAACTTTGTTGTTTGCCTGCGGCAGCCTTTGCCATTTCTAGTTGCCATCCCCCTCACACCTCTTTTCCCTTTACCCCTTACCCCTTACCACACCTCATGTTGCGCTGTCTTCTTCGCCTTAAGTCAGTAAAGTGAATGTAGTAATTTTTCAAAAATCTTTGTATTTAATGGACCATCAAGCCTCAGTCGCTGAGACGGCGTTGCCTCGGCTTGGACCTTGGCTAGATGACTCCTCCCCGTCTCCGTCTCTTCCTCAATCCGTGTCGATCCCTTCACCCGTCACCCCGTCCGGGCTCCGTTCGTGTTCCGGGCTCATCGCTAATATTGCACTTTGGTTGTAAAAATGCGTTTTAATGCTTCAGTAAAATAAAAAGTTTGCATTAAAATGCAAACGGTGCCGCAGGGCTGTCGGCAGGTGAGGGGAGACGATGGGGGATATTGGGGAAGGGGTGTCGGAGATGGTAGGGATCTTAGAGAAGTTGCACAGCACGTCGGGAGAGACATACCCGGTCGGAAGAAAACAATTAGCGTAAAAAATAAGCTTTGCATCACTTTACAAATATTTTTTAGAGTACACGCGCTCTCTTTCACTCGACTTCTAGATACCCTGTGATAGAGTGCTCAATGAAAGTGCAACTTGGATATGAGCAAGTCAAGAGGAGCCTCAACTCAGGTTCATCTACACCAAATAGTTTCGAGAGTCTAGAGAGTCATACAGAAAAAAAGTACTTTGCAGTTGTTATTCTTAGCACGTGCCAGGCACATGCAGCTAATTTCATGCAGTTTAGGAGTATATACATCTCTCTAACTGCATTGCATATTTGTATGTTGTTTACTCTCATGCAGTCAAGATATTCTCGAGTCCAAGGCACAAGGTATGAATTACAGGGAACCATCATAACACGCAAAAGGGAAGAGGCGGTCGCTATAAAAATGACTCTCGTATTAATGCACAAGGCTTATACTCATCCCCTTCTTCTCTTCCTTTTCCTTTCCTTCCCACGTCTCCTCCTCCTCCTCCCCCTCTTCCTGCATCTGCCATGCTCTCTTTGTTTGTTGCAAAATAGTTCTCTTTGGCATTTTTATGCTGAAAGTCGGCGGATCCGAATTTTGGTAGCATAGTTTCACTCGCAGTACATCAGGGAGGACAGTATGGGTGGGAGAGAGAGAGACGATGAAGGGGATAATGTGATGGTGTGAGTATGCACACATATCAAGTGTAGCCCTGGAGCGAGCACATTACACAGAATTTGCTTATGAATTAATTTTTAATCAGAACAAGTTGCATATAAAGCGATGAAGAGTCCTTCTGACATGGACACATATCTGTCGTTGTGTACTCCCCCTCCCGCTCCCTTCCGCTCCCTCTTGTCCCTTGTCCCTTGCCCTTTGCCCTGGTTACTGTGTGCCCCCACTCGGCTCTATCCTCTGCTTTTCACCAGACCGCAAACTAGCAAAATTGGACTCAGTGAAAGAAAAATACATATTTGCAGTGCGTGGAGTTGGGGAAAAAAAATCAAAATATAAGTAAGAATTGACATGGAAGAATCTGGGAGGGGGCAGCACGGCCGGCAGATACCCTGCAGGCGGCTGAGAGACAAGACCAGCTCAAGAATCATCACAGGAAATCAAGCTGTGTATCAATATTAACTTCCGTTTGCCAATAATTTGCCTAAGCTGAGTCGGAAGAGAGGCTTGAGATGCCGTCCCTAAACTCAGCTACAGTAAGCTGCCATGGCAGCATACCTTGGCCGAAGAGACTGGCTACAGGGTACAGTAAAAAAAAAGCTGAAACGCGTTAATGCAAATAGCAAATTAAAAACGAAATTCATTTGGACCCCACGTGCTGCGGGATGAGCATATGAAATGCGGTACCAGTGCAACTGGAATAAGAAGAAGGGGCAAGTGGCAGGCTGGGGCAGAGACTGGTCCGCTAATTGAAAGCTGTTTGTTGCCTTTGCGTTTTGCAGCCAAAGACAAATATTGAAAATGCAGGCGAGCTTTTTGCATATTTAAAATCAATTAAGTCAATAAATAATAAGCTCGAAACTTAATGCAATTTAATATATGTATCCGTATCCGTGTCCGTGTCCATGTCCGCCTTATGTGCATGCACGTGCATGCATACATACGTAATGCCCCAATGTGCAATGTAGAATATGCCAAATTTGGTGTGTGCGTGTGTGTGTGTGTGTGTTTGCAAGGTGGGCAAGAAGTCGCTGGCCACTCTGGGGCCGGACTCCGACACGCTTCAAGTGCTCTTTACGGGACTCTTGACAGGACTCTCGTTAACTGCCGCCCCACCTTCCCTTCGTCCCTCTCTGCCTTCACACAATTTGTAAACATTTCAAACCGAAACAGAAACAAATCTGTTCACTCGACGATAAACTGAAATTGTTGAATGCATTTTTTCTCTTGTTGCCCCGTGCGGGGGGCAACGAGGCGTATGCGAAACACGCGACTTGACTGGCCGCGGCTCCCTGGTTGCCTGGTTTGCTTGGGTCCTATGACCAGCTATGCATGCCGCATGCCGCAAAGGCTTGGCTGCATGCCACAAAATTCACTCTGCCACAAAAATCGGGCACAATGTTTCGCCATTGTCCACTTCAGTTCGACTACAGCCAAACGGAAGAGGGCGGGGATGGACGGGGAGGGGAACAACTCAAAGCAACAACGACGACAAACGGCTAAGCGAGCGGCTAATTCAATTAAGGTCCCACTCCGCCCACTCCCCTTTCGCCTTCACCCCCCTCACTGTAATTATTTGCACTTTGCCCCGTTCCCCGTTCGCTTTGCTTTCAATGTGGTTTTTATTTTGAATGTTTCTTTAAAAAGGAAAGCTAGAATGAAATCCTTGGCATTATAGTTGCATCAGCAACAGCATCAGCTTTATCTCCAATTACGGATGTGCTAATGCATCCATTGCTCAAACCCTTTCGTTATCCACATCCACAGCCCAGAAGCGCCAAAGTCACTGAAGAGTCAATGCAGGCGGAGGTGGAAGCGGAAGCTCTGACGGTAATCAACAGTGACGACAATAAGAACAAAGACACACACATACTTGATGCGCCAACACCCACGTACACATCCACACACACACACACACATACTTGCAGACACACAACAAGAAGAACAGGAGCTAAATGCCGAAAGTGGAGCAGTAAATGTGGCATAAAAAATGGACGCGTGCCGACGCGACCTCCCACAAAAAAGAAGTTAAACGTGTAACACTTCAAGCTTCCCTCGAGCATGCTTCTTTCTCGTTCCCCTTTCCCTTCCCCACACCCCCCTTTACCTGCTGTCGAGTGTCGTCTTTGTTTTTTTCCTGTTCTTGCGCTGCCATTGCGCTGCTGCTTCTTTTCCTTTTTGCTGCTCAACCGCAAATGCCAAAAAGTATGCAACAAAAGATGAAGCACAAGCCAAAAGAAAACAACACTCACACACACACACACACGCCCACACAGACACAGCCAAACAAACATATACAGACGCAGGCAGACCGTATGAGTGAATCACAGAGGTTCATTCATGCCGATGACCTCACAGTCTCAGCCTCTCCGATTCTCAATTCTCCCCAGTCTCCAGTCTTCCAGGCGGACAGTTTATCCTTGCAACCGGCTGCTACGTATGTGCCTGTGTGTGTCTGTCTGTGTGTGTGTGTGTGCGAGTGTGCGCCACTGCCGACTGCATCTTTTTGCTTTCGTTTTAGAAAACTCTCACAACTCGCACGACATTCACAAAAAGAAACTGCAACGAAGCAAGGACGAATTTTTTGGCAATTTTGCCACACACACACAGACATACAGGTCTGTCCTTGCGAGAGTGTGGGCAAGCAGTAGTCTCTCTCGATGTGTCTGTGTGTGTGTGAGTGTGTGTGCGCTGCCTTTGCTTTTGCTCTGTTTGCTGCCGTCTCCGTCGTCGTCATCATTTTGCAAACAGATTTTCCTTTTTTTGGCGGGTTACGGGGCGTAAGCTCGTTATGGCGATTCTTTGCTACTTTTTGTGGCTTGTAGCATGTGGCATGCGGCACCGACTCGCCCTTCCCACTCCCTCCAGTCCCCCTTCACCAAAAAGATAACGTAAAAGAACAGTCCAAACAATGCAGCCGAGCAAGAATCGAAGTTTGGGTTGCCACAACCAAATACGAAATACTTCAGGTGTAGGTCGAGTGGGCCAGGGGCAGGTTGGAGGGAGGGAGGTAAAACGAGCACAATCGATTTCTATTGTTATCGATTTCACCTTGAGGGGGGTGAGGAGTGGAAAGTGGAACAATTAAGCCAGTTTCATCAATAATTTCTAGCCTATTCCCACCAATTTTATGCTCTCAATTCCAAATTCAAAGTGCCAATCTTTAGGGGAAATTAGGTTACCTGCTAAATTACTACCAGAGTCTCTTTCTTCTGCATTACCCCCCAATCTTTTCCCTCTCCCCTTTTCCATTGACTTTTTCTCATTGCTAGCGTGTGATAAAAATCAATGCGACCCATAAACTGACAACGCAATGTTTGTCCATGTCGTGACACTTCACACTTCACACACTCCCAATGCTCAACAGGCTGTACTTGTTGTTGCTTTTCTGGTTCTTCTTGTTGTTGCTATTGCTGTTGCTGCTGCTGTTGCTGTTCTTTCTGCTGTTGGCTTATTCCGGCCGACAACGCGTAGATTATATCAGAGTAATAGTAATGCCAACTCAATGTTTGCGGATTCGCTGTGGTTTCTTTCCTTCTTTTTTTTTGTTTTTGCTCAGCTCATCGAACGGCTTAGTGAGCACACACACTCACACACACACACATATACCCCTGGCGTGGGTATAACGCTGGCGGCTCTTGGAATAGAACCACATGTGCTTAATTGTTTGCCAATTTGTGATTTAGTTTGCAGTAAGCGAAAGCAGGTTAATAATCTATCGATGTCAAGGTTTAACGACTAAAAATACTTCGATTGCTAATCGGGTAAGCAGTTCTTGATAGTTAGGACTGCTTTCTAGAGGCAGAGGCATCTCCAGTTGGAGTTCAAGTGTTTCTAAGCACATGTCCCGCACTGTACGCTCTGGCATCGAATGTGATAAGCATAAGAATGCCTGCCACATGCAAACGAGATGCAAGGATCTGTCGAACAAGAAGAAGACGAAGACGAAGAAGCAAGAAGTAGGAAGGCAAAAGCAGAGCGCACAAAGGGCCGAAAGATAGAGATAGAGAGAAGGGGAGGGGGAAGGGGGGAGAAGAAAAGTCGAGCAGACAAATCCCGGTTTGTAAGCCAATTTGCACTTAGGCTTATCTAATGTCATATCATTTGTATAATGTTGTGTTTGGCCTAATACTTGATACCTACTGTATGCATGCTGTATTGGCACCTCCCTCGACCCCTCCCTCTCTCTCTCACTCTATATTCCCTCCCCTGTCTCTCCCCTTTTGGGCGTGCGTGTGTGCTCCGCTCTTCAGCTCTGCAGCTCTGCCCAGCCTTATCCTCTATCCTCCGGGGTTCATTTCTAAGCTCATTTATGTTTATCACAAATGCGTGCCAAAGTGTGTCGTTATTCTTCTTCTTCCTCTTGTTCTTCTGCGCGAACAAAAACATTTCAAATATTCAAAAAAAAGCCGCACACACACGCACACCACGCACAATTGGCAATAACACAAAAGCACTTGCTACACTCGCGCCCGCGAAAGCAGCTACAACCTTTGGGAATAAGGGGCACAGGGGTTAGGGGTTAGGGGAGGAAGGTGGAGTCGGCAACTGTGCTCAACTAGTCGAAGCATGTTCTGGCCGTAGAAATTCATCTAACGGCTGTATCAGGTAATTGAACTCGGGTTACGGCGCACCGTGTACGGCGAAATGGAATTGAATGACGCTTGCCAAATGCGGCCTCAATGCGACCTCCCTGAGCTACCCCCAGCCACCAGCAGCAGCTACCCCAAGCATGCCCCATAGATAGCAAATGCGTGCGAACTACATAATGTGGACATAAAAAGGATTTGCCGAACGCGTGTGCGCTAACTGCGGACAAGGAGCGCACCAAGGAGGGAGAGAAAGGGAGCGAGGGGCGTAGTCAATTCCAAGTAACGTTCGCTTCAGTGTATGAAAGTTGCAAATTGTATGCCATAGTTTCGCACAAGTGTAAACAAGACCCAGTCGAACTGGGAGAGAAGAAATTGTACTTTCTCTCAGGAAGGGAGAGTGGCACCATCGATGTACCGAGCTTGAAGAAGAGAATAAGAGAATAAGAAACTAATGCTGAATGAGCAAATGATTAGCCTCGATTCGACGACGGTTAAAGGGATTAAGTATTATATAACTCTTAACTATAATAATAAGACAGAGAGAGGTATAGCTATGTCTCCGTAATAATTGAAATAGAAGCCAGAACGGCGGCTGCAAAACTCAAAACTAAACTAAACTCGCTGAAATACTTTCCTGTCAAAAGAGCCACAATAAAGAATATAGTATATGGTGTTTAAGACTTTCACCTAACGACTTAAGAGATGCAGTATCTGATAAATAGTGTAGCTTCGGGAAATATCATCTACGAGAATGCCTTGATACTCTGCAGTCTGTGAGACTCGTTGTCGAGCTGAAGCTCTATGAAGTGCAGCTGGGATTTTCACTTGCTGTAGGTATTATAGGTGTAGGCATAAGTATGCGTACACATATATGCGTATCAGTCTGTTTGCGTGCGTGTGTGTGTGTGTGTATGTGTCCGTAATGCGTGCGTAACTGTTGAATAATTCATGGCCAACTGGAGATTTGTGCAGATGTTGCATGCAGAACTCCAGCTCCACTTTGCGCCTGGGCTGGGCCCATTTAGTTCCAGCTGGGATCGGGGGGAGGGGGCGTGCCGAGCTCAGATGGCTGCTAAGCGCGTTTGATGCCGATTTGTGGGGCACATAACTGTAAATCGCGTATGTAAACAAAGCATAAGAGTACTCCTCCTATATCCCCCCGAATCAGTAACCGAATCCAAATCCAAATGTGAATGCCAAGTGCGAGTGCGAGTGCGAGTGCGAGTGTCGAATGTAAGTGTCGAATGCATATTTGAGTGTTGTGCTGTGTGGCTTCTTTATGCATAAGTATTGCTGTCCAAATTACAGAATAACAACAGTCAGAATGCCATAGATACAAATCAGCATGGCATATTGGTATACTTAGCAAGTCGATAGATATGCAGAACATTATACTCTCCAAATTTATCTGTGCCTTTGTTATCTTATCTTAACCTCAACTGACTAGCCCAACGAGAGTATAACGAATGCCATAGATACATATCGGGATGCATATCAGCATAGATATTATAGTATATCTTGTGATATACAAAATACTCTCCAACTTTCCTGTTCTTACTGTAGTCCTCTTTAGTTGTGGCCTGTCTAACCCAGAGTCAAGAAGATTATAACGAAATTGAATAATTTTCAATGTGCGTCAAGGACGATTGAGGTTAGTTGAAGGCAAAACAGTTTCGCTTTGTGTAGCTGCGGCTTTATGTAAACCCTCAAACATCCTCCTCATTCGCGTCCTCCTCCACCTTCGCATTCTAACCATACCCATCTGTATTCCACATCCCTTCTACAACTGCACCTACTACGACACCTACACACACAAACTCTTAGTCGCTCTCAGTGCTGCTCACACCTGCATGCAAACTGGACGAGAGAGAGAGAGAGTGGGAGAGCCGCGTGCTGCAGTTGCACGTCCTGGGAGTCTGAGTCTGTTGCTGGGTTCGCTGCGCGCCTGTTACTCATGTCTCCACTATTTGTGTGTGCCGGTGCCTGGTGCCGGTGTTGCATGGATGGGGGGAGGCTGCCAGTAGCTGCAGGAGGTGCGAGTCCTTTGGCTTGCTTCTGTTGTTGACAGTCGAGTTGTGCGAGTGTTCGAGTAGACGAGTGTGAGTGCGATTGCGAGTGTTTGTGTGTGCAGCTATTGCGCTTCTTTCTTTTGTGTCTGCAGCTGCAGCCCAATTCCAAGCGCAGTCGACATACAACAGGTGGCGCCAAGCTTCTGGACGGCACGCGCCGTTCATAACCCACCTACATCCCATAATGCACACACACACACACACACACACACACTCAGGCACACACAGCGAGCCACCCACCCAGACAGAGTGAGCAATAGCGACCCCCCTGTGAAGGACGTTCAGTTTCTTTCCTTTTGTGGTGTAACTTTTTGTGATGGCTGCACGGCGCATTCGGCTGTTCCTTTTTGCAGCAGCAGCAGCACGTTTTCCTCTTTTCGTTTCCTGTCGACGCGACGTCCTGCAGGAGGCAGGAGGCGGAGCAGGAAGGCGGCCCCGTGAAGCCGTGAGGCTCCTCCGGCTACCCACACTGGCTGCCTCTCGCCTCTGTCCGTGTCCGTGTCCGTCGCTCGAAGTAAGGGTGCATTGCCTCATTTTTTTCGCTTGACATTGAATTGGTTCCGTTCCATTGTGCCCGAATTTCGACGGCGATTTTGCCCTCTTGTTTTAGACGAAGCAAAAGAGAATGAGACACATACGAAGGACGACGGCAGTGATTGCCACAGCAACAGAAGCACAAAAACGACTCGCTAAATGTGCAACCCACAACACATGAGCGTTGCTCGTTTTTTTCAGATATACCCCGTGCTGACTGGGATCTGATTTCAAAGAATAACAAGGGAGTACTAAAGTAGAAAAGGAAAGGAAAGTACCCAAACCACAAGTCAATCCATAGATGCTAATGATAGATATTACAAGAAGACATATCGATATAGGATATAGGTATTATGAGAAATATGTACATATGTTTTACGTATAAGTGAAAAAATTACTCAAACAGACGATCAAGAGTTGCATAATTAGTGAAGGCAAAGAACTTGCTTAATTATATAACGAACATGTGCTTTATTAAAGGAGATTACATTAGTTGAAGACTGTTGAGAACATTCCAACCTTAAAGTTATTTTGTTTGCATGACCAGCATGATCAACTAATTTAATATTTGGATCTCTTTACTTACCTCATAATTCCGAACGGAACGTCAAACAATGTCGAATCTGTAATAAGTAAATGAAGAAAATATTGCATGAGTTAAAGGTGCCTTGATATCTCAATGATTCCCATATTAAATTTCTATATTTAAAATAATTAAATGGAAGATCGTTTATTATCCGATTTGTGGTTTGTATATCGACTAAGGCGATGTCGATCAAAGCCCGTTTAGCAGAGTTTCGCACTCATTCGCAAAGCTCTCAAAATGGCGCTTAAAGCTCTAGATTGAGCTCCTCTCTGAATGTGTTTCGAATGAATTTAGCTGTAAATAGTTTCAGCCAAGGCCAAGACAAGGAATACATGAGGAATGGAAGAAGAGGGAGGGAAGAGAGAGGAGATTGAAGCATAAATCAGTTTGCGACGCCGAGACCACGAAGCTCTGTTTGCCTGAGGTGAGGGGGAGAAGGGCACAAGGGAGGCGGATGAGGGGCAAGGGATGAGGTTGTGCGCTTCAGCATCTTAAGCAATACTCCTAAGAGCATCCAATACAATACGAAGAGTAAGTTGCGTGCATGGGCGACGACGAAGAGACCAAACAGAATTCTCTTACACCGCAAAAAATAAGCTGAGCGAAACCAAAAAAAACAGAGATGAAACTTGCCGGGAAAATGGGAAAACTCAAGCGTATAAAACGACTAAAATAAGAGGCGGAAAAAACTCGAAAAGGGCAATACAAATATGGGAGAAGGGCAAGGAAGCGTGGCCAAGGGAGGCGAGGCGAGAAATGAAAGGAACGTGCGCACTTCTGCTAGTGCTGAACGCTAACAGCGACGTCGACGTCGTTGCCGACGTTGACGTTGACGTTGACTTCAGCAGCGCAGCATCTTTCCTTCCAATGGAGTGTGTTTGTGTTTGTGTGTGTGTCTGTCCCTCATGTGGGTAGACAAAACTTTCGCTTTCATAGCGTCGCCTTCGTTTTTCCTTTGGTCGAACTCGAACAGCTCCTTTTGCTCAAAGCCGGCGTCGAGGCGACTACGACGTCTGCGTTGACGGCGACGCCAGCGACAGCGCCAGCGTCCACGTTAACGTGTTGGCTCTGCCCTGCCAATTTTTCTTTTTCTCGGCCAGTTTTTCTCGCTATAAAAAAGATTACAGCAGTGACAACCAGAACAACAGCACCAACAGCAACAACAACAGCTGCAGATGCTCAGAAAAAACGCTTGAAAAAGCCATGTGGAAATGTGGCAAGAGATAAATTTCTAGGCCGACGAGAAAAAGATGCGAGCAATTCGAGGATAACGAAGGATAACGACAGCACAAGAGAACTCAAGTGTTGCACGGGCGACAGGTAAATGGAAAATGGACAAAAATGTATATGAAAATCTCCGTGTTATGAAAATGGAAATGGGGCACAAAAGCCGACCTTGAGCTAGATTGGGGATATGTTATGATCGAATGTTGCATAGGGGGTACTAATCACCTAACTGGGCTCCCAGAAGAGTCGATGTTGGTTTATTTATAGAATTCAACATAAATTTGTACCTATATCTTATTATTATTTGATGGCTGGAGATGTATTGCAACCTAATATACATATTGTACTCCCTGCTGGCATTAGAGTAACCAAGTTCTTCTAAGAATCTTCATAACTTTGCTTGGACTGGTTGAGGGGATGTAGAAGAGAGGTCCACACACATTTCATGACTTCTGATTTTGGACAATGTGGAACACTTCTTGAAGATGTCCTTGACTCGCTTCACATATGACTAAGCATGCCTTGATGCTTGATGTATCGGTATGTGTGGATGGGTGTGTACGAATGGGGGGTGGAGTGGCTTGAAGACCACTTACCGCTGTCGTAGCGGGCTTCTCTGCCGCTGTCGCTGACTGCACAAAAATAAGAAAAACGATAAGGAAAATGAAAAAGAACGAAAAGAAAAGGATTTTCATGTGCTTAGCTTTCTCTTCTGGTTTTCGCCGTGGATTCTCAGTGTGAACAGCAGCGGCATACAGTGCTCTTTAAACTTTCTTCAACAGGTTGCAAGCTTGAGCCCCAGTCGCAAACACACGCACACACACAGAAAGAGAGAGACACACAACTCATGTCTGATGTGTGTGTGTCAGTGCTCTCAGCTGTTGGCAAAGGACCCTCAGGCCGAGCAGTGACAATGCTCGCATGGTTCGTCGGGCGTGTCGGCTCGTATGGCTGACCTTGAGCAGCACTAGCTAAGCGGTCGGCTCTGGTCCTGGTTTAGGTCAGCCCTTGTTATCTTGCAACCTGTCAACCGTTCGTTGGTTCTCGCTCGTTCGCACAGTCGTTCGTTTCTTCACACGACACGCCCCCGCCCCAGGCTGAAGAGCCTGTTGCACACGCCACTAATCCTGCTCTGGCAACCTGCTCCACCCACCACCGTCTATGTGCGTGTGTGTGATTGTGGGTGCCCTATCACTGTCAGGGCCAGCCACATGTGTCTGTCTGTGTCTGTGTGTGTTAAACATTGACTATTCAGCGCTGATAAGAAAGGCTGGGCGAAATCCGAACATAGCAAAGATAGAACGGCAGACCATAGGAGGATAAAGGATGGAAAAAGGGAGAATTATATGAGCAGAATGGAAATAGGCCCTTGTTTTGACATCAATAGTGGGCGCGGAGTGCGGAGGCTGACAGCTCGTAAGGCATACATGATATGTCTGATGACAAACGTCACTGGACTGTAGCATTCATTTGATTCAAACTCTAAAAGAAAGCTTAAGCCTATTGCATTGAAAGAGGCAGCTAAGCTCTTAAAAAGAGGCACCTATACTTTTGATTCGACATTATAATCAAGTTGGCAAGTTGGGCCAAGTTCAGAGGCATCAGCTGCGGGAGCGGGGGGATAAGCGAACACAATCTGCGCCTTCTTGAGGGTGTTCCACATTGCCGATTGCCGATTGTCGACTGCAATGCACCGCATTTGTATGGAGCACCAGTAAGCAGAACCAGTTTGTCATCTTTGTGGATTTCTCGATCCTGGCAGCTCTCTCTCTCTCTCTCTCTCTCTCGGTTCTCTCAGTTCGCAAGTCTTCAAACTGCTTATTACTTTGAAAATGCAAAAAGATTTGAAGCCGATCTGCTGATGCAACTAGGCAGAGGGGTGAGGAGAGGGACTGCCGAAGATGCAGAGACCTCCAAACAAACGATGCAGAAACTGAGCCCGAAAACGAAACCGAAACCAAGCAAAACTTTAGGAGAGCGGGATAATCGGTAGAAAGGAAGAGAGAGGGAAAGAGATAAAAAGAGAGAGAGAGATGTGCAGGAAATAATGGAATCTTAGTATTAAATTGCAGCGACCTATATACATAAGTAGAAAGAAGACGAAGACGAGAAAGAGTTCTGCAATTTCAACTGCAACTTGCAGGGTCTCTTCATTATTATACTTTTTTTTTTGCTTTTGCTCAAACGAAGGAGCGAAAAGAGAGGCCGACTAAGAATGACAAAAAGAGAGAGAGAGAGAGAGTGGAGCAAGAGGGAGAAGCTACGATCCACTGAGCAAGATTTTTTTGAAAAATGCATTTTAAGCTCAAGCGACTATCGCAAATTGTGTTTGTGTATGTGTGTGTGTGTGTGTGTGTGTGTGTGTGTGAATCCCCGTCGACGTCCCTTTCTTCTGCTCGTTCCCTTCCTATCTCACCTCTTTGTGCTGTCATCGGTCTTTTTATTTGGCAATGCCAAACGCTGTTCGCGCACCCCAATGCGGAACTAAGAAAATCCAAAACTAGTTTCTAAAGGCGGCTCAACTTGGCTCAGGCTCAGGCTGTGGCTCTGGCTCTCTCAAGTTTTTTCACCAGTTTCGTCGGCCCTGGCCCTTTCAACTTCTGCCCCCTGCTTCTGAACGATCTTCACCCTGAACTGGTTATTTGAGTGCACTGTCTTTGATTAAAGTTTCAAGCACAATTTCACTTTGGCTTCACTTTGCAGCGATACTGATGCCCCGCCGAATGCTCCGAGAACTAAAATCAATCTGCTAACACATACGTAAATTGTGCTAGGGATGGCAAAACTATAACTGCTCATGTCCCTGCCATTTATCCTTTTGCCAAGCTGTAATCGATGGTGCTTATTAAGCGATCATTTGGTCCTTCTGCAGGGGAAGGAGTCTTGAGAATATACAAAGTCATTAGCAGGATGAATGAAGAAGTTGCTGAAGTCAAACTTGTTTAGCCTTCGGGAGAGTAACGCCGAGAAAGGCGGCGTGAAAAGGGTTTAGCACTTGCCCAGCCCCAGTCGAGTATGAGTGAATGGAAAAGTCAATTCTCAGGCCAGTTTGGGCTGATGTGTTTCGCCTGTGCGTGTTTAGTTCTGCTTCTCTTCCTCTCGTGTCCTGTGCTGCTGTCGTGCCTTGCTTTGTTTGGCTTTGTTTTCTTGACACCCTTAAGTGTTTATCATGTAGAACACCACAAAAACATGTCAAACATGCCAAATATGCATGACCTACAAATTATGCGAATGCGACACCCATTCGCTAACACACGCAGACGCACACACACACACACAAAGGGGGAGACGCACATGGGTAGAGGAAAGGAAAGAAAGTCTGCCTTGAGACTCATATAAACACCAGAAAATCAGGGATTACCAGCAACAGTTTGGGGGCAGTCGAGGCTGCTGGGGAGGAGAAAGCAAAGACAACAATGTCGTTGTCGTTTTTCCTTTTTTTTCCCCTTGTGGTAGGGTCCGCTTCGGGTATCAGACAACTCAACCTCGACCTCTTACCCAGACCGAGCGCCAGCCGGCACCCAGACAGATGCGTCCGCCCCAGACGACGCCCAGTTCAACCCTAAACCAAAGCAAACACAGCACACGCACAAGCCAAGAAGCCCAATTCCCATTCCCTTCTTCTGCTTGCTCTGCTAGCCTTGTCAGCTTGCAGCTTGTGGCACCCAGTCTGACCCGGCCTGGAGCGTTGGCGTGTGAAATACTTCTGCGGTCGAGCCGATTCGAGTGTGTGCAAAGTCCTAGACGAATACCAATACCAATACAAATACATAAGCATGTGGGAACACTGGACACTTCCTCCCCACAGCATTTAAATGAACAGCAAGACGAGTCTATTAAAAACGGACAGACTTGAGGTAGAGGCTGAAGGAGAGGGAAAGGGAGAGGAATAAGGGGACACGATTGTCAGCATTCCTAGCCAAGAATGCGCTGACTGTAAAAAGAAGTTAGCAGCAAGCTTGCAGAGTCAGAAGTCACTCGAGGCTACGAATAAGGCAGAAGATGATGGCGCTGTGACACCGCCAGTTTTAGCCGATAGCTTTGGCCAAAGTGTTCCTTCTACGAATCGTTCTCTTCTTGCTTCTTCCTCCCCCCTGTGCCTGTCTCCATTCCGGACGTTGGAGGAAGTCATAATTGGAAATTACACACATAATCATCAGATTGTAACATGATAAACAAGCACATACCCGCACACCCTCACACACTCCCACATAGACAATCCACCCACACATATTGTCGGACAGGGCGGACACTCATTTTCATTACGTATCCCAAGAAGCCCTCAACCTTCGTCCTTGTCTCGACTGCTTCTGTGGGTGGCAGTTCGTGTGCTCCCTCTCCCCCTCCGCCTTTCCTGAACATACCCTCTTTTGCGCTATGAATTTATTAGAAATTCAAGAGTGAAATTCTCGGATTTTGCCACACGCAACGCGCTCAGCACGACGCGTCGTAGATTGACTGACCCACAAATGCGTTTAGGAAGTGGTAGTGGAAGTCCCAGCGAAAGATGGGACTGAGTAACGGGAAGGGAAGGGGAGAAGGGAAGGAGATGGAGATGGTGACGAGCCAAGCTTGAGTAGCGGGGGATTGGGGGATTACTCCCAGAGCTGGCGGCGTGTTGCGTCAAGCGATTTCACTCGTGGGTAAGCGCCTAAACGTAGCGCATGAAGGCAGGCACTTGAGGATTTCGCAGGTCTCGCAGGTATTATGCAAATTAATTAGCCGACACGGGAAGGCACAGACGCGGGCATAACCCTTCGCATATCAATGGAGATGGAGCAGGACTTGAGATGGGAGCACTCAGGCAACTAAATGAAATTCCCGTTGAGGGGAAGCGAGTGATAAAAATATAACATTGCAAAACAGAAGAAGAAACGCGAGCCTCAAGTCTAGTCACGATTCTATTTCGAGTTCGGAGTGAGTCATCCTAAAAAATACCATTGATATAAGTGGGATAAATCCATCTCTCTCTATATATAGCACTTATTTTCACTGTACAATGTACCCTGTGCACACTCATTATCATCGAATCGAGCTCTGATTGTGACGATAGCTACCACTTGAGTCGCCCTTACATATCGCAGGATCTGCTTCTGGGGCTAACGGGTGGACAGCGGCGGAAGTCAACCCCAAAATTTCACACTTTTACGATACTTTTGTTGCTGTTTCCTAGAAGGCGCTGCACAAGACCGACCCACACTGACCCCTGCCCCTGACCCTACCCCTGACCCTGCCCCGGCCACAAGGCAGTCAACTGAAAGCTTGGGCACATTCATTGATATGGGCAACCGCCCCTGCCCCGTCACTCCCATCGTCCCTTTGTCCCTTCGTCCGCTGTCCGCTCTAGAGTTTGTGTGTTTAGTTTAGTTTTATAGGGTGTTCGGTTGCACACACACATACAAACACATACATACATGCACACACAAGAACAAGAAGCAGAAGCGGAAGCCAGAGTCAAACGAAGGCGGCTGTCCGCAAATTAGCATGATATGAACGGATGGAAAAAGAGAGAAGGGATGGAATGGCATGGGGAGGTAGGAAGGAAGTTTGGGCAGGGCAGGGCGAGACAGAGGCCGGACTGAGCAGGGAAGTAGTGGGCTATGT
The DNA here is from genome assembly GCA_018903425.1 of Zaprionus nigranus. NCBI lineage: Eukaryota > Metazoa > Arthropoda > Insecta > Diptera > Drosophilidae > Zaprionus > Zaprionus nigranus. Next base: position 812,783 of record JAEIGD010000045.1, on the reverse strand, counting down.
CCACGATTAGGCCCATCAAAGGATTAGGCAATGACGCCCATAAAATACGCAGGGCAGCACGCTGCCACGGGACAAAGGGTTGTTTCCTTATCTCACACACTCTCCCTTTCTCTGTCTCTCTATGTCCCATGTCCCTGGTTGCCTGTTGCCTTGTGCCTTCTGCCTTCTGCCTGCTGTCTGCTGTCTGCTGCCTTCCGCCTGGCGAGGTCAAAGGTTCAAAAGTTTTGACACGCAATTACTTGAGCACATGTGGGATAGGCCTGTCTAGGGATGGAGGGCAACAAGGCAGGGCAAGGTTAAAGGGGGCAAGGGTTGGTAATATCATTTTAAGTGATTTTATGATGAATTTGTGCCCTAAAATTGCAGCTCATTTGCACACACACACACGCACGCACACACATCATCAACAACATCATCAACTTTGCGGGTTTTCGCCCGGGAAAGGGTAAAAGTTTTAGTGTGAAATTTTCACAGTAATTTTATAGGCGCACTTAAGCGGTTTTGCCTCTTGGCAGCACTTCTAAGCTCAGGACAGCCTACCCCACCCCACCCCGCCCTGCTCCGTCTAGTGCTGCCTGCCAGTTACTGCTTCTCTATTTAGCTAACATGTGTGCATGTGAGTGTGCCTGTGAACGTGTGTGTGTGTGTGTGGATGGAAAGTGTTGATTTTGTGGCATTTCAGCCTTTTTGAACTTTGAACTTGTTGTTGGTTTTGTTGGTAGTTTCGAGGATTGTTTCGCCGCCAGCGGGATTCTCTGATTCCCTGATTATGGCCCATCATAGGCTTATTCCCAGTGTCAAACTGTTTATGTGTGTGCGTGTGTGTGAGTGAGTGTTGATGTGTGCGTGTGTGAGTTTGTGCATGTGTTTTTGGGTGAAAAGTTGATTGTTTTGTGTATGTGGCGTGTGTGTGTTTATTAGCGTGTGACAAATCATATAATGCCTTAATCGGGGGGTTCTTAAAATTGTCGCCAGACTCGATTTGATAACTTTCCCATTTGCATGTCGGGGCGAGTGCTGTCATGCTTAACTGTTAATTTAGCGAAACGAACTCCACAATGGGGAATGGGGATGGGGAGGGAGAGGGAGAGGGAGAGAGGGATGGGGAAGTACGTGCGTGACTATACAATAGCTGAAAGGCCATAGAGAGTCAGTCTGACAGACGGATTAGAGCACAGGCGCGAAGAGATACTTTGCATTATTTATTAAATCTTCTCAAAAGTAATTAGACTGCGAATACGGTTACATATCTTATTTATATACAGTGGTTAACAACAGAGCATAGATCTCTCGCAAGGTGATGAGGTGGTGATGATAGAATACTCTAGACTCTTTGACTGTTATCAAGGTTCCTCATGGATGGTTCTAAATATCTTCGAATTTTTCTTCGCGTTGTCTAGATATATTGAGAATGAGTTGAATAACCTTCGCCTTGGATTATTCATAGTATTCGAGTAATTCTCATCATATGTTTCTCAATATTCTTCAGGACAGAGTTGCATCATGTGAGCAGAAGGCGCTGCCTTGAACGCTGGGAAATAATCCATGTATCCATTTATCCATTTAACCATTTAGGCATTTATCCATTTGTTCGTTGATATCTCCGTGTGTGCATGTGTGTATGTTTGTATACCGCATATATGTATATACGATACCATACGATACTATACTGTATACACATGCGATGATAAAGCGAGTGCAAAAACTTGCATAGTTGCTCGATGAAGAGGATCACCTTGAGCTTTGTTTGACTTTTGCAACCCAAAAAGGCCCGTAGAGTCTTATCTTTTTTGACTCTCTGTGACTCGCTGTCTGTGTACAAGCCGCTTCCCCTTGCTCCCCTCCCCTCCTCATAGCACTTCGCTGCTGCTGCGGCTGTTGCTGTTTCCATTAATTAAGAGACCCCAAACTGAGGCAAACTTAGCTCGACGCTGCGATGCAATTGTCCAAAAGGGAATTAACGCTGAAAAACTCAGTTGAATTTCTTCTTCACTGGAACAATCATTTTTCAAATAGAGCGAGAGAGAGAGAGAGAGAGGGAGTAAGTGAGGGACTGAGACAGAGCGATAGTTGATGAGCAGATTGAGTGCATTGATCCCAAAGTCAGAGCGCAGAGCGAAAATTCACTAAGAATTCAATTTTGGAACCGACATCTACAAAAAAGCACAAAAAACAAGCTAAGTATCTCCAGAGTGTGCCAATGTGTGTGTGTATGCATGACTGCAGTTGTGTGTGTGTGTGTGTGTGTGTGTGAGTGCCTGCTGTGCATGTATGGGGACAAATGCGAAAAAAGAGTACAAAGCGTATCCGAAAACCCAAAAAAATGTTGTGTAAGTTTTGAGAGGGCTGCCAACTCATGTATGCGTATGTGTGTGTGTGTGTGTGTGTGTGTGTATGTGTGTGTGCGCGCAGCTCTGGTAGAGGCGGCGACATGCAACACAAATCTTCAGCTTGCTCCATTCCTCTCTCATAGTTGCTGCTGCAGTTGTACAGTCACCCCAAGGATCGCTGATCGCTGGGAGAGCGCGAAAGAGAGAGAAGTGGAGTAGGATTGCGAAGCTTTGGTGTCACTTAACCCCCAATGAGCTAATAGCACTGGGAAAGCTCTGCTGATCTAGCGAATCTAGTTTTGTGACTCGTGTTATCGTCATCGTGTTATCGATAATAGTTCGTGCTGGGCGCCAAGGGCGACGCAGCCCTAAAATAGACGGAAGCGACATCAGCGAAGCGGAGCCAAGAACAACAACAAGTCTGTTCCCAAGAGGAACTGTAGAGGGGGCTACAGAATGAGGGGGCAGGGCAGGGCAGGGCAAGGAGGGAGACAGCAAAGTCACGCTGATGGAACCGCGCTGCGGTCTTTGAACCACCAAAAAAAGGCTGCAGCAGAAGGCGACGCCAGGCGATCTATGTAACGTCAGCAATGCAGTCAAAGTCGACGTCGCAGCCGCAGTTGACGTCGCTAGCGTCGTCGTGGTTGGGATCGCTGGCAGCACTTTTGCAGTCCAGGGGGCATCTACTTTGGGGGTGCATGTGTTGGTGAGCGCTGCGGCAGACGACGATCGAGAGAGAGACCAACAGGCAGAACGAGGCAGCGAGAAGAAGGGATGGCAAGGGAGGAAGGAAGCAGGGGAGGGAGACAGTGAGAGAGCAAAACAACTTTTTGCCAAAAAACCACTCAATTTTTTGGCAAATTTACTCAGCGTGCGACGATCGTTGTTTCTTTGTTTTGCTCACGCTCAGTCTGCACCCCTCTCTCTCTCTCACTCTCTGTATCGCTCTCTCTCTCTCTCGTTTTATGTGCACTTTGAGTGGGGCGAATTGCCCACGGTAGTTTGAAATATTCAAGCACACACACGCATGTGTTTATGTGTGTCTGAGTGGGCGCTCTCACTGAGCTGCGGCTGCTCTCTCTCCCTCTCCCTCTCTCTCTCTTCCTCTCTCTCTCTCTCTCTCTCTCCCTCAATCACTCTTTCTCCTTCTTCCTCTCTGCCTCTGCCTGTCCCGCTCTTGTGCTTTGTCAGGAACCCGACGCGACTCGAACTTCCTAAATTCGCAGTATGCCCTCGCTATGATCGTCTCTGTGTGTGTGTGTGTGTGTGTGTGTGTTTGTGTGTTAAGAAACCTCAAAAAGTTGTACTGAAGCCGTTAACCTCGGCCCGGCGCGTTCGGCGGCCGAGTTTGTTTTTGGAAATTATCAACGCGACGGCAGCGTTTGGCGGGCAGAGGCAGCGACTGCGCGCGTCGGGGCTAACTGCGACATTGACGATCAACGACCAGAGTAAGAGAGAGAGAGAGAAGAAAGAGAGCAAGATGGCAGGGGAGGGATGGTGAAGAGTGTGGACGGGGGAGGGGAGTAACGCGCTTAGCCACCATAAAGTAAATAAAGTGAAGTCATTTGCCAAAATGCAGCGCACATGTGAATCAATTAAGCACAAGCAGCAGTAGAGGCAGAGGCAGAGGCAGCAGCAATTTTAGTCACATGGAGCGACTGCTTACACACACATACAGACACATATACATACCTTACATACTTTTGTTTTATTTCCCAGGCATATGCTTGTGACTGTGTGAGCTGCAAACAAAAAATTACACAAAATTACGCAAAGGAAAAGAAAATAAAAGACGAAGCAAAAAGCTCACTAACACAAACACTGGCACACACATATACACACGCAAGTCCACACACTAACACACACACTGAAAGGTGCACACACACATACAGCTAAACTTGTTGGGGGGCCTCGCAAAGCTTTTGTAAAAGAACAAGATTTGTGAGTTGTTGCAATATTTGGCACACACAAACGAGTTCCGGGACATGCACCAACTGCACACACACTTACCTCCCGTCGAACTCCCCACCAACTCTTCCACTAGCCGCCTCCTCCCCCTCTCTTTCTCGCTACCCTTACCGGGCAAGAGCTCCATCTTTTGCTGCCCTGCCTTTGCCTTTGCCTTGCCCGATCCTCGTCTCAATTTCTGAACATTTTTCAAGCACAGCTTTCTATGCCTTCGCATGACTGGGGGGGGTGCACACAGGCGCGCAAAGGGACGATGGCAATGCACAAGAAGAACAAGAAAAGACGACGAAGATGAGGTGCCAGAGAAGGATGGTGAGTGAAGAGTGAGTGAAAATGAATCCCAATTGGCATCGCCCTTTAATCATGTAAAGCCCCTGAGAAACCACTGGGATCGATGCGACTACTCTGCGATTGTGTGTGTGTGTGAGTGTGTGTAGGTTGATACTCACAAACATAAACACACATGCACTGATAAACACACACACACACATACACATGTACATACTTGGCAGATGGATCGCGTTGAAAGTTTTTGTGTTTTTTTTGTGTTTCAATTTTTGCCTTGATTTGTTTGCCTCACCAAGTTTGAATTTTGTGCGCGATTTCTCTTTTCTCTCTTCATTTCTCATTCCCCAAGCAAGCAATGCAAGATAAACGCAATGGGATACAATAAGATTCTTCTAACTGCCAACAAATGAAGGACTTACAAAGCAGGATAGAGAAATATATTAGAAAGGGAAGAAGGCAAAACTTCACTCACTTGGCAATAGATTCCTCTCATTATCTGATATTGAATTAGTATATGTATACATATATATAAATTTGATATAAGTTGAGATCCTCTGAGGGTATATCTCTTTCTCGCTTCCTTTATCTTAGAGCAAGCTATGCCTGGATGAAGAAGGGAACCCATAACTAACTTGAAAGTAAGTGCCTTTCTATGACAACATTCCACATGTGGTTAGGCTCTCTCTTTATCTCTCTTTTTCTCTCTCTCTCATCTACAATCTCTCGCACGCTCTGTCTCTGGATAAGGATTTCTTTTGTGCCTGATGATAACTGTTGAATCAGTAAAGGTTATGCTGGAATACTCTACCAAATGAGACCTTGTTAATGCCAGTTAAGGTGCTAAAGTTGCAGGTGCTACTGCTGCTGCTGCAGGTGCAGACGGTATTGCAGTCGCAATTGCAAATGAAGGTGCCGCCAAGCGGAATCAATTAAAAATGTTTATGCTAATTTTTTATCACGCATTTTTCATTAAGACCAAAGTAAACATAAGTGCATAAAAACATAGTGCGGGCGTGGCTGACAACGTGCAATATGAGAAGCTTTGAGCACTGTCGCGGTCACGCACACAAACACACAGACGTACACACCCACACAGACGGACACACACGCCCACTCAATCATCCCTTTGGAGCGCAAAGGCCTAGTAAGTATTACATTATATTACAAATATTTAAAAAAAATGGTTTTCTTTTTTACTATGCTCTGGCAGAGAGGGAGTAGGAGATAGCTGACTACAAAGAGACAGAGTGAGACCGACACATACAGCGAGAGAGAGAGAGAGAGAGAGTGTGAGCAGGTGCTAAAGCGGGATGGGGCAGACTGAGCTGTCAACAGATTCTGTATGCATGCGTGTGTTGTATTTATGTGTGTATGCATGCGCACACTAGATACACACACTCACACAAACACACACACGCACTGCCACACGCACACGCACACAAATTAAATTGATAAATGCACAAAAAGCCAAATAAAAATTGCATCAAAAACACAAAACAAAATAAAAATCATAAGTAAATAGCAACGCAGCGTAGGCACAGCAATTTGATGTTTATATAAACGCAGCAAAACATAAAAAGCCCAAAGAGCAAAAGAGACAAAAATACACACACGTGCAGGGAGTGAGTGAGTGAAGCGCGCCATAGCGCGTTAATATAATCCAAAAATATGTAAAAAAGTCGAGGAAAAAAATGCAACAAAACCGAAAATGATAAAAATATAATAGATAAATACACACGAGGCGGACAGTTTCGCAAATGCAATGCACTCTCCTCTCTTTCTCTGTCTCTCTCTCTCTATCTTTCTCTGACCCTGCTCCCCTCCATGTAGTCCCTGCTCCCCCCTCTATATACCCTTTGTACGCATTTTAAATTGCGGGTCGATCGTTCGCTCTCGCTTTAACTAAAAGCCAAATTCATAACACACTAGATGGGAGGAAAAGAAAGAATAAAGTAGACAGAGCAAGGGGCCATGGGAGAGAGAGAAAGAGAGAGGCAAAAGGAGAGAAAGGGAGAGAGAGAAAGGTAGAATGAGAGATGGATACGCACTTTGTCTACGCTGCATTCGTCCATCTGTCCATACGTCCAGCTGCGTCCAGCTTCCCTCTCCACTCTGCAGGTCTCTGTCCCTCTGTCCATCATGCACGACATGCAGGCCTGGCTAGGGGATCGCAGGGCAAGGTGGCTTGCGCCTGTTGCCACCCCAAAAAAAGGCGCTGAAAATAAACAAAACAAAAGTGAAAACAACACCAAAATAAGGCGCAAAAAACGATGTCAGTAGAGAAAACGAGCAAAACGAGCAAAACAAAATAAAAATGAACCAAATGCTGATGTGCGTGCATGTGCGTGTATGTGCGCGTATGTGCGTGCAAGTGCGTGTGCATGTACTATGTGCTTGTGCTTGGTTAACAAAAATGCAATGGCGACCAGCACATCCGGGCCTGCTGCGCTGCTCCACTCCACGCCACTTCCCCTCTCCCCACTGCTGCAAGTGCCCCTGCCCCTGCCAAACTCTTTTACGCCCCCATTTTGCTCGAAAAAGGACGAGCTCTGCATTTGCATTTTATTTTCGTGCGTGTAATGCAATCGGCCGGACAAAGCGACTGCAGCGGACAGACTACGATGGACACACTGTGGTAAAGTGGGAAGAGGGGAAGAGGGGAAGGGGAGGTCTGCCCGGCACGGCCGGCTGTACATGCATACATACATACCTTTACATATGCGCATGTACGTGCGTGTGTGTCTGCGTGTGTGTGTGTGTGTGCGTACATACATATGTGCAAAGTTTTGGATGTTGTATTTTATTTTTTACGCTTTTCTGTTTTGTTTTCTGTCTGCTTATTTTGCATTTTATGCATTTTTAAGGTTTTTTTTCGGCGTTTTGTGCATGTACAGGCGTGTGCGTGTGTGTGTGTGTGTGTGTGTATATACTTATTGAACGAGCACACGCACGTATACACACAGATGAGGAGGCTGCAAGGTCTGTTGCTGTTGATTTTAATGTTAATGCAATACTTGGACTGCCCACTGTACGGCCCACTGTGCTGCATTAACAGCGCTGTTTGTATTAGTTACAGACGGACTCGAGAGTGCGTACATAATACCCTGTAAATGCAGGCACATACCTATATCCCGCATTCATGTTAATAGTAACCCAATAGATCATATCGATCTCACCACTCCACAAATCAATAACTCAAAAATAGATTAAATATCTGTAATAATATAACTTAAAATATATATAATATTCAATAATTATAGGTAATAAATGTAATGCTAAGTACACCGAAAAGTTTACACACTTTGTTCATTCATGATTTAATTGCTGCTTTGAATCCATTCATGCAGGAGTCTAATCTGTATTGGCTACGCAGTGCGTACTTGAATCGTCTCGTCTCGCTTTTTGCTCCTTCATAAATACTTTCCGAAGATCTCATTTAATGTCTACATAGGAGGCTTGTCAAATGTCATAAGTTATCGCCACTATTGATAACTAATTATCGTTCCCATAACTATCATTATCGATAACTAGCTGGCGTTATCAATTAATAAATAGCTAAATATATTTATAGCAAGGTTATAGAAAAACGAAAAGCTATCGATAATCACCAAATGTTATCGACAATTGACTAAAATTATAGATAAAAATCGAAATTTGTAGAAAATATTACAATTTATCGGTGACTAACATCGTTATCGAAATATTTCAATATTTGATTTACAAAGTTAGCAATATAACTATCGCCGATAAGTAATTAATTATATAGATAAAATCGAGAGCACATGACAATATTTGATTTATCGAATTTATTATAGGCAACAAGAAATGACATACTATTCCCCATCGGGCTGTTCATCGATTTCAGGCTTTTTCGAATGCGCTTTTATGTTTGTTCCATCACTCCCCCTTCCTTTCTCTCTCTCTCTCTCTCTGTCTCTGTGTCTGTTTCTGCCCCATCGCGCATCTTTTGTGGTTTTTTGGGTGGTCAAACGGTTTGTCGCCTCGAACACTTTGAATGCTTTGGGGCACGAAATTGAGCGCGCGTCTCATTGATCGTCGATAAATGCAGTTTTTGCCTGCACGATTTATCGATAACCATAGCCATATCAGATAGCAGAACCAGCGCTTGCTAAGAAGCTTTCAATTCAAAATTTCCCAAGGGATGTGTAGGAGTATGCGTGAGTGTTAGAGAAGTAAAAAAGATCGAATCGAATGTTTTGCAATGCATTTTTACACCTGTGTGAATTATGCATTTGCATTTGTATATAAGGCATACATAATATCTATAAAATATACGGATTAATACATCTGCAGTCTATGTATGAGTATTGAGGAATTATTACTGATGCATTGCCTGAAATTTCATTATGCACACACACGCACACACAATAGGCGCGCCTCGCCTCCCATCGCATTCGCATCGCTGTGGTAGCTCTAGGCCTATTAAGCAAACATATTACCAACACACGCACATTGACACAAACACACACACACTCATGTACACATGGACACACTTCACACTCACACTATGTCAGCGTTGGCAAAAAACAATCATACGCCGTGTTGGCTTCCCCAATTTTAATGCGACGCCCAAAAGCAGGCAACACATTTTATATAAGTGAGCCCACATCTGTCTGTATGCGTGCGTGTGTGTGTGTGTGCGTGCGTGTCTCTGTGTTCGCCTGTGTGCATGTGCGTGCACATTTTAGCGCATTTTTATATAATTTCCACTTTGTTGCCCCCGCGTGCGCAAAAATATTTATTTTGGTTGTTTTGTCCCCTTTTTTTTGATGCCACACGCCGCGCGACCTGCCGCGCCGCACCACGCCCGCCAGCTGGCAGCATTAACTTTGACTGCGGTCCGCTGCAGCAGCAGTGGCTGTGGCAGTAGCAGTGGCAGTGGCAGCTGCATTTGCATATGCAGCAGCGCCGCTTGCAGTTGCAGTTGCAACAGAGTCGCGTGAAAGGCGGAGGCCGGCGAAGCAACAGTAGAGGCACAGGCAGGGGCAGCAGCAGAGCCAGGAGAGGAGGTTGCAACAGTCACTGCAACTGCAACTGCATTTTATAACATTTGTTTTTGTTTTTGTTCGTTTTTTAACATTTTCTTGCTGCCGCTGTTGCTGTTTTGTTGCATGCCGCATGTGTGTAGGCGCAGCATATAAAAAAACGCCCATAACTGCCCCAGCGTGTGGCCGAGTGGTCTCGCTCGGTCAGATAGTCGGCCTCGGCTCGGCTGCATTGCGTTGTGCTGATGGCTGCGTGTGTGGATGCATTTTTGGGGGTTGTTTTGCACACACACACTCACACACTGTGGCACGCACAAAAAACGTGCAACAAAATTTTAAAAAATAGGGGAATACAATTTCTACATTCGTGTGCGGGTTTTTTGTTCAACTTCATTTGGCTTATTTTTAAACTTTTTTGTTGCCGACACAGCAACGTTGACGCTGACGCTGACGCTGACGTCGGCGTAGGCATCGATGTTGCTGGTGCTGATGTTAGTGTTGGTGTTGTCGTCGGCCTGTTGCCACCCACATGTGTCTGCGCTGTGTCCTGCACTTGCATTCAATGTCATTCAATGCAGTCGGGCGGCCTCTGCCTCTGCCTTCGCCTCTGCCACCTCGTCCTGCTGCATCCTTTCTAGGCTTTACACCAGCTTTGCCGCAGGTCGACGCTTTGCTTCGCTTCGTGTTTTTTGTTTTTGTGTGTGCGTGTTATATTTTTTGTATTTTTTGGTTTATTTGCGGCATCACTTTTAGTCGTTTTTTGGGCAATGCGTGCGTGCGTTGCGCGTCCACACTGCGTGCACGACCTGCGACAGAGCGAGCCGGCTGCAGTGCATCATTTGGATTCTTTTTTTAGCATTCGCCTGCTTTGTTTTATATGCCGCTTCATCCTTTTTCGTTCTGGTCTTCTGCTGCGCCGCTGCTGCTGCCCCTGCTGCTGCTGCTGCCTCTGCTGTTGCCTTTTTGTTTACCTCTTTTTTTGGCGCTATTTATTATATGGCTCGCAACTTTTTGATAGGCCTACTCACGCGGCTCATTTTTGGGGGAATTTGAAAAGTTTGCTGTTTGGCGTGTCTCGTTGTTGCCTATGTGCGAACAGCTACTGCCCCTGCCCCTATTGCTGCCCCTGTGGCTTCCCATACCACTCTTGCTATCTCTCTTGACAGTCGACGGTGCGTATACTTAATTTCATGCTCTGTTCTCTGCTCATCCTCTTATGCTCCATCGCATGGGCGCTCGGTCTTTTGTGTGTGTGTGCATGTGAGTGTTGTCCTTAACTAAGTAAATATAATGAGTTGCACAGTGGTGCAAGCTAGGGCCGAAAAGGGCACAATATTCTATATATTAAAGGGACTACAACTAATATAAAATGTATGCCAAATTTAATCTTCACTTGTTTTATGACGAAATTTCGATATTTATTCCAATTCCAGCCATAGTTCCAATTTCATACAAATTTTAAGTTAGAGTTTCACTATTGTAGCTACTGAACCTGAAAGTAAACAACTTCAGGAAACTAAAGAAAATTAAACTAAAAACGATCAATGTAAGATCTATGATCTATGTATGTATGATGTATGTACGGTCTATGTACGATCTACGTACGATCTATTTACGATATATGTAAGATCTATGTAAGATCTGTGTACGATCTATGTATCTACTGAACCTGATAGTAAACAACTAAAGAAAGTTAAACTAAGTACGATCTATGTACGATCTATGTACGATCTATCTACGATCTATGTACAACCTATGAACGATCTATGTAAGATCTACATATGTATGATCAATGTAGGATCTATTATCTATGTGCGATCTATGTACGGTCTATGTGCGATCTATGTACGATATATATTCATATATTCAGCCTAGTTGAAGTTGTCCTGCGAAATTTGCAGCTTGTGAGTGCAACATGTTGCACGCCACACTCGACACGGTGCAAGCAATGCCAGTATTAAAAAGGGAGAAACTGGGGAGAAAGGGGAGCAAAAAGGAGAGTGTGAGAACGAGAGATTTTAGCGAGGTACAAAATACAAATTTATAGGCACATTTTTTTTGTGTTTCCCTTTTTTATATTTGAATAAGTTGGCGTTGTTGCAGTCATTTATGTTGTTGTTGTGGTTGTTGTTGGTGTTGTTGTTGTTGTTGTTGTGCTGCGTTGCAGTTCGCTGCAGCAGCGAGAGATGCACGCACGCACGCGCTTTGTTGTTGCTGTCGATGTTTGCGTCGCTGCAACTGCAACTGGTGTTTGCGTGTGTGTATGTGTGTGGGTGTGCGAGTGTGTGTGCTTGTATACAATATATAAAAATGTGCATTTTGTTGCTGCTGCTGCTGCTGCCGCTGCAGCTGGGCAACGCAGCGCAGCCACCGTCAACGTCGGCGTTTGCATTCGCATAGGCCGAAAAAGGACGAGTTCGGCGCGCTCATTTGCTGGCATATAAAAATACATAGGCATGTGTGTGTACGTGTACGTGTGCGTGTGTGTGCGTAAATAAGGGGGGGCTGGGGGAGGAGGCAACGCAGGTATTGTGTACACACACGCACGCACACACACACACACTTTGTTATAGGGCTTCCATTGCAATTTTTATTTTATTCTCCTTTTTTTTTAGTATTTTCTCCTCGTTTTTTTTTATTTTGGTTTTGCTTTATGATTTATTTTGCCTTTTTTGCGCTCTTTTTTTCAACATTTGGATTACGCTTTGTTGCTTCCTCGCTGTTCGCTCCTGTTGTTGTTGTTGCCGTTGCTCTTCTTGTTGCTGTTGTTGTTGTCGGCTTCGTGTCGTACATCGTACATCGTGTTTGTGTGTGTTTCGTTTCATTTTGCAGTGTTTGTTGTGTTTTCGTTTCGTTTTGTGCTTTTTGCTTGTTGTGTGTTTTTGTTGTTATTGTTTTTGTTGTTTTCTGTTCGTCGATTTCTTTTTGTAGCGAGTTTTGGGCAGATTTTTATTTTTCGGTGGCAGCGCCGGCCTCGGCCCCGGATTTGGACCTGAGGACTGCTGGGAGTGAGGACGGGAGTGAGGGGAGAGCGGACTCGCCGCTGCAGTTCAATGCGGCACGAGCGAAGAGCGAGAGAGGGAATCAAAGAGAGAAAGAGATAAATATCGAGGGCGAGTGAGCGAGAGAGGACGATAACTCGCCACGGTCGGGTCGCAGCGGGTTGGAGCGGAGCCTGAGAGCTTTAAGTAGGGGTAGCCAAAAGTGCACGCACACATCCGTGTGTGTGTGTGTTTGTCCGAGAGAGAGTGTGTGTCTGTGTGTGAGTGTGTGTGGACATCAGATGACGATGATGACGATGATTATGAGCTCCAGCCAGCATATTATGTGCAACGCCCGCAGCGGCTTGCAGAACGGACTTTGCCGTTGAAGCATTGACAACTGCAAGTTGAGGTACGTACACACACACACACACAAACACATACATAGGGACACGCATACAGAGGCACATACGCACACTTGACTAAAACCGAGTCGACGACGGCGTCAAATGCATCGGCGCAGCTGCGACGCCAACGCGAACGCCAGCGCCAGCGCCAACGTCAACGGCGACGACGACGCTGATCCCAAAAACTTTCCTGGGCAACATTATTTTCAAATAGTTCAGATCCATTTAGATGAACATCAGTTAGCTATCGGATTGGACGTGCGTCGGCCCAGCCAAGCCAAGCCAAGCCAAGCCAACCAAGCCAGCCAACCAAGCCAAGCCAAGCAACCAAACAACCCAACAACCAATCGACCAACCAGCCAAATAACCAAACAACCAAACGACCTATTCAAGCAACCTATTCAAGCAACCTATTGCAGCAGCTAATCAAGCCGGGCCAACACTGGCGCCACTTGCACTTGGAGCTCCTCCAGGGATTCTCTCGACTCTCGAACAATGCCAAATCTCAGTCACTCAGTGTGCGGTGCAACCCGCTTGCCAAACTGAACACAGGGTATACAAGCGCGGCTCGAACTCTCTTCTCTCTTTAGTTTTTTTGTTCAAGTGCCAAGAAACGAAACTGTTCATCTGCTTCAAGTTCTTTTTTTTGTGTGATTTACAAAGTGACTTCAAGTGAATCTGCCTGAAAAAGGGAAAACATAAATCAAAGTAAAGAAACCAAAAACACAAAACAAACAGAAAACTTTATAGCTCCGAAAAGAGAGAGAGCAAGGCGAGGACCCTCTCAAGTTGCCCTTCAATCTCAACTGTGTCTCAAGTGTGAACTACATAACATATGATAGATGATTCTATGATTCAATGGACTATACCGAATCGCATCTAAAGAACAAACCAAACAGTCCCCCAAACAGTTCCAAAGTGCAAGCACCGGATCAATTATCGATCCTGACCTCCAGTCAACCAACCTCCTGTCAATAAGAAACAGGTAAGTAAAGGCCTCTTACGAGTCTCGTTATGTAAGTACTGAATATTTTATTATCAAGGAGCATTCTAAGTACCATCCGTCAAAATAAATGAATGTCAAAAAAAATGTGAACTATAGTCAAAACTGTTTCAGTTCTTTAGATAAAACATAGCAATTGCAACAGGTATACGATATTTAAAATAGAAAAGATTTGAGGTTATTTTAGTCTAGTCCCTTTTCGCCACAAAAGAAATATTTATATAGCTATAATAGTTATGGATCATGATATGATTAATTTCAGCCTATTATTGATAGTTAAAATCTTGCAACAGGTCTGCGAACTAGAAGATGTGTGCAGTTAATTTTATGTATATACCATTATTCATTTCTATTGCAATAGTTCTAATAAGTTTCAGTTAGAAAAGATTCTGGGTTATCTCAGCCTAGTATTTTTCCTAAACGAACAGCATACTATATTTATATATATAATACACAGATCGTGAGTCGATTTACGTAAAGTTCAAGTCATATTTAAATTATCAATTTGCTAAGTATACCATTTAAAGTACTTTGTTCCCAGACCTCATGTTGATAGATTAGAATATGCAATAGGTCAATTAACATTAAACAAGAATATATTAAACGTTATTTTGGTCTGATGCATTTTTACGTTTGTATTTCGCAGAGTGTAGAATCTTAAAGAAGTAGCTAGGTCTAAATACTAAGTGAGTAACAGGTAAAGAAACATTTCTGATTCCCAATGAAATAATAATAAGTTATAAAATAAAATTTATAACAAAAAATAAATTGTGAGTCCAAGACAATTCAATACAATACATTATTTCTAGCCTCGTATCGAAAAAAAATAAGATACTGCAATACACACCATTCATTCTCAAATTGCAACTATGTATATCTAAAGCAATAATATTTATAAATATTCATATATCGACAAGTTATTTCACCAAAATCTACGCAAACAAAATTTAGAAACGAGTTCGGTCATGAATAAAGAAAGTCGCGAAAGTCGTTATCGATCTACTAAATATACTAGTATAAACAGTTATTAACAGTACTTGTAGAATACTCTTAAGATCTATACTACACGCGGCCTCGGCATAATCTGCATTTGCATTTAAGATACCGTAATTGGTAGGGATGATGTGTGTGTCTGTGCCTGTGTATTCAAGAATGTTTATAAATAAATCGTAATTTAATTTGCGCAATCTTAAGTAGGCGAATCAACAGTTCTTTATGGTACATCTATACGGTATATGGTATATGATACCACTATGTAAATGTGCCTCAATATCATATGCAAATTGGGATATTCTTGGTTAGCGCGCAGTCATTGCATCAGAAACGGGTAACCATACCATACAAGACCGTCTCCCATGAGGAACAATAGCAACAATAGCCTTAGAATGAATAACAACAACAGCAGTAACAACAACAACAAGTGTGCCATGGCGTCAGAAATTACAAAGTTATGAAAACAATAAGAAAAACATTTACTTAATTTTTCGCACCAGGCAAAATTGCACACAGCACAGAGAACAGAAAAAAGGTGCATCAAGCCACGCTCTGACCCAGACACGGACACAGACACTCAAACAAAGTAAACCACACACACACAGAGCACAGCAACACATACACACACAGCACACAGGCACACAGACAGAGGCGGGCTGCATAGAAAAACTACTAAAACGGCGTTTAACACGCGGAAACAGGAAACTTCCCATTCTCCATCAGAAGGAGAAGGAGGAGATGCAGCAATAGCAGGCACCCAGCTGCCGACTATGAATGCGGCATGTGGCATGCGGTCTCCCTACCCCCGTAAGAGGCGGAACCATCGCCATGAGTCGCGCCACGGCGCGGACTGACAACGAAAAATGCAAACATAGACAGAGTCAACATTGTTGGACCGAGTTGGAGTCGAGTCTAGACCCTACGCCCTCTGGCTTCAATAGCATCCACTGCCTACCTCTCTCTCCCTCTGAGCTCTTTTTTCCTACGTCTGCTGTGCACTGTGCAGCATTTTGAAAAGTCAATTGGCCAACACACTCGCAATCGTGCTGCCTCATCAGCCTCCTCAGCGACACTCGCTCAATTTGCTGCACATTGCACTAATTGTGGCATTTGTTGGCCAATTCTAGATTAACACGCGAAGCTTTGCTTAGTTGGCCAGGTTAACTAGATTCAGGGATATCTCTCTGAATCATCCCTGTCCTATTTGAGCTCAACTGGCATTGCCTGCCCTGTCCTGTCTCCGTTTAGCTGCCGCTCTTCAGCGTCGTAAGTTTTCATGGTTGCCTTGAGGGCTCTGGTTTTTATTGGTTTGCTGGTTCTGCTGGTTTCCTGGTGGGTTCCTGGTGGGTTCTTGCATGTGCTGACAGCATGTGCAACCGCTAATGCTCTCGATTTAATATCAATTTGCATTCCCGCTAAATCGCTGCTTAGTAATTAATGCCAATTTGCGTGAAGAAAAACGCCGACGGTTGCACGATTCCCTCTATCCCTTTCCCTCATCTACATACTCCCTCAATCTCTCTCTATGTGTGTGTGTGTGTGTGTTAGCACCTGCTTCTGTCGTATCAACCAAAGCCAGATCTCATTTAATTATGCTGCCTCTGTGCGTGTAATTACCTGCAATCTAATTTAATGAGTTGAGCTCTGTTGCACTTTGAACTCGCACACACACACACACGCAAACACACACTCATCCACGCACTAACACTAAACACTAGAGAAACTCTTCAAAATTACAAACAAAACCAGAGTCAACTCGAATATCGTATATACGATATCTATTATTTCCATTATACATTTGTGGCTATATGTTCATGTGTGATCGAAATATTTAAATAAGTTCGCGTCGTCATTAACACATATTTCTGAGGAAAAGGGAGAGAGAGAGAGAGTAAGCAAAGGAAAGAGATGGAGAAGGACAGCGCAACGTGGCGTTTATCTTTATGGCGCAATTGCGAAATCACTTCCTACTTTTCAGCCTGTTGAGCGTGTAAGGGGTGACCCCTGCTCAACTACAGGAGAATGGCAGGGGAGGGAGATCGAAGGAGCTGCTCTTGTAAACACGCAACAGAGCCAAAACTGACTAAAGAGAATTGAGGCAAGGGAACTGAGCAGAACTGAAACGATTCGAGCAGAACACAACTGAAACAGAACAGAGGTGAACTGAGCGGGGGCATCGAGGGGGGCAGGGCCAGCGAAATTCCAGCCAAAAATTGTCCGCAGTTAAATTGACTGCAATTTTTTGTTTTTAGGCAAGAGAGCACGAAATTTACAGTCGGTTCAACGACCCACAGAACCGAAACCAAACAAAAGCCTCAACAGCCCGAAAAGCAAAATACAAAATACCAAAAAAAACAACAAAAAAAAATATCCAAAAACCAAAACAACAACAATGAAAAAGCAGCACAGATCACTGAGAGATTCTTTCTGTGCTTGTCTCTATGTGTGTGTGTATGTGAGTGTGTAAAGCAGCGATCTTCAATCTGTTAGAGAGCAAGCGAGCGAAAGGGAGAGAGTGAATGCATGAGACGAGAAGAGGAGGTAGAGAAGACAAGAGAGATGCGAGAGGAAGCGAGAAGCGACACGCGTGCAGTTGCCAAAAGCGCACAAAAATAAAACCCGCACACACATACACACACTCACACACACACACACACACACACTCATACACATTGCATACGAAAATATCAAATAGCAAATTACTCATGCGCCAAACGAAGAAGGCGATGATGACGACAAGGCAGCAAAGGGAGGAGGAACAGAAGGTGGGGCAAGGGGAGGGGCAGAACTAAAGTGAGCTTGTAAAATGCCAAGCAGGGTCTCAAGCTGCAGAACTGAGATTGCAATGACGCTGCTGCGACTACACAGCAAGAAAGAAGAAAGAAACTTTAGATCGTTTATCACACTCAGTTTCAGTAAGTTCCGAGTTCGATCCAAAGACGAGTGACAATTAACTCGAGAGAACTGACTAATCTAGCAAAAGAAAAGATTGAAGAACATACTACATAGTATGTATATGTACTTGGTTTATAGGAAACCTTGATATGTTCCAATTTTTCTCAGTGTAGTGAGATCAGTCTGTGAGGCCGCAGCAAACTGCATGACAAAGGATTGCAGCATCAGCATAGAATGCGTCTAAAAACCAGCTCCGTCTGTCTGGCGGTCTGTCTGTCTTTCCCTCTCCCTCTCTTTCTCTCATGCGTGTATGTGTGTGTGTGCAGCGTTAACGTTGCACAAAGTCCCAAAATGATGCGTCGTCATCGGATCGGGGCCAACATATGGTGCACACACCCGTCGAGCCTGTCAAGACGGCCATTATGGCAATTTACCCCACCCCTTTACCTCCCTCCACCCCCTTCCTCATGCAATTGGACCTTCCTTGTGTAGTGTGCGTGTGTGTGTGTGTGATATATTCTTATGGTATGACAACTCTGATTAATTTGCAATGCAATTTCAACTAGCGAG
The DNA here is from genome assembly GCA_018903425.1 of Zaprionus nigranus. NCBI lineage: Eukaryota > Metazoa > Arthropoda > Insecta > Diptera > Drosophilidae > Zaprionus > Zaprionus nigranus. Next base: position 794,342 of record JAEIGD010000045.1, on the reverse strand, counting down.
AAGTAGAGAAGCTGTTCACTTAGTGTGCCTGTAATAAATCAATTTTGGCCAATAAATCGATAATTATCGATTCGCAATCTTTGAATTACAGAACAGATAAAGGTGCAGGTGACTGCTTGCTTCCTGAATGACATGTAAATTATTTGATTAGACCGAATGCAACCCTGCTCACCTGAAGAGATCACAGATGTTTCTTGGTAAGTTAGTGACATCTTTTCTGATATAAAAACGAACAGCTACTATGCACACTATATACTTAGATATACTGCAAAAATACTAAGCAATAAACAAACTACGAGTATTAGCGATAGATTAATATATATTTAATATACTAAATACTAAATATGTATATAAAATCATGTTCTAAATATATATTAAATATACTAAATACAAAATATATTATCGCATACTGGTGCTCTCGCGTATAAACTAATATCATATATGGTATACTATCTACCTACTTTGTCGTACACAACTTTTAGTCATTTTAAATTAAATTAAAAATATTCAAAAAAAAAAGAGAAAGAAGAGGAAAAAAAAAACAAAATAAAGAATACTAAAAAAAAACAGAATACACGAATTGCGTACCAGGAAAGGCAAAGGCCCAAACAATGCAAAATAATGCACCGAACCTTGTATCCGGTTAGACTAGAATTTCGGGTATTAAATGACAACAACAACAGCAACAACAGCAGCAGTAGAGGCAGAGACAACAACAACAGCAACGACGATGGCAAGAAGCCACTCTAATCTTGCAAAACACTTTTTATATCATACACAGAAATATAGAGCAGTCTATGTAAACATGTATGTGCACACACACACACACACAGAGAGACACACAGAGAGAGACGCCTACGAAAAAATGCGCAACTGCATAGCAAAACAAAGAGGCAGAGGGCAGCGCAGGGAAAAGCGAGGCGTGGCAGGGCAAGTGGACAGGAACGAGAACCAGAACAAGAACGACACTTGTGTGCTGCACACACACACACACATACTCGCTGCAGCTGTGTGTGTGACTATTCAGTTTTTGGCGCTGTCGAAAATAATGTGTTTGTGTTTATTGTTGTTGTTGTTGTTTTTTTGGCAGTCATTGACCCGCGCAGCGTTAGCGGCTGCGAGCGCTAAAGCCCCATTGCCAAGGCGAAGGCAAAGGCGGCAGTGGCAGTGGCAGTGGAAGCAGCGGCAGCGGCAGCGCTGAAGCGATGTAGACAGATAGCAAACAACTTAAGCAGAGAACGATAGTCTCCGCACACACACACACACTTGCATGCGCATACAAGCTAAAAAGCTCCTGACCCGACGGTGATCTCACTCGCCTGCAGTTCTCAGTCTTCCTGTCTCTCTCTCTCTCTCTCATTCTTGCGCTCTCATTCACCACGCACTCACGCTGTGTGTGAGCAAAAGCTTTTTTCGGCACGTCGGTGCAACAATGTATGCGTGTGTGCGAATGTGTGGAAGAGAGCGATGATTGCAAAGAGGGTGCTTAGAAGTGCTAAAACGTTGAGCGCAGATCGTTGCATAGGCAGGCGAAACAGGCGTACACTGACAAAAATTGCAGCTGAATAAAAAGTAATGTGCAGATAAATAGAAAGACTTGCATTGTTTCAAGAATTGCAGATAGTACACACTTAATTGATCACTGAGATCAGTAATCAACTGTAGTAACTCTTAAATGCAACATATTAAACATGTGCAACACTGATCAGTGTTAGTTAGTAGATAGATAGATAGTACACACTTAATTGATTACTGAGATCACTAATCAGAAACTATAAATCATATGTGTAACTGTAGTAACTCTAAAATACAGCATACTCGAATTAAACACTTGCAACACTGATTAGTGTTAGATAGTATTTTTGTATATGCCAACTTCACTTGATCAATGTATTTATATATGTATTGATCACAGAATTGAAACATCTGAGGTAATTTTAAATAAGAGTAAAAGACAAACAAACAAAAAATGTTGGATACCATTTAAGTATTTAAGATCGCAAATATATATAGCTAACTATGATAAAACACGATTTTAAGCGCAAGATTACATTTCAGTTCATTTGAATGGTTACAGATTGTCAAGATCTTTGCCAATTATTTAGAAACTAAATTTCAATAGAAATATCTGTGTTTGCTCAATTTATTTATTAATTTTTTTAAAAGTTTCTACGAGGTTTTCAAGATTATTTCTAACTATTCAAAATAATTTACCTATTACTATGGTCAAACTATACTTCAACGGAAAGATTGGTCAATTAATTTGTTGCCTTCTACGATCGATTCGTGATTTTTAATAATTACTGAATTATTTATTTATTGCTTACAATGCGATTATCATGTTGTGATTTGTCACGACACTTTCAGATGATTTCGAATGTATTTCAAAGTGTTGTCTCTTTCTCTTTCCTGGAATGTGATCAATGCGCGGCTTCCCATTGATACATTGTTATTTCTTTCGGTGTTTCCGAAAATGATTCAGCGTGGCCCCCTACGAATGCATGTGTGGATTGAGGAGTGAGAAAAGTGCATTGACTTTAGCGATTTGCGTGGCATTGACACATACGCACACTCGCACACACACTTAGCCACACACATATCTACATGTACCCACATGTGCATATGTTGGCATGATTATGAATATGAATACGAATGCCAAATGTGAATGAGTGTGGCAAGGCTTTGACCTCGACTAACTGAGTAACTCTGAGCACTGACAGACTGACAGACTGACTGACTAATTGCAATGATGCCCGTTTTGAGCTCGTTCTCTTCACTGATCACTTCTCCCTCTCTCTCTTTGTCTCTATCTATCTCCCTCTGTCTTTCTCTCTTTGTACTCCTCTCTATGTCCCACTCTCTATGTGTCTAACTCTCTCTCTCTCTCACTCTCTTGTGTGACAATCAGCAATCGATCAGCAATCATCTCATGTCTATTGCCGACCCCTCTCCTCCTTCTCCCTACGCCCCTGCACCAGCAACTCGCACTCGCTACTCGCGTTTGGCCGATAAGGCGCAGTTCAGCGTTCGCTACACAAAACAACTGCAAAAACGAATCTACAAACGAAAACGAAACAGCGACAAAGTGTAACAACAATAAGCTAAAAATACATTTATTTATTTATTTATTTTATGACTAAATATAAATATGTATATGGCATATACAATATGGTATATATGTATGTATGTATAGTTTATGCTATATGGCATAACATATACATAAATATGTATGTATAGAGGAAGAGCTTTATCAAATTCAGGCGACAGAGCGAGAAACTTCACTCACTTACTACAACTTTCAAGTGTGTCCCTAGGGTGGGTGCAAGTTTGAACTGTACCCGATGAGTCGATAGTCAGGTGGAGGCATGTTTATTCATTTCTATTCACATATGCATTTATTCACTTAGTCGTTATCCTATTCGAGCATCCACTTGGAGCACCGTCAAGGTTGCCAATGTCAATTTTAGGTTGAAATCAGCCACGAGTATCCCCAATTGTCCTTGCACTCGTGAGTGCCAGAGTGAATACCCGCTTTACTTGTGCACACACAACACATACGCATATGCATGTGGTAGTTAGTGTGCTTTCAAAAGTTATCAATCATGTTCACTCCTCCTCCCCCCGCTCACACACATACACACTCACAGCGACACATTCAGCCGCGCACTGTCAAATGACTATGAACATTTTTAATGAAAAGCATTTCCTTCCCCTTCTCTCTCTCTTTCTCTCTCTCTCTCCTCATGCCCCAATGTGGATAAATACATGTACATATTTAGTAAATATGCATACACACATGTACACACACACACATACAGGCAGAGGTACACATGTGTGTGTAGACGTTAAATCCAAACAATATTAAAAAAGTGAACTAGAAGTTATTGCTGCTCCTCTTTCTTTACATTCCCACCCTCTCCCCTTTCCTCTCTCACCTCTCACTTCCACTTTATGTGAAACATCTCCCGCACTTGCTCTCCCTTTCTCTCTCTCTCTCTCTCTTTCTCTCTCTTTCACGCTCTCCTTCTCTGTCTAAGTCGACAGCCTCAGCGCATCCGAAGATGTTATAGAAATTTTTCAACATGTTTCAACTACGCACACGCTCCCCCTTCTCCTCCCTTTTCATTCCTCAACCCCCTCGCTGTTGTATTTGAGTAACTCTATTCATCATTTTGCGCGCTTCCTTAGCGTCGCTCTCTTCCTTCTTCTACTCCCCCGTCCCTTTTCCAGCGTTGCGACGTTTTCAGCTAACCAACAGAAGCAGCAGGAGAAGTAAAGCAGGCGAAAAAATGAAGAAGAAAAAAATCAGGCAGAAGTGAAAACTGCTTACAAGGATTTCTCTTTCTCCCTCTCTCTCTCTCTCTGCACCACACTCCTCCTGCCTTCCATGCTGTTGCTGTTCCTGTTCGTTCGCCCATCACTCACCCCCCGCCCACGCCTTCTCTCACTCCCAATGTCGCCCTCGTACTGCTTTTTTTAATACTTACTAAAGAACGCGTGCACACACACACACACACACACACACACTAATACATACAATATAAGTCTCTGTGCGTGTGCTCTTAGAGACAGAGTTGAAGACATGAAGAGGGGGAGTAGAGGGAGCAGAGGGGGCTGGAATTGCTGCTTTGTATAAGTACAAAATTCTAAAAAGAAGTATTAATCCTTAGCTTAAACATTTGCCAACCGCAGCAGCAGCCGCAGCAGCAGAAGGCTTTACTTACTTGCACACACACACACACTTGCATACACATACACACAGACACATGAGGAAGTCACGTGAGGCTGAGACTTCACAACCTTGCGCAATTTGCTTCGCCAGTTTGGAGTCTTCATGTTTCTGGTTCCCCTTAACTCTCAGTATGGCAGACAGTCCACACTATTTAATACTAGTTGCCACTTGCCACAAGCTGAACGCCACTCTCCCCCGCGCCACATCGGGGGGCATCTTTTGCATATTGATTTTCGAAAATGTATTTTAAGAAACTTCTTATGGTCGGGACATACTTGGTAAGATATTTCAGAACTTCATAGAGTTGATGAATGCCTGCAAAGAAAGAGAGAGAGAGAGAGTGAGAAAGAGACAAATTGAAATAGATTGGAGTAGTAAACTTATCAATGTTTTAATATAATTAAAATACTTAAGAAAACATTACCAAGTTTCAAACCTTTTTCGATTCTTGAGATAGTTCCTTTATGAATACCTCTTGTATTCTATGCATCGTGTCTATCATTGTATCATTCTATATATCGTATACACACCCACGAACAATCTACTTAGGACCTGTCAGTTTTCGCTCTCCCCTCTCCTCCCTGTCTCTATCCCACACACAGATACGTATACAAATTGATTGTAAGCATGTGTTAAAATGAATCCCCTACACGATTCTCAAATCCAGCATCGCTCTATTCCCCCTTCCCCCTTTCTTCCTGCCATTTATTGCCATCGCCATTCCACAAATCATGTGCACACATATTTGAGCTGAGATTCGCACACACACACACACACACACACACACCTTTACTATTTACAACTTACTATTGCTTCGCATTTGCTCGCCCTCCCTCGTCCACCTTCCGCCTTTGCCATTTGCCCTTTCGCTTCTAATCCAGCCAAAATAAAAAGAGGATCCCAAAATGGGCAGACGGCAACATTGTTGTTTCGCTGCCAGCAGCAGAGGCAGAAGCAGCGACGGCAGCAGAGGCAGCGTCGTCGTCGACTGCATACTTTACTTTTGGCTTCGTCGTATCGCTTTTATTCAAATTCATAATCGCAAAATTTTTATATTCTACTTATGCTCAAAAGGCGCGTGTGTGTGAGTGTATCTCTGTGTGTGTGTGTGTGTGTGTGTTGTGGTGGGCGTAAGGACTAGTGGTTGGCTTTGTACTGCGGGCCTACAATGCGACGACAGCCCTACCCCGATAGCACCCGATACCACCCAAAGAATAGCATCCAATACAAGCCCAGCCCAACCCAGCCCCGACTCCCTCCTCACCCCCGCCTTCTTTGCTTTTCTCCCACTATACAGTTACATCCTTAGGCCCACTAGAGGGGGGAGGGGGGTAGGCATGGGTCCGGGCCTAACCCCAACCCCAAACAAGCCTCATGCTGTAATCGGAAACTTTCCTCTTTCTTAACATTTTTCATCTTTTTTTTTTGTGCTTTCATTTTGCTTGTGCCAGAAATACAAAAACTGCGGAGGTGGGCAAAGGAGCATGGCAAGAAGAGAGGGGAGAGGGGCGAGGAGGAAAACGCTGAGAATGGAATGAATGAATAATAAAAGCGAAGCACTCGATGGCGTAGAATTTGAATAGAAGCTTAGTTTTTCGCTTATACAACAAAAACTTTCGTTTTTTCGGGGTTGTTTCCAATTTTTTTCTACTTTGCGCGCGCGACGTCGACGACGACGGCGAAACTGTATATATGTGTGTGTGCAAGTGGGTGTGTGTGTGTGTGTGCTTAAGTTGCACAGTCAGAAAAGGGCAAGAAAAGCGTTTTTACAAAACGCCAGAGAAGGAGAAAGAGACAGAGCAAGAGGATGAGGATGAGGCAGAAAGTGGGAGTGTGGAAGAGTGCGAGTGCGAGAGAGAGAGGGTACACTCTCGCTTAGTAGACGCAGACGCGCAAGAAGGCAGAAGAAAAACTGAAAAGTTTATAATTACTTATTTTTTGATGAATTGGGTAAATATTAAAAAAAGAAGAAGAAAAAAAGGAAACCGAACCGAAGCAAACCGAACTGAACCGAACCGAGCTGAAGGGGAATAGAAGCGATAGAAGAGCGATAAATGCTAACTGACTAAGAGGGAGGGGGAGGGCTCAAGAGGTGGCGGGGGGATTGGCATTGGAGCTGCGGCATTGGGGTTGGGCCTGGGACGAGGGACAGCGGAGGAGGGACAAACTTGAAGCGGCAGCCAAAAGCGCTGGCCAAAAAAGGTACAGCAACAACTACAACAACAACAACAAACAACGCGCTCGCTTAACAAAAAGTACAAAGTAAAAAATAAAAAGAAATACGACTACATTAAAAATTATCGATCGATTTGCTTCTTTTCTTTATATTTTCCTACTGATTCCTCCTTTTTAACTGCAACAGAAACACACTGTATGTGTGTGTGTGTGTGTTTAGAACACGAATACAAGACAGACATACTGCCAACAGAGGGGCAAGAGGGGTATCCAATTAGTTCTAGCTGAAAAGTTGCAATTGCAGTTGCAAGTGTCGTCTGCAGAAGCCGTCGCTTGATTTCGGACATGAGCACCAGCTCTACACTCAGCAAAAACTCAAGTTTTGTCTTGGAAAGATATTCAGAAACTCAATTCAAAGTCATTTTAAATTTCAAGATGAAGGAAATTTCCTGAACCCGCTTTGAAAATCATTAAACAACACTTTATCAAAATAATAGCAGTGCACACTGAGTGAGCAACAACGCAGAAAAAAGAACGTTGATGGTAAAACATTGATGATTGATATTTATTAAGAGAATGCATTTGACATAGTAATCGTACAAGTGACCAAGATAAGAAACACCAGTGTTGCATAACACTGCAGTAAGCCCACTAAGTATGAAGTGCAAGACAACAAGAAAGAACAAGAAAGTTCTACAGTTTCCAAGAACTGAAAATATGTTGCTCGAATGCACGTCAATCTATATATATACTATATATATATATCTATATATATCTACATTCTATCTACATAAATACTATCTATATATACTCTATATGCAATGCATAGGAATGTTTCTTCGAGTGCAGCGACTGTGAGTGCTAATGAATGCTAACTAGCGCATTTATTGATTATACTTAGTTATTGCTAGTCTTGGAGCAAAGGAAACGAAACAAGAGAGGAAGAGGAAAGGTACGGGAAGGGGAGGCAAAGGAAAGAGTGCAAGGTGAGCTCAGCAATGACAGACAGCTGCATCGGCATCGGCATTTGCCCAATTAATTTGTTAAATATGTAATTCAATTCTCCAAGGAAGCGTCGAAGACTGCAACAACAACAACAACAACAACAGCAAAGGAAAGACATCCTTATTAAGTTTAATTGAATTTGCCGTTTGTTGTTGTTTTTATTTTTGTATTTTATGTATTACTTATTGCTTTTTGCTTATTGCTTATGCCGCATGTTTCATGTTTTTCCTTTTCCTGACGCGCTTTTGTTAATCAAATAAACTCTAAATAATCAAAGAGCGCATTGAAGTTTTGCCAGACTACGCCACCTTGCCAGCCTCTTCTTCTCCCTCCTTCTCCACGGGCTCTCAGCAAAGGCGACGATTATGGAGAAAGAGAGAGAGGGGGAGAAATTTAAAGGAAATGCGCTTTATGAACTTTATTAAAAGCAAATTTTAAATTCCTTTGGCGCCTGTTGCCAGTGTGTGTAAGTGAATATGTATGTATGTATATGTGTGTTTGTGTGTGTTAGTGTGTGTGTGTGTAACGGGAATCACTTATCGCTTAGCTTTATTTAGATTTATGCTGTCAAGAAAGTAGCTAAAGTTAGTAAAGAAAGAACCTCATTAAGAAATGTCCACACGCTTGAGATCACCACTCTTCACTCTCTCTCTCTGTCCCATTCTCTCTCTATCTTTCTCTCTTTAACTCCCTCTGCAGTTACTCGTCTTTTATAGAAGCAGTTCTCGTGATTCGAGCTACAATCCAGACCCGCTAAACAGAAATACTTGCCATCAAAGCAACGCTTCTCCTGTGTACCATTCCCCCATTCCCTGTCCAACGCCTAACTTCCCACTACCCCCTCTCCCTCTCATACCCCTAACACTACAAGACGGCAAACTTTGCCCAACTAAACTGTCGTACACACACACACACACACACACACACAGAGATACAGACATAGGGTACTTTCCTCTCCCCCCTCTTTCCATGTTCATCGTCGCCTTTAAACGCTGCCAAGGGGCGGCTCATCAGGCATTTTCCATTTTCCATTGCCATTGCTATTTGCCCGAAGCTTTTCTTAGCGCGCAGAAAATCTGCGGAATTTATAAAATTTTCATAGTTACAACTTTCTTTATGTTGACCGGGTGAGGGAGGGATGGGGAGGGGAAAGGGAAGGGCTGTTAACTTAATGTGCAGTCAGCACAGGACGCGCAGCCTGAACCAGAGTCGCAACAGGCGACCCCAGCAGTACTAAGTTCGGGGGCACTTCTCTCTCTCTCTCAGCAATCGGGCTGCCAACTTTTGAGAGCCAAAAGAAGCTGTTTTTAGAGGCAGTCAATGCAAAGAGAATAATCCAAATATTTTATTCAAAATATACGTAACATACATTCAATTATTTTCTATAATCTGATGAGTATCTAAAGTTGTGACTTCTTTAAAACACTTTTCAGTAATTTTTGCATATTTATAGTGTGTTTTATAGTAAATTCTAATTTTATTTGCGATGTCTTAAATATCGGGCAAGTTTGGTACAGTATAACAACAATCTCTCATTGTATCTGATGAGGTGGAAAGAGATCTGTTACTTCATTTGAAGATGTACTTAAACACGCTAATTTCCATTCAATTAAGTTGAAACTATTGAAGGTTTTGGCAATTATTGGTAATGATGTTATAGAAAATATAGGTGGAAGAAAATAAAGAATATATACAATATTAAATAATATAACATAGAAAATAGAAGTAGATATAGAAAGTATAGAGCTCCACATCTGTCTCTCCTTTTCCCCTCCCTTCACACTATCTATACCACCTGTCTTTCTAGCTGCCAAAGCAGTGACTTATTCATCGAGTCAAGCTGTGGCTGGGCTGCGCTGGGCTGAGTTCTGCTCGCTGCGCTGCTTGCGCTTCTATTTTGCAGTTTAGTTTCAAATACATTTTTTTGGCAATATTTTTTGCGTACATAAGACTCTCCATTATTATTATTATTATTCTTTTTTTGCTGTGTGCAAATGGGATTAAAAGAGAGGCAACACAACAAAGAGAGACAGAGCGAGGCACGAGGCACGAGGCACGCAGCGTAATAAGAAGCGGCCTGCCTGCTGCTGTTGCTGCTGCTGCTGTTACTATGAAGCAACTCGCACAACTCCTACATCAACACAGCAGCAGCAACCCAGTCGGAATACCTCTCTTTCCTCCCCTCCCCTCTTCCTCATCATCCCATCCCCCTTGGCAAACAGACGCAAACTTTTCAGCGCTCTAACAGTTTCTCCTATACCTAAAATATACCGTCAATGGGAGCAGTTGTGCCAAGATGGATGGGGAACTGTCTGGGAGGAGAGAGCCAGTAGATGGGCGGGGGCACGTGGGAGGTGGCAGCAGGGGTGGCAAAGGAAAAGGCAAGGCGAAAAGGAAAGGAAACCCAAAGAAAAAAGTACGAGAGCGCGCGCGAGAAATGTTAAAAAATATTTTTATAGCTCCGCGAAAACGTTAGAATAGTGTTTGCCTTGCTTGCTGCCTCTGTGTGTGTGTGTGTGTGTGTGTGTTTGTTTGTGTGTGTGTGTGCGTATATATTCTCTGTACATAAACGTTGCGCCTGCCTCTGCTGCTGGGAAAGTTTGAAGGTCGCCAGCGCCAGCAGCAGCGCAGTCAACGTCTTTCCCCTCTCCTTTCAGCCCTCTGCATACCCTTGCTCTTGCTCTGCCTTAGTCAAATGGGGTGTTGATTGAACGGTTGGTTGCCTGCCCCCCCTCTCCCTGCTCCCTCCTCTGCAGCAGCAGCAGCAGCACCGTCTTAGTGTTTTTTCGTTGTTTTGCGTTTAGACACAAATTTTACAGTCCGCCCACACGAAAATCTCGAGGCAGCCCCAACAGAAAAAAAAAGAAGAACACAGCAAAAGGTAAGGTATATGATGGGGGGAAGGTGGTAGAGGAAAAAGGGGCAGGAAAGAAGGAAGAGGGAGTGGGGCAAGTTGGCAAAAGTATTACGCGGCATGGCGCATGTATAGAAAGATTGGCAACTAGCAGTGGCATGTGGCATGCGGCACAGAGGAGCTGGCAAGGAGAGGGCAGGGCGGACGGGAGGGAGATAGTCGAGACAGACTTTCTGCGCCACTTCTGCACTTAACGTAGGCGCGCTGCTTCTGCCTCTGCCTCTGCCTCTGCCACTGTCGCAGTCAGCGTCGCAGTTAGCGAGGTCTGTGCACTAAATAAATTGTAATACAAAGTTTCGCTGAATTATTATGTATTCAAATCGATATCAGGCCGAGAGTTCGAGTTATCCCCCCTCTCCCTTCCTCTGCGACTCCTCTACGCTTTGCCTTCGGCTCAGCTAGTGAGATTTCTTAGCGCTGCTCTCTCTCTTTCTTTCTCTCTCGCAGTTGTACAATTGTGTGTCGTGGCAGATAGAAAGGGATGCCGAGGAGGGAGGGGGTAGTCTGGCAATAGAAAATCTCTTTCTGCTGCTGCTACTGGTTTTTTTGCCTCTGCTCGTTTAGTTGCTGCTTCTTTCTGCTTGAGAGTTGAACGAGATTCACAGAGAGGAGACAGAGAGGAGAGAAACACACACACACACCAGGCTCTCTCCTCTGCAGCTGAATAAACATTTGAACGCGTGTCAAGGGTCAGCGATAACAGAGTTATGGGGAGCGGGGGCAGTGGAAAGGGGGAGGATAACACTGCGTCAAAGTTAAGGTCGTAGTTGACGAATTAGAGTCACTTGAATCACTCGCGAATACACTCACAGTTACTTGAATAGATTCGACTATATAAACCTGAAAACAAATCACGATTTATAGCCAACTATACTTAACCAACTATATTTTTATCATATTTGTACATCATATATTATAATACGGTATGTTATCTACAATTGCCCTTTGCTTCATTCCCTTTTTTTCTTCTTTTCTTTTGCTTCTCTGCACTGCGGTAATCGTGTTACATCGCGTATACGTGATATTCTCATGCACCCAAATTTATGCGCTCACCTGCCACAATTACCACATTCTGCTGTGTTGTGTTGTGTTACACACTCAGACACATACACAAACACACACATACACACATGGAACATAAAGTTAGAAAACTCTGAGCGCCTCAAAGCAAATCGGATCCTGCTGCCACCTTAATAAGATGAAGGGGGAATCCAAGGAATTGTGGCAGGGATAGGGGCAGGTGGTACGGGACAGTGCAGTCCAGGGCAGGGCCGAGGCTAGGCAAGAGTTTTGCTAAGCCAGGCACGGACACGAAACGACAGACCGACAGGGCAAGGGAAAAGTGGGGGGGAGAAATCTCATTTAGTTTTTTGCCAACCAAAAATGCACAGCCAAAAAAAAGTGAATTTTTTATTATTTTCTTGCACTTTGCTGCCGCTGCCTCTGCCTCTCCGTCTGCCATAGACATAGTCATAGTTCTGCACAAGCCAAATGGGGTGAGGGAAGGGCAAGGGTAGTCCGTAGATGGTAGTAGGAGCGGGCAGGGGGGTCACTGAAGTCGCGGCCCCAGTCGGTGGCATTTTAAATATAATTATAATATAATTTGGCGCGGTATTTTTTCGCTTTGTTGCGCGCACATGCGAGTGTGTGTATATGTATGTGTGAGTGTGTGTGTATTAGCGGCACTTTGCTGATAAGCACAGGCTGAGAAAGGGGAGCGCAGGGGCAGGGGGGTGACTGCATTGTTAATGCAATTTCGCTTTGCTGCCGCCTTTTTTTTTGTTCTGCTTTTCGTATTAAAATAATCATACATTTTTTTGGCCCATTTACAGCATTTGAACGAATACTTCTAGCCGCACTGTACCGTTGCTGTTCATACACACATACAGTATGTGTGTGTGTGTGTGTGCTGCGCTGTAAGCTGTAAGCTGTAAATTGTGAATTGTAAAAGTCAGTTTTGATACTTGTTTGCCATTGTTGGCCAGTGTTGCCAACAGTGCTGCCAGTGTTGCACAGCCGTGTGCAACCGCTGTCATTTTTACTCCTCCCCCACCTCTTCTCGCCATGTTTTTTGCACGTGTCATTGCACCGAATTTTGTAGCATGTAATTTCGTAGAAAGTTTAGTAAGTGCTATAAATAAATTCAAATGGGAAAACGAAAGCGGAAAAAAATGCAAAATGAAAATATGCCCCGTGCAGGAGATAACACGTTACAACTCACATATTACTAATCCCTCCCCCTCCCCCCCTTGGCTTCGTTATCCATTAAGATTTCCATATAGATTCAATTTGAAATCCCCTAGCTCATTCCAACTCACTCCACATCCTTCCCTTCCCTCCCCTCTCTGAGCTTAGCAATACGCTTCCCTTCTTGGCTTATATAAACGTCACTTATTCAGCAGCGCATCGATATGAATCGGGTTAATTAAAGAACGAGTACTCCTTCCTTTATGCACACCTCATTCAGTGCGCGACGGCGGCAACACGGCGTATGCGTAACAAACGCAATTACAATGACAGCTGACCACAGTCACAGTCACACTCACAGTCACAGTCAGAGCCAGAGACGAGTCTGGGCTGTCTTGGCTGCTGCCATGTCCTGCAACAGGTAGCAGCAGGTGGGCGCAGACGGCACGAGGCGTGGCAGTGTGCGTTAGTTGGTTAGGCTCGCTCCATTCTTGGCTGGCTGGGTGTTTTGGTGGCAGGGAGAGGGAGTGGTTATGTTCTTGTTGTCTTGCCTTGTGGATTTGCCGCGTGCTTCGCTTCGCCTCGCCTCGCTGCGCCTGTCGTTGCGTTGGAAACCATCTACAGACGCAGACAGAGACGCCGATGCCGACGTAGACGCAGATGCCGACGCAGCCGTGACCTTCGTTCTCGGACAATGCGAGAAACTGTGCCACATGCCACGCTGGTTGCCAGGGCGGTGTGCAGGAGGGTGTGGGGGGGACGAAAGCCAAATAATTCGCACAGCAGAGCCTCGAGAGTCGCGTCGAGGCAAAGGACCTTGCGAAGAAAGAGTTTCTCAACAAACAAATAAAGAATCGAAGGAGTTCTTGCCACGGCAAACAGGCAAACATTTCCCACATATACACACACACACACACCGCACACCCTGACATACAGACCTGCATACAGAAAGATCTGCCTTCCTTTCCCCCCCCTCATTCTTCTCCACCTCCTTCTCATCTTCCTTCTTCTCCTTGTGCTCAACTCAAAATTAAAATCCTCCTCTGTCCCCAGCCACGTCTTCGAGTGTTTGTCGTGGACTTTTGACTTCCGGCTGCTGCTCGCCTCCTTCCCCCACTCCCCTCTGCCCACTCTTCCCTCCCTCTCTACCACTCTCTGCTGTTTTCTCAGCTGCTTGACTTGACCTTGCAGCGCTGCTGGCCTTAGCCGGCAGGCTGAGACTGAGCGCGTCTACCTGTCTGCCAATCTTACGCGTGCCACTGCATGTGTGTGTGTGTGTGTCGTCTCTCTCTGTGTATGTGTGTTCTTGTAATGATAATCCGCATAAAATTACAAGCAAAGCGCAGACGACGACACATGCCCAAGCAGACACACACACACACACACACACACTGGCGACAAGGCGAAGCCGAAAGTAAGGCCAAGGTCATTCTCACCCACACCCACACCCACACACATACAGACTGAGGGAGACCCTCACACACACAATCGAATTGGCCAAGCCAAGTGAAGTTGTCGGCGCGTGGCTCACTTCGCTCGCATGCCCGAAAAGCAGCTGAAAAAAAAAAGAAGCCAAGCAGCTCAACCCCCCTTTTCCCCCTTCTCCCTTCCCTCGTTTCCGTCACCCTCCGCCTGCGCCTTCATCTACACACCAGACAAGGCAGCCAAGCTAGCCAAACGAGCATATGTGAGTGTGTGGGGTGAGTGTGTGTGGGGTGAGTGTGGGGTGTGAGGGGTGTGTGGGTCAACCAGTCAAGAGCATATGTGTGTGTGAGAATTCGACGCGACGCCCGAAAAACATTTCCTTCTCGTGTCCTGCTGCCTTCGCGTAGTCCTGGCGACTGTCTCTCCCCCTGCTTACCTCCCTCCATCCTACCCCTTCTTCCCCAACCACACACACACATGTTGCTCCGGCTGTGTGTGTGTTCTTAAGTTTTTATGGCTTGCTGACTACTACTTCCGGGTCTGAGTCCGGGTCCTGCTCTGGGTCTGCGACTGGGTCTGTCAGCCAAGGCAATGAATATATTAACACACTGCCACACACACACGCAGACTGGGCCACTTGTCGCCCACAGCAGACAATGTCTTATGTGTGTGTGTGTGTGTGTGTGTGTGTGGGGAATGGGGGTCCTTGTCGTCCGGTTGTAAGTATACAGAGAGAAAGAGAGGGCGAGGCGGAAACAGGCCGTGTGTGTCCGTGACGGCGTCTGTCTGCCCCGCCCCAACAACAGTAGCTTTTGTTGCGCCTTAGGGCGCTACGAGCAACAAGTTGACGGACAGACTTACACATACAATATAGAGAAAGAGAGATAGAGAAAAGACAGAGAGAAGGGAAGAGAGAGAGAGAGAGGATACACACACGCCCAAATCATCAAATTATCATACAGAAATAGATTCATGTGCGTCTTCATCCTTCTAGATTCCCCTTTTTCTTTCACTAGCTCTTTGTTTCTCCCTCTCTTTATATTTCTCTTTCTATCTTTCTATCTTTATTTATACATATTTCCTTCTCATTCTCCGCTTCTCCCTCCCTCTATCCTTCTCTTCTTCTTCAGCGGAGATTCCTTGCCTCTAGACCTTCACCCTAATCCCTTTTCTAACGCCTTTCGACCATTAGTTCTTTATATTTAATAGCTATAAAGCTAAGCTTCTGCTGGAATTGTTAACAATCATCACACTTCCTCAACTCAACTCATAATCCTCTTACATAATTAGTTATCCGTGAGATCGACGGGGTTTCTTCCCTCAGAGAACACCTGCAAGTGAATAAAAGAATTAGATATGCTCAATTGGGCTAAAGATCACAATAATAACCTAAGCTAAATTTCGCATCGCATATTACTCACTGACTCTAGCTGTCTCTCCCTCACTCTCTCCCTCTCTCTCTCTCTCTCTCTCTCTGCCTGTCGTCCTTTAGACCTTTATATCTATTTTAAACTAAATCCGACTAGATTCATCCACCCTCCCTTTCCCACTGTGTACTTTGTGCTAGTTTCAGTTCGATAATATGGAAATTTTGTCACAGATTTCCTTACCCTTTTTTCTACGCCACACATGTGTGTGCGTGCGTGTGTATGTGTGTGGGGCCAATAAGGAAAATCCTGGAAAAAACTTGAAGCTATTGTTGACAGAAAACAAACAAATGCGACAAATCAAGAAATCTAAGTGAAAATAAATGGAAAACTGTTCCGCAAGCGTGTCCCTGCCTCCAACCCCCTCTGGCTCAAACCGAACCAGAACCCGGACCTACGCTTATGTGTGCGTATGTGGGCTTCACCCTTGACCCTTGTGGGCAGACAGGGGAGGAGACAGGGGCAGGGGTAGTGGCAGGGGCTGTCGTAAGACTCATGAGCGAGATATCACTTACTTATATCATGTCAGACAGGTTTGCCCCACTAAAGGGTTGTCTGACTTGTTTGGGATGGTACGGGGTAATACAGGGGCGTGCTACGGGGGTGTCCTGTCTGGGGTTAGCGGGTTGTCGGCTTGCCGGGGATTGTCGATTGGTTGCTCAGCCGGCTTCGCGTCTGGGCCGTGTCTCGTTAAGTGTTTTGCCAAAGATTTGGCACATGAGTTTGTCCTGGGGTTGGAGTTATGCAGAGAAGGGGGTGACGGGCACATGTGTGTGTGCATGTGTGGAGGGTTAAGAGTTAAAGGGTTAAGGGGTTAACCAGCCACAGTTGGTCGATTGGTTCATTTGCATTTGTCAGCTATGGGACACGTTATAATCGATGCACACAGGGGCGGTTCCTGGACGGGGCAGGGCTGGGCAGGAAAGGGCGAAGGTCGAGCATGGTCAGGGCAGCTCCGGCTTCTGGTTTGTGTTTCTGGTATCTCACGTTGTTGTTGTTCTTGTTGTTGCGTAGATAATGCCAAATAAATTGCCGCCTATTTTTGTCACATTTGAAGCGATCGCTTTTGGGACAAAATAACCCTCTTTAGAGGCGGGGCAGGGCAGGCTCAGGGTCGCAGGTCAAGTAGCCTGGAGTGAAGTGTGGAGTGAGTGTGTGTGTGTGTGGAGTGAGTATGTGTGGAGTGAGTGTGTGAGGTCTCATTTCGTTGGTCTTTCCTGGCCACATTCCGTGACCATTTTTGAGTGAAGAACTTTCATGTTTATCCCTTCCCAGCCATGTTCTTGCGGTGGTTTAAAGGGGTTTTTTATCCAAAATAGTTCTATGATAGGGTTCATAGGTCGAGGTCAGTGGAGTTAATTAATTGTGCTTGTTCAACTCTGAACCCTCTTCAGGTCAGCAGAGACTGCACACGATTATTGAAGGAAGACAGTAAGATAGAAAGACGAGGAAGAGAGTGAGGGGAGAGAGTGAGAGACTAGGGGAGAGCGAGTAGGACAGAGAGAGAGTGAGGAGTGAGAGTGAGACTGAAAGAGAGTAAGACAAAGAGAGAGGAAGAAGCATCACATTTTCCCATGTGTCGTAAGCTCCTTCACGTACTTTTCATCTTAATTAGTGGCGCCACTTCGAATTTTACTTTGGGTAAAATACTTTTTTCCCGAATATGCCATGGGCCAGTGACAGCTCGGAAGGGGGTGGGGCGGAGATTGGGACAAAGGGGGGGAGGGGGGTTGGGTACTTACACAACGCTCAATTTGAAAGAAAAAGTTTTAAATTAATTATTAGAAAAAGCATCAGCTGCGGTGTACAGTGAAATAAAAAGGGGTAGCACATCCCAGAGGTTTTTCAGGGCACACCAACACATACTATATGCATGTGTATGTGTGTATATGTTTGTAGTGTGTGTGTGTATGTGTGAATGTGTGGGTAGTGTGTGTGTGTGTCACCTCCCTAGGCAATTTCCGTTGCCAAATTGAAAAATTACTCTCGCGCAAAGTTTCGTTGCCTTGATTTGGCTCCAGCTCCGGCTTCGGCTAAAGTTCCCCACCCACACACGCACATGCGTGTACTCACACATACACACACACACACACTCACGCCCATACATGCCTACGCCTCTGCCTGTGTGGTGGTGGGGGGGGATGGGGGTGACTGGGAACTACTTAAGCGTTGCGGCACAGCATTTTTACGTTTCATACGCTTATTACATTATTTCCATGTACAGTTGCCACTCGATAACTATACTAACTATCGATTTATCGGCAATCGAGCTTAACCTCAAAGTGATTTCCCAGTTACAGCCTTGAGAGGACTGTAACTTATTTATTTGGCAAACTGAACTTGACTTGCCTCCTATTTTGGCCTCCTCTACTTAATTAGCCAGGGACCACTGTACCCACACACAGACATGCACACATATACATATACCTACATGGGGCAGATATGCATGGCGTTTTTAGGAAACCAAACTCGAACTCGAACTCAGCCTCAGCTCAAGCTCGAACTGAGATCAGGCCCACAAATTCAGTTACTCTTTCTGTTTCAGCTTCAGTTTTGGAATCCCACCAAAAGAAGGTACAAGAAGAGAGGTGGAGGTGGGAGGGGGGACGAGTGGGAGGAGTGGTTAGGGAGAGAGGATATTACGCATTTTTCGGTACTCGCTTTCTATATAATATATAGAGTACTATACACACACATATGTGTATCTGTATCTGCCTGCATATGTGAGTGAACAAAAAAGAAAGTACACACCCACACACACACACACACACATACTCCAACTTACGCAAGAAAAAACGAGTAAAACGCTAATGAAAATTAAAATGAAAAATTGCAAACGACGTGTGGTAGACGCGACAGAGAGAGAGAGAGAGAGCGGGACAGAAGGGGCTGGGAGGGCCGGGGCGTGGAGGGCCGGGGCGTGGCAGTGCCACAGAATGAAGCTGCGGTAGTTAGAGGAGTAGCAAAGCAAAGCACGGCCGCAGCAAGGCGGGCGGAGGGGATGGAGGGGAACACACGCACACATACAGCGAGACATACGCATACATTAGATAATTTCTTCGTGTGTGCGTACCTACCTCCCTTCCCCTCCTCCTCCCCTGCTTACGCATGTCGCCGCTCCACACTGACGGGAAACAAGAGACGCAGGGGGACAGAGAGTGCAAAGGAGAGGATGAGGGTGAGGGCGAGGGGGAAAAAAGTAAAAACAAATTTTTCCATTTTTACTGAGGGAGGGAGGAGGCCGCGGCAGGGTGGCAGTGGCGGAGGTTACTTTGGCAGCTTTTGGGCGCAGCTTTTCTGCTTCCTCCTCAGCCCGCTGCCTTAGCGTCGGCGTCGGCGTCAGCGTCAAAAGCAACGCGCGGCGGCGGCTGCCATTAGCATACACTACTCACATTTTATAATGCGTTTTTCTCTCTGCGCGGGTTTTCTTCCCCTTTCCATTCCCCGTCATGTGTGCGTGTATGTGTGCGTGTGCTCATTTCATTACAACAAAAGCGCTGGGTACTTGTAATTTATATACACACACACACACACAAGGTATATATGCGTGTGTGTGTGTGTGACAAGCTAAACTACCCTTTTGCCTAATTTTTAATCTCGAGCGTTGCCAGGCAGCGCTGCCCGGGCACAAGCAGCGCTGCCAGCCTCTAGAGAGAGAGAGAGAGAGAGAGAGACAGAGAGCAGAGAGACAGAGGACAGCGATCTGCGGGCCTATGTCTATTAAATGGTTAGAAAGTACTACGTTGAGCAGGGGGATGGGGGGGAGGAGCGGGTTGGGTTGCGGTCTGGGCATTAGTTTAAGCTTCGTAGACTTAGCCCATGACCAAAGGTCGCTGCAACAACAACAGCAACAACAAGCACACACAATGTCGACGTCGCGTCGCAGTCAGCAAAAGCGTCAACTTGTACTTGTTGTTTTCTACATACACACACACACAAATACACACACACACACAATTAAAAATGTAAATCAGTCGCCATCCTTGTGCTGTCCTTGCGCCCTTTCATGCTGCTCTGCTCTCTCCTCATGCTCCAGCTCCTGCTCGCTCTCCTGTTCCTGCTCTCTCCTGTTTCAGCTTGTGTCTCTCTCTTTTTTTAGCCGCGTTCTTTCGCCTTTTTTTCGTCGTCGTTGGGTGGTTGGGGCGGGCAACGTTTGCTGCCCGCTGCGTGTAGACGCGAATTGTTTTCTTTTTTTAAGCACGCCTACACGTCTGCGTGTGTTTGTGTGTGTGTGTGAACGTGTACACACATACAAATTATATATTTATTTATTTCACAAGTGAAAATAAAGTAAGAATTGCGACAACAACAACAATAGCAACGCAACCGCAGCCACAGCGCAAAGCAATTACAGCTTTCTGTTAGAGGCGCCTCGTCTTCTTCTCTTCGTGGGTTCATCTATGCGTACATCATTTATTTTCTGATTCTTCTGTCAATTTTTTACTATGAATTATACAATAAATAGTCATCATAAAATAAAAAATAAATTTAACTATAAAATAAACATAAAAAACATTTTTTTTGTTGTACTTTAGCTTTACATTTTTATTTTTATTTTATTATATGTCAATTAATTCAGATTACAGTTTTTAATGTTTTTTAGATTACTTATACATAATTTGTATTAATCATATATAACTCATAATATAATATACAATATAATTTCTTATAGTTCAATAGTTTCATTTACAATATAATAATATTGTATTACTACAAATCTTAACAAGTATTTATTATTTCTAATATTTATCATGATTCTTTAATTTGTTTTCAGTTTTTCTATTGGCTCTTCATCTTCATGTGAATCTTTCTGGCCTGACACATGTAAGTACTCATAGTAATGACTAATATTATATTCTATATACGTATATTATATATTGTCTATACTATATTATATATGTATATTATCATTTAGGATAATTTGATATTATTAATGGTGATCTATTCCCATCTCTTTAACCACAAAGACTTCGTTTGTTGCTTAAAGACGGAGCTTGAAAAGTTTGCTCCTATTCCCTATACGACCTCTTGCAAACATGATGATCTCAGTTTGTTTATATTACCTTTTCCTGCTCATAAAAGTATTATTGGTCCCGTTAACAAACTCTCTCGACTATCAGCTTGAGCATTTTTTTCCATTTCAAATAAATATATAAGAGTCCCAGGTAAATACAAATATCCATAATATATGTGACTAAATGTCTTTGTGTGTATGTGTGTGAGGGAGAGAGAGAGAGAGAGAGAGCAGATACGCTGCTGCTGCTGCTGTTGGTACTGGGCTGATCCGCAACGAGGCAGCGACGCGTGGAGTGAGAGCTGTCTGCATAGGCACTTAAACACAGTTTCAAACACACATTCACACACATACACACACACAGACACTGGTGAACACACACACACACATACACACAGAGAGAGAGGCGCAGTTAGGACTAGGGCTTACACACAACAACAACAACAAAGAGGGCTCCCAACATAAATACATATTTATTGTTGGTACAAGCAATTTAGCGAAAAGAAATCCAAATTATATCATAACTTTGTGTAGTGCGCCATCTGGGGTTTAGTTCCCGCCGCCGTCGTCGTTGCTTGTTTCGCTGTTTCGCCGATGCACAGTGGGTGAAAACAGACATATTATAACCATTAACCTGCCTTCCGAAAAGGGTATTAAAACTCTTAAGTAGGTAGCAGAAGGCATCTCTGACTCCAAAAAGTTAAAACATTCAGTCTGGAATATCGCATATTCTATCTGTTTGTTCGTATGAACATCTATATCTCAGCGACTATATGTACTAGGGCTGCCACAATGTACTCACTATGTACCTTACTACTGCACGCAGGTAAAGCAGGTTAACAATTTGGCCACGCCTCTATCTAAACTCTGCGAAAAACAAAAAAAGAGGAAGCTTAGACTTTCTTTACTTGTTGATAATCCTAGAAAAACTAACATCCACTGTTAAGCATGATCCAAAAATGGAGTTGACTAGACACAGTGGCCCACTGTGCAACGCAAAAGCCGCCTACGCCTACAACAATGGGCACCCATTGGCCCAGGCCCAGACACAGACATAGGCAGAGGCAGTGGCAGAAGAGACCGGGAGAAGGAGGGAGGAGGGGCGAAGACAGCGACGCGACGAGGCGCGTTGGCAATAATTCTATGCTGCCACCGACATAGCCACGTTAAAGATGTTGCCACACATTTTTGTGCCGTTTTCTGTTCTGTTTTTGCTTTCTGTTTTTTGTTCTGTCCCTCTCTTCCTCTTCTTCTCTCCGCTTCTGTTTTGTTTTGGTTTGACTTGGTTTTTTCCCTCGTGCTCCTTTGGCGTTTCTTTTTTCTGTTCCTTATTTTTATTTAGCCCCGCTGCCTCCTCTGGCGGCGCTGCGCGCGTAACAATGAAAACAATTACAACAACAATTGCGAATAAGCATGCAAAACGCAAAGTAGAAGATGAAGTAGCGCACCAAGAAAGACAGAGAGAGAGAGAGAGAGAGCGCTAGATAGAGAGAGAGAGAGAGGAGAGGCAGCTCCAGCAACTTGAGCTGGAGTCACAGTCAAAACCAGCTGCGGCGTGTGCTGGGTGGCAAGCGGAGAAGGGGAAAGAGAAAGAAAGAAAATGAGAATGGAAACGGGAACGGGGGAACGGGAGAACGAGAATGAAATGTTTTCTAATAAATTTTGCTTTATGTGCGCGGAGCGGCACGGCGCGACGCGGCCGCTAAAACGGGCAGAGCACGACGGCGGCGGGTGGCAGTAGCTGCGGCGGAAGGCAGCGTGCGGCGTGTGGCAGAGCAAAGCGGCAAACGGTTGGGAGTAGAAAAGGGAATAAATAAAAATAAAGTTTTATATTCATGTACCGCATACACACACACACACACACACACACACACTGCCGCAAGGGCCGCAACACTTGCCACCCAATTGCCATTAATATGGCGGCTGACTAACATTCATCTGTATGTGTCTGTGTATGTGCGTGTGTGTGTGTGTGTGTGTGTATGTGTGTGTATGTGTGTGTACGGCTGTGTGTGCGTCTCTAATGCCAACTTGCAATTTATTTTAACTTTGCCGCGAACTTTAGACCAACATTTCCCCTTTCCCCTTCAACGGTTCCCCCTTCCCCATTATGGGTACAAAAAAAGAAGCAAAACAAAGCAGAAGAAGGAAAAACTTTTTCGCCATTTTGTTTCTTTTTTTTCTCTTTACTATTTTAGCTACATTTCAATTTTTCTTTTTATATTTCATATGTTTTTTTATGCACTGTTTCCACACTCCTTTCTCACTCTTCGCTGTCATCTTCGCTTATCTCACCTCTTCTCTTCACCATATTTTTTATTTTCTTCCTCCGCAGTTTTGTTTTGTTCATTTTTAAACACAGTTTCCACTGGCGCCACATAACATCGTTAGTGGCGATGCCACGACAAAATTGCCACTGTTTCTTTTGTTTCCTTTGATTCCCACACACTTTCTCAATGATATTTTCTCAAGAATATTCATTAAGATCAATATTTCGGATCGTATTTTACTGTAGGTCATTTTGCCTTGTTGCTATCGATAGTAAGCAGTCTCGATATCGATAGTCAGTTATCATCATTACAACAAATGCCGATGCTATCAAGTGCATGCCATGCAATCGATTAATTACTATCGCCGCTTAACTATTTTATCGATAGGTAACAATTTCCCTATAATTCGATATACTGTCGATAGTTAACAGTCCCGGTATCAAGTGCATGGCACGTAATCAATTAATTACTATCGACAGCTTAACTATTATATCGATAGATAACAGTTTCCTTTTAATTCGACTTACTATCGATAGTTTAAATAGTTGATCGTTAGTTATCAAAATCGATAGCTATTTGATGTGATCTTTATCACATAAAATGCAGATGATATCAAATGCAGGCCATGTAATCGAGAAAATACCTACCCACACACAGAAATGCATGTAATAATTTTGTTACTTTTGCTCGAAATTATCTGAATAGGATTCGAGTGTCACGTCCTGCAATGAAAGGTGCATCATTAAGCCGGGAATCCTTATTTTGTATGTGTCCAAAGAGCACATCATAAACACGGAGAGGGTTGCCACCTGCCCCCCCGCCCCCTCCACTGGGCTGCCACTAGTGGATTCTGTCTACTTAGATGGCATCGTAAATGATGAAATAGAATTGTGACTCCTTTATGGGCAATTTCAGCGCATTTCATAATTTTCATACTAGCAATAAAAGGCAGACAAAACTACGAATCGCGAGGGATGATGACGATGCTGGAGAGGTCGTAGTGGTGGAGGAGGAAGAGGCAGGGTGAAGGGGAGGCACATGGAAGAGCAGAGCTCAACAACAAAATCGAACCGTGTACAGGTCAATAAAGTGTAATGTGCCTCTGTGTGTGTGTGTGCATCTTCCTAATCAACCCTTTTTACGAACCCTAAAAACGAAGAAAAATTTTGAGCCAACAACAACAACAACAAAGGGAACGAGAACAACAACAACAACTATAACAATAAAATGTAAAATTAGAAGCAGCGGAGGCCGCAGCAGGGCCAGCAGAGCCGCGCTATGTTTAGGGGCAGTTTTGCGCTGCTTCGCGGTCGACTTCAGTTACAACTACAAAAGTATGGAAAAAACCCGAATCGAACCCGAACCGAACCAAACTCAGCCCGAACTGATTCCGAACTGAAGTCGAGGCGAGCCGACTAAGCGAAACTGAAGCAGAAGCTGAACTTGAGCATCATCGATGAGGCAGAATCGAACCAAGAACAATAAACCGTAGCACAGCATTAGGCGGCGGTTGGGTAAAGGCAGCTAAATCTGCACGTACACTGTCTGTACACTGCGAGAAACAAAGAAGAAAGTAATGAGTCTCATTATAAAGTGAATGAGATGTTAAATTGTTTCAGTTTTGTATTTTTCTGCCATACTCGTAAGGGAAGATGAACTTCAGTAAATATATATAACCTAGCAAGTATCTAAAGGTGTTACTTCTCTTCAAGACTACTTCCAGCTATTATACGCAGCTATTGTGAGAACTGTTTAAAGGGGGCGTTTCACTTTGCAAGAAAGAATATCACAAAGATTTTCTACTTCTACTTTTATATCCAATGTTTCTCTCAGTGTTCTGCAACTAATTCAAGCCAAAGAATCGTTTAAAAACTACTGTAAGCGCATGATCAGCGGTATTTTTGGTTAACAGCACACACACACACACACACAGTGAGACACACACACACAGACAAGGGAACATAACAGAAAAGCAGTGCCAGCTCAGCAGCTTCCGCGGCATCATTAAGGGTAGTTTCCAGCATCGTAAAAATATAGAGAAATAAAATTGAAAATGAAAAAAAAAAAAACGAAGAAGGAAAAACGTAAAGAAGCATTAAACATAACAACAAGAGGGAGAAAGAGAGAGAGAAAAAGAGAGAGAAGTGGGGGTTGGGGGAGAGTAGAAGACGACTACAAAACATGCTGCGAAAACAAAAGCCAAAATAAAGAAATAAAAATAAGAATGTATCAATAAGAAAAATGTAAAAAGAACATTTCTTTTTTTTGGCTCCCATTGGAGCCAAGAGCAAACGAAGGCAAAATGGAAACGAAGGCCTAAACTACGATTTAAAAGGAAACACTACCTGCAACCCCCTTCCCATCCCATATCTACTCCCCCCCCTCCATTAGCTTCTTACCTTACCACGACGCTACTTGCCCCACACTGCCGTCGCACGCAGCCACCTCCGTGCTGGCATTAAGCAACCCTCCGCGCGCTTCAGCCTTAGGCAGGCAGAGCATCCCTCACCTCACCTCTCCTCACAGAACACTACCCCCCCTCTCCCCACACTCATGCCACTCTTCACCCTCTGAAAGACTCCCGAAATCAATGAGCGGCACTCGGCGAGGCGACTGACTTAGTCGGAGCGAGGCGATACTCTTAATAGTTCGACGGCTGTGACTGCGACTGCGAGTGCGAGTACCCGAGAGTGCACTCACACACGCACAGTTACACTTGTACTTACCAACACTATTATAGTGCTCTCTCTCTCTCTTTGCCGTGTATCGATACATCTCCAAGTCATTGTCGCTGTAGTTTCGTGCATAGTTTGTCGATACTTAATGTGAAGGAAGGCGAATACGAATTGAATGTTTCCATTGCCCACTTAGCCACCAACAGATAACCCTGCATCCGTTTTTTGCTCCCCCCGGCCGCTCTCCATTTTAGCAGAAGGCAGCAAACCCTTGCGCGCCTACGCAACGTAGTTTGGCACGTTGTATCGTCTTTATCCTTGTCCGCGTCCTCGTCCTCGTCCTTCTTCTGCTTCTCTACCCTCCTTTTTCTTGCAGCGTGCTCGGCTTCTTTGCCATTCCTTTTTTGCCGTTGCCTTCCTCCTCCACCCCCTGCCACGCGCGCGCTTCTATCATCCGCCAGCAGCCATTAAGTTTTCTCGTTGTAATGAAAAATTTTCCTTTTTTTGCAGAGCGTCTATTCCTGTTTCTGTGTGTGGGTGTGTGAGTGTATTTGTGTGTACCTTTGTGTATGCGTGTCTGTATGTGTTTGTGTGTGTGTGTAGATACTAAATTTTCTAGTTTTTTATTTCCCTTCTGCTTTGCTCGCTGCTTTGGCTGCTTTGGCATTAGTGTTTATTTTTTTCGAAAGAAGATTTATGTAAAACGCTCCGCCAACGCTGCTTGCGTAGGCAGCAACGTTGCTGTTGCCGTCGCTGTCGCAGTTGCCGCCGCCGTCTCAGTCGACGGCAAAATAGTCACAGATGCTGTTGCTGTAAGTTTTAACGGAGTCAAAAACAAAAACTGCCAAAATCCACCTAGCACCACCACTCTTTACCCTTCACCCTGCCCCACTGCCTGTGCACCCCCCTCTGCCATGCCATCGCCTACCTCAACCTCTGGACGCGCCCCCTGCCGCAGCTACCACAAGATGGTGGCCAGGGAAGCCTCCGGAGTCTCTCTGCGCTTGACTGCGACCAGCCAGCGGAGGAGGAGGAGGAGGGGGGCAGGGCAGGATAAGCTTTTCGCTTGCCTGGGGTTGCTGCCAGCTACCTCCCTCCCCCCCACGCCCCCTTCACACTACCACTTTCCACTGCTCAGTGGCCGTTTAACTTTGGCAAGTTTCATGTTTAGATTTCAAAGTCGCCAACGGATTTTCAACTATAAAATATTTTTCCAAGATTTTCCACCCTTAACTTTCCGTTTCCCCTTCCCCAAAGCACGCGCATTTCAATCTTCAGCTTAGAAGCAAGACGCTCAGTCCCGCTGAGCTATTGAGCTTATGCGTGGAAAGACTTTGTCTGTAACGGGTAACGGGTTATAATAGTTAATATTTAATTGAAGCATATCTCGCATTATGTTTTTACCTCTTTGGTGATTCTAACCAAACTAAATCAACATATTTCAATGGCGAATGATATTTAGTTGTTTGTTTTCATCCCCTGAATGATCCAACAATTCAAAAATGGTTAAGACTGATTTAAATTGATAGTTCACATCAATTATGAAGATAATTATTAATACTAACAGGAGTTTAAATCGGTTTCTGACGGTTTCTGATATCTACATTCTACATACCTATACGAATATTGCATATAACTCGTATGTACATATACATGACATATTCATGACTCGAGAGTGAATTTCTCATCAATATTATCAATATTAACAACTTTTTACTCGTGTTTTCTACAAATTCTATATTGATATTCAACGTTATCTGGCCTTGACTCTTTGGTTCATTGCGCATTGCATTAAATGCAACCAATCAACCATGTTGTTGGTGTTGTTCTTGGCAAACAGTCGATTTACGCAAGTGTCACTGAATTATAAAGTGGCTACCACGCGGGGGCTATAGAAAAGGTCTGTGCAAAGATCCCCCCATAATGGTAGAGTAGAGAAAAAACCCACAAGACAAGAAAGGGAGTGGGAAAGGCGGGGCGATGACAATAAATATTTGCAAAACAACAAACAAAAGGCGAATGTGGTTTCGGCCTTTGTTTTTGGCCACGTTTTGAGATCATTCACAATGATCAGCGCACACGCTGTCTATTGAATCAGCTGCAATGATCGTTGATCGTTGGATGACAAAGTGGGTGCTAACCCTACTATATTATTTGAAATATGCCTCCTGCCCTTGTCCCTTCCCCTGCCCCTGCTGATACCACGTGCCGCACAAAAAAGTGCAAATCGGAAAAATTGAAGTCAAGGAAACTTTTCTCCATCACCTCCATACACACACACACAAATACACACGCACAGTCTTTCAACTATTTGCAACACTAATCACCGTAGCAACAGCAACAGCAAAAGCAGCAACAACAACACGAACCACGCATAGCAAAACGAAAAATGCCACAAAACGTGCTTCTAAGTTATTTTTCATTTCATTCGCTGTAAGAACGACGGCAGGTGGGGGGAGGGCGTTGTTAGAAGGAATGGAAAGAAAAAAAAGAGAAATAACCCAGGTAGACAGTGTAGCAGGTGATGCGTTGTCGTTGACTAGTGAATAAGCATCTGATTTCGTTGTGGCATTATGAAATGAAACTAGTCGCAGCAGGGCGATCCTTGCCTTTGCCCCATTCCTACTGGGTTGGCTCCAGCAGCCCCAGCAGCAACTTAGTCGTTCCTGCTTATTGTTGCTCTTCCTGTACCACCAGCTCTGCCTCTCCCCCTCACACACACACACACAACAACAAAGGCATGGCAAGTAGTTAGCTAAGGGCCAAAATGCGAAAGGAAACAGTAGGATAAAGGAGAAAGGAGAAAGGGCAAGGGGCATGGAGGATGCGGAGGCATTTTGAGATTTATGTCGGTGATTATTTCTAAGTTTTTGTGCGCTTAGCAATGCGCACCAGATCCAGAGAAAGGTTGCAGCACGTAACGTTGAAACTGAACTTAAATAGTGACCCCTAAATGCCTAGGCCACATGCTACAGAGAAACAAAGAGTAAGAGTGAGAGTGAGAGAAAGAGAGAAAGAGAGAGAGGAAAGGCAGAGGACAGACAGACGACAGACAGACTGGCAGACAGAACAGGCGAAGCATAAGCAGAGAATACCAAAGGAAGAGACATTCAGAACATTGACGTTTTCCCTCTCTTTCTCTCTCTCTGTCTCTCTCTATCCCTCTCTGAGTTCAACTTTAGACTTACAATTGTCCCTGTTACTCGGTTAATCGGTTAACCGTTTCATGCATCATTCTGTGTGATGTCTTAAAGTGTTGAAGGCAAATAAAGAAGAAGAAATATGAAACAAACTATCGAGGACAAACAGCTAAACTATCTCAGCAAGTCGATGATTATTGATAATTATCGATTATTCAGTATCCGGTAGATAAAAAATTATGCAAGTACCTATGGGGGGACATGCTACTTAGCTATCTTAATCTTATTGGTATTATTAAATCGATGACTATCGATAATTATCTCTTTACTCAATCTCACAGGTTATGCGGCCTTCCTCTCTTCCCTATCCCTCTCCTTAGATGGTGACAGGTGGACTCCAACAGTGGTAGACGTGGGGCATACCAAGGCTGGGCAGGGGGAGGAGGTAAATCAAGCACTGCTTATGGGGCAATGGTCGAAACGAGCTCAGCTCAGCATAAAAAATGTATCTAATGCTTTTCTTAGCCATTTTCTTTATTTTCTTTACCCACCCTCCCCTTGCCAGCCATCCCCCCACCACCACTGTTTCGCTCGCTTTTTTACCTCGCCATTGTTGTTCCTCTTGCCACGAATTCGTCGTCGTTTTTTTCTAAGCACAATACTATTTTCTTATTTGTTCTTCTCCTTGTTCTCCTTGTTGTCGCTGTTGTTGTTGCTGTTATTATTATTATTGTTGTTGTTGTTGTTGTTTACATTTAAAATGTTTTATTTGGCCATTTGTATGTTTTATGGGACTTGTCGTTACCGTTACCTTCCTCGCAAGGCTCCACTGCCGACTGCCGAATTTCTGCCAAGTTTTTTCTTCCCTTCCACCTTTCTCCTTCCCCGTGCCCCTCCCCTAATATACATGTGCCGTTGCAAAGAGTGCAGAAAGAGAGAGTGAACTAAGGGAACTTAAGAGATCCCACCTGATCATCACTGGGAATGAAGATTTGCTTTTAATTTCATAGTTCTCAATTGAAAATATAATGTATTTCAATAATGTTTTTAACTGCTACCTTCTTAGACGTTTTTTTACCCACTGTGCACGGAATGGAAAAGAAAGGTAGGGTGGGGAAGGGGGGTAGAGACTCAGTAACTTTCGCTTTTATTTGGCTGCAAACTAATCGAGATTACTAAAGAGGGAACACGCTCAAAATGTACAAAGCATAAAAAGGCGCACACCCCCATCGCACACATATACTCTCATACACACTCACACACACACACACACTATGCTTGAGACGGATTCGAAATTAAAAGTAATAACAAGTTGGTTGTATGCGGGTTGCGGGGGGGCGAAGGTGGGCATGTAGGCTGTGACGAGGGAAGCCTCCATTCATCCTCATTCCCCTCTTCTTTTCGAACTTAGACATTGAAATGAGAATTTTTATACCCTTGGAAATGTAAAATATAAAAGGATGCCACACACACTCACAGCATACACACACACACACATACCCACACATATGTATGTATGTATGTAGACGTATGTACAGTCCCCCCCTTCCCCCTCACACTACCTGAGATTCACTAACAACAACAACAAGAGCAGCAGCAACAGCATCAACTAATACCAAACCCGGCACATGCGTCTGCGCCGCTGCCTCTGCCGCTGCTTAGGTCGACGCTGGCAGTAGCAGCATCCAATGCAAAAGAAATATTGCAACCCTCCTCGGCGCAGGGTTGTGTGCGCTTTTTATTTTCTAAACTTACCAAAGCTGTCGCTGCTTTTTCTTTTCTCTCTGCTCTTCTTCTTCTTCTTCTTCTTCCTCTTGTTGCTGTTGTATTCCCATTTTTTGTGCTCCCTTTGGTCGCTTTTATTCCGTTCCCTGTTCGCAAGTACGAGTGCTGCCCGTACTTACTTAGTAGCTGCTTGTAGTCGCGGTGTGAGCTTCATCTACTTCTGCTCACCCCTCACCGCCCCTCCCATCCTCTATCTCCAGTGAATGTGAGTGAATTCAATTCACAGAAACACTCGCGACTCGAGACTACACTGACCAAAATAAAGCTCGATCGTAGCTTGGCTTGAAACTGTTCACAGATCCTGCAGTTGAGAACCTCTTGAGATCATCAGGAATTCTTAAATCAAATCAAAATATGCATGGAAAAAATGAGTATTATAAGTCTGTATTTTTCGTATTTCATCTACGTAGATTGAAGATAGGTTTTGCCAGAAACAATAAGATAATTGGGATGATTAGGATAACAATCTAAGCAAGTGTTAAGCATAAAGCATTAATACCTTTCAGTTCTTATATCCCCTATTGCTCATGAGGTTTTAAAAGAACTTGGCTTTTTTAATTGCGAAACTACACATATTATTTTGAGCACTGTAAGCTCTATTTATGTGGTTCCTCCCCAACTGATGCTCCTCTTGTTGTTGTCGTTGTCATTGGGTCTAAAAAGCACCTTTTATCCACTACAATTCCCGCTTATCCGCAAACTTCTTCTCTCTGCCAGACGACACTCATACAGTCTCACACCCACACACCCATATAGCCATACACTCACGGACACACACAGACACACACATGCATAGAGGCAGCCAGCATAAAACATAATATGTATGAGATTTTTTTAACTACGAACACGTAGTTAAAAAACGACAACGAAAAGCGAAAAAATTTAGACCTGCAAACGAAGATGAAGATTTCTGGATGAAGGAGGTACACGGGGAACATGGGCGGCGGACAGAAGAGGGGTAGAGAGGGGTGCGTGTCTGCGGCCGCAACGACAACGGCACGGGCAGCGGCAGCATCGACGTCGGCGTCAACGTCAGCAAAAATTGAAAAAATACAACTACAACGCACGCTGTGTCTGCCCTCGCCTCCGCCTCAGCTGGTGCTGGCACAAGTACACAGACATAGACACGCACTGTCGTACACACTCTCTCGCACACACACAAACACACACACACACACACACATGTACATAAACCACCCTTGAAAAAATTTCGCGCAGCAAAATCTAAAGCGAAGGAGGGCGAAGTGAAAAGTATAGAAAGAAATGGTGAAATAAAAACCTTGTTTCCGCGCAAGTTACAACAACCCACCTACCCCCCTCCCCCTCTCAGCTGACTCCCCTTTACAGCTGACTAAAAAGCTAAGCACACACACACACAAACACGTCGGGTAAGGAGCTGCGAGGGAGTCGGGGAACTGGCGTATCCACCTTCAGAAAGTACGACGATATTTGCTAGCAATAAAAGTAGTAATCAGTCGCGCGCTGCATCAGAACGGGTACACGCGGGAGAGGGGGTGGTCAGGGGGAGGGTGCCCTCAGTAGGGGAGACACCCAACACACACACACACACACTCTCGCACAGACTC
Organism: Zaprionus nigranus; assembly: GCA_018903425.1. Taxonomy (NCBI): domain Eukaryota; kingdom Metazoa; phylum Arthropoda; class Insecta; order Diptera; family Drosophilidae; genus Zaprionus; species Zaprionus nigranus. The sequence continues at coordinate 762,007 of JAEIGD010000045.1, read as the reverse complement.
GCACAATAGCGAACGAATCGCCGAGCATTCTCAGTCGACATTCCCGAGTTAGAAAGAGATGAGCATTAGAAGCAGCAACAGCGTAGGTGCGTGTGTGTGTGTGTGTATGTGTTTGAGGGCATAGAGGGGCAGATGCGATGAATGAACAGAGGCATAGAGTGAAGGGGAGGGGTTATGGGGGGGAGCACACTCGTAACAACTGCGCCGCGTAACGAGAACTTTTCATTTTATGTAATTTCAGTTCGTTTTTTTCCGGCTCTGCCACCTTCGCTGCCGCTGCCTCTGTCGCCTTCGCTGCTGCTGCTGCTGCTTCTTCTTCTTCGTTTTTGTGTTTTTCTTTTTTCGCTGTTGTGCTTTGCTCATTTTTCTATAACATTCGAATTTTTAAGTGAGTGTCGCGTCCTCAACATTGACGCCGACTGCGCTGCTGTTGTCGCTGTCGCTGTCCTTGCTGCTGCTGCTGCTACTGCTGCCTCCTTTACTTCACTTTTGCTTACCCCATTTTATGCCCCTGGCGGGCTACAATGCTTTCTCGCTTTTCCTTTTTCCATTTTTTCCCGCTAACTAAGACATTCAGCCGCCTCAATGTACTGCCGACTGCGCTGCCGACGTCGACGCCACGGCAGTTTTTGTGTGTTGAAATTACGAAAGCGACATTAATTTTTTAGAATTGCGCGTATGCGTGGAAAAGCAGTTAGCCAGAGAGTGAGATGGCAGCGTGGGGAGGGGGGAAGTCAGGCAGCGCCAGCGCAGCTTGTCAAACTTTCACTCTGCGGGCAGAGAAGGGGGAAGTGGTGGGGGGCGTGTAATGGGTAGTAAACGCGCGTGTATGTGTAGTTATATTATTTTTTACGAGCGCGATATGTTGTGTAAAATAGCTCCCTGCCTCCTGCCACTCTCCCCCCGTCCAGAGAACTCATCTCTAGAAACCCCATCCCCCCTCTTGTCAAGGTGTGTGTGTGCTCAATGGGGTCAGGGTTAAGGGGGAGGAGGTTAAGTTGAAGGCGGTACGTGGTGCCTGCCTGCCTGTCTATGCAGACTGTTAAAATATTATAATGTTGTGCGCCACATAACAAACCGACAGAGACAGAGACATAGAGAAAGACGGAAGAAGGCAAGATAGAGAGGGGAAGGGGGAGGGAGATAGGAAGGGAGGGAGACCCGCACTAAATGAAAAAGTATTAAAAAATGGCAACTGTAAAGTTGTGTCAGTTGGCAACACTTTTTAACCGCTTCAGGCAGTGCACCTCCCCCACTGGACAGTCACTCCCCCTCTCTGCAACACCCTTGCAACTCCCCTGGTGACTCTGCTTGGGCTTACGAGAAGTTAGACAGTTTACCAAAATAAAAGACTTTCGTCCGATCGTTCCTATACAAGGCATATATGTACATATACATATGTGGGACTTGAGTATAAACTGTTTGTTTCAAGTTCAAGTCACAGTTATTATGTAACATACACGATTGTTTTAATAATACTTTAATGTACGTTTCTTAAAATTAATTAGTTCTTTAGTTTAGTCTTAAGGTCGTCGTAGTTAATCTTTTATTCATTAACATGATCGTCGTTTATTAATTTATTGACCGTCAGCCTTGCTCTTTTACGTCTTTACTCTTCGCGTCATCAACGAGAGCTCTCTTCTTCTTCTACATCTACGTCGTTGCCAGTCTGTCGACTGTTACTTAGACCATCTGTTTCGGCGTTGCCAGATCATTCCCACATATTTGTATAATGGTGCAGAATTGAATAATATCGTACCTCCAATCGATGGACATATACGATTAGTTTTAACTGATTGTTTCGATGAAAGCTATAGCATTTAGTTGTTCTAATTTAATAACGTTATATAAGGTATTTCGAATAACAATTTGCATAAGAACAATCGATCGTCATCATGTGTGTTGTATGCAATGGGATGTATGCATATGTGTTTGTATGCAACACACTGATGACGGGCGATTTGTCTTATGCAAACTATAGGTTACAGTATAACGATATAAGATATATCGGTTCAATACGGTTGTTCTTACTTATTTATTTTTTGCGTGGCCATTACAACCCGTCATCAGATAGATCGTCTTTCCATGGACTATATTCCCACAAGAATGTTTGCAATTTAGTTCTATCACAGGGCATTTGTGAACTGTCCTTAATATATATTTTTTCATATTTGACCTTTTGATTTGTATCGATAGACTTATAAACGGACAACCCGTGAAGCGTATTCCCACTGATTCTCTCTACTTTATCCTGATCCAATCACTCGATCACAGACCACCCTGCACCCTCTCCTATATAGTATACGCGACAATCGACAATCAAAATGCATCGACTTTTTTGGGGCGTTATAAATGAGGAGAAACCTCATGAATAATAGCGAAAAATATTTGACGTCACATGCTTTTCATATTGTAATTATAATGGCTACCTTTTTTCGACACACATACACACAAGCACACACCAGGCAACAACGCGTGACAGGCCGAAAATTTATATTTGTAATGTTTTTTTATTGAAAACGAAATAAAATGAAAAACACAAAAAATGTTGAAAATTGGAAAAATGGAAAAATGAAATTAAGTCTATGCGAGTGTGCGACTGTGTGAGTGTATGTGTCTGGGTCTGAGCATGTGTGTGTGTGTGTTTGTGCCTTGGTTTGAGATTGGCAAATTTATTGATGAAGCGAAAAAACGCAGCCAAATGAAATGTTAATTTTACACACAAGCACACACACTCAGGAATACATACACACACACACACACACACACACAGACATATACACACGCACACACATACATACACAGATACACAGAGCAATCTATCTGTGGCAGCTGACACTGTTAACAGCCAAACAATGCAAATCACAATGACTGACCGATCCAGGCCTAGGAACCACCAACACCCCATCCCCTTCCGCGTGCCTTTCCCCCTGACAAAGCTGTACCAAGCACAGCTTCAAAGTGCATATCATGCTGCCAAATCGTCATAACAATAACGTGACTCGCCAACACACGTTCCCGTTCACGTTCGCATAGAAATATTGGGATAATTCAACTGTTTTCCAAACTTTGCTGCATACTTTTTGGCGTGTTCGCCCTCTATGCGATTCTAGTGCATGTGTGCCCTGCCCCCACCCCTTTTCATTATGCTGTATGACTTTCAATTTAATATTTATGGCCAGCGACAAAAAAGAGAAGACGGAAGGGAAAGAGAAAGGGAAAGAGAAGAAGAAGAGAAGAAAGATATTGAAATTGGACCAGACAAAGTTGAATAGATTCGTTTTGTATGTGTTTAGAGAAGAGTTTTCAACTTGGTTATTCCATAGATTTGCAATGGGTACATATGTACATATATAGTACTATATCACACATACATACACCACTACACATGTACACATGTGTGTGTGTGTGAGTTTTGATATTTATAATTCCCTTTTTTTAGCGGAATTTGCTCATTCCCCACAAAGAGATTAGCATAAGTGCTAAGAAAAATGTGAAAGTGCTGACAGTGGAAATGGAAAATTGAAAATGTGGGAGGTGGGTTGGTGGTTGTGGATGGGGATGAGGTGTGGAGGGTGTAGGGGGTGTGGGGGGTAGCCGGGGAAATGAAAAGAGAGAAAGCACAACTTGTACTTGCAAAAAGTCACAGCTCGCGCACACACACAAACACAAACACACTCACGCACACCCTCGCGCACTTAGCTAGTAACGGAATGAGTCCCTATATACATACGTACACACACACATGTGTGCGTGTGTTCATAAAAATATATGCGCGACCCCAGCGACATGCTAAAAATTTGTATAGAAAATTAGTTAAAAATTACTCCGCAGACACGCGCACACACACTCACACACGCACACAGACAAACACATGAGCACAATTTACATGAGCGCCATTTGCAGGAGAAGGAGGAGGAGAGGAGCAGGTTTACATATGAGCGCGCGCACATTTATACAAGCACACACACACAGACTAGGCAGCACACACATTTGGCATTAGTGGGCGGTGTTAGAAATGCGTGGGTCCTTTACCCCGCTCACCCCGCCTCCTGCTCTGCCTGGCCCCATTCCGTTGCCCTTTCCAGGGGACAGCGCGATATTGCTACCTCCCGGCACATACACGCACACACACACATAGTGGGCTACTTCTACTTTTTTAAGGCACACATATACACACACACACACACACACACATACAGATGCGTCGAGTGGCGCGAGCTTGAAAGTTTGTCATAAAGCACCCCATTAAAAAAGAAGCACACAAGCCAAAGTTACCCAGTGGGGGCGGGGGAATATGGAGGCATTAGGTGGATGAGGATGGAGTGTGGGCTGGGGGGAGGTGGGTGCACTTTCGCTATGGGTTTCAGCTTTCGCTGGGGTTACGAATTCACTTGTGCCGCACGTGAAAAAAGCCAAAAGCGAAAAAGCACGAAAATTAAACATAAAGCGAATTAGAAAAACTTTCCTTTATGTACATTAGAAAAGTGTGGGTGCGGTGGGTGGAGAAAGGGGAGCAAGTGACAGCGAAAGACAACAGTGGCAACACTACACAACACAGAACTACAATGCGTAACACAACACAACACTACAGTACACTACCCTGCACTATACTATTCCATAGAGCTTTCATATTCTACGGAGTTCAATTTTTTTGCATTTTCTAATATTCTCGTTGGTCTTGATGATATTAAAAAGTTCGCAAGGGTTCTTGAAACATTCCTATACTCAAACTTAAGTCAAGGTCGTTTGAGTTCGGTTTGATTGTTCGGTTTGCTTTTTTGCGCTTTCAATTCGCTTCTTCAGCTTTCTCAAATTATCCTTCCTCCTTCCTCCTTCTCAATATTCTTTTCCATTTCGTTTTGTTGTTGTTGTTACATTTGTTTGTTACATCTGGTGTGCAATTTGTTTTTGGCAATTAACCAAGAGTCGTGGCGACCCTCCTTTACACACCTCCCTTCCCCTCCCCACCTACCTTCTCTTTCTGAATTCCAACGACTGTGCGCTGCTGCCCCAAGCCAATGAAAACAAAAAATTACACATACGCACAGTTTTTGTTAACGTTCGATGAGTGAGGGGTGTGTGGTGCGGGGCCCAGGAGTGGAGAGAGGGGGGCCTGAAGCTCACCGCACCGCACCGCACCATCAACTGCGTCGCAGTCCACATTTTTAAATATTTTTAACTGCTGCGCATCGTTTCATGCAAGGTAGCTGGGGGAGGGTGCCAGGTTGTAGACTGCAGGGGGTTGGGAAGTAAGGGTTGATATTCGTTTGGCGCTCTCCTCTGTTTGGTTAATATTTTGGCTCGTTTATGGGCTGTATGTTTGTGTGCGAGTGTGTGTGTGTGTGTGTGTGTGTGAGGGCGTTAGGGGTTCGCTAGTGTTTTTCTGTATATGAACAAGTACATAAATATGCACATAAGTCTCTACACACACACACGCAGATAGGTGTAGGCTGTTCGTTGCCCCCGCCTGCTGCAGAACCAGAAACATGTGCGTAATATATTAACCGAAAACAACGCAATACAAAAAAGAAGCTAAGCTAAAAAAGCCAAAAAACCTGGGGAAAATTACAGCTAAAAAGTAGGTGGAGCTGCAAAATGAGCGCTGACACTTTCGGCTTACTCTTTGTCGTGTCCATCCCCCATCCCACAAAACTGCAACACACACAGACTGTGTGTGTAAATGAATTTTCAATTGACTGTCTATATGAGTATTTTGCACTATTTTTCTTCCTATTTGCCTCTGTTTCTGTTTCTGTTTCTCTTTTCTCTGTTTCGCTATTCATAATTAATAACGGGTGTACACTTACCAATACCAAAGTCGATGGCGAAAAAATCTACAAAAAATGAGAGTAAAACATAAAAAAAATATAGAGGAAACATTAGTTGCCATATTTCACTTGAAATATAATGCATACACAGACACACACACACACACATGCAGGGACATTTGTGTATGCTGTGATCTGCATAAAAAAATGAAATAATCATAAAAATTTGTGTACACATTTTAGCGTGCAAACTAATTAATTAGACTCAATTGCACGCTAAATGAAGTAGAAAAGTGCATTTGCATCGGCCAATAATCGGCTGATTTGTGTTTGCCGATACTATCGCATAAGAATTATTTACTTTCCAAATTACCCAATATCGTATATTTGATAATGGATAGCTCAGCAAAGCGTTGCGCAGTGACAGAATAGTTAGTTCGTTGCAAATAGTCGAAGGTCTTAAATAGCGATAATATTTACAAATATTATCGATAGTAAGGCTCTTCCAACGTTAAGTGATTAGAAAAAGGTGCTTGTAGGAACAATATAATATATATATCTCTATATTTGCAATATCTTAAGCTGAAAAACAAATTGATAACAAATAAATACTATAGATAGATTGTTAGTTGGAATGCGAGTACAAATATTATTAATTCTCAACTAATAAGAAAGTTTTTTTTTTCGCACAAAGCTCAACAACAAACGATTATTTATTATATATTTAAATAAATAATGTAAATAATTGATAGCAATAATACTATAAAAATACTATCGATAGTTTCAAGGAAAATGAATTAGAAAAGGTATTGAAAGCAATACGAATTCAAAAGGCTAATATGAAGTTTGTTATATTGCAAAGAAGTTGAACAACTAATTAAGATATTATTCTAGTTTCATTTCACTCATGCATTTGCTAATCCCACAAGCAAGTCAACATTATTCTGTGACCAGTCAGAGATCTCAGAAAATTAGGCAAATTAGGAGCCTCGCATATGCAAGGAGGCATGCTTTGATTCCTCTGGCCATAGACAAGCTCGGTTTGAAAATCTCACAAGCCACGCGACACACACGACTCAACTGCGGCACACACGACTCAAGGCAACTCAACCAACGCACGCACACACGCACACACAACCCCTCACCGTGGCAACGGGGCTACAGCGACGGAACACGCCCACAACTACACACGCAAAAGCTTTTCCTATTGGCTAATTACTACGAGCTGAAAAATTATACACGAGGCGAGTAATCTACATAAGATGTACATACATCAATGTTTTGCTTATGAGTGTGCGCACATGTGTGGGTGAGTGTATCTGGTGGGTGTATGGCTTTCTCAGTGTGTGTGCGTACTTTAAAAAAGAACACACACACACATACGGGCACAAGCTGCACTGTCTAAGAAAATATGCTAAAAGTTTTCCCCAGCAGAAGAAACAACAAACTCCAATAGAGGCGCCTCCCTCCCTTCTACTACGCCCTAAGCACACGGGTTGTTAGGGGGTGTGACCGCCGTGTGTGTGTGTGTGTGTGAGTGTGTCTCGAGTAAATCAAAATTATGTGTCTTCACACACACACGCTCAACCCCAACCCTATACCCCCCCCACACGCACACACATGTGCGAATCTGACTCGAAGTTATTTTTTTATGCAACACACAATGAATATGGCAACAACAACAACAACAACAACAACAACAACAAGAAAAACGAAAGCTGGGGCAACAACTATAACCACTAACTAACTACAAGTATTTACAGCCCCTTCTTCTGCTCACCCCCTCCACGCTCCACCAACCCAAATCACGCTCCACATGCAGCTAAAATCATTTGTCGTATTTGCCTATCCCGCTGCGTTCTCTTGCGCCTACACTGCAAATTTAAAATGATAAATTCTTGAAATCTTAAACATTCCGCAAGGATTTTGATCGACTTGATCGTTAGAGGTTCGCTCTAAGTTTTCAGATTATCAAAATCAACTGAAATCAAAGTACATTCTTTCAATTAACCCCGCGTTTCTTTCGGTGTTTGATTCGTACATTTTGTCTAGTGCGTTCCCGGAGCGCTAAACAAAACTATACAACGAAGACGTCAACATCCATGACGCGTTACTCAGTATATATTGGCCTTGCTCTCCTCCGACACAAACGCACACACACACAGACATACACAAACAACAAGGGACGTGCTCTTGCGAAAGGAATGAAAATGAAAAAAAAGTTCGGCGCACTTGTTGGCATCGTCTCGAAGTCGCCGTATCGTCTAAGAGCATCATCGTCTCGTAGCGGCAGAGCAAAGAGAGGGAGAGAGACAGAGAGCAAGAGCAGCTAAGCAGCCCAAAGAGACTCAAGACTCAGGCAAGCATAGCATACTTTCGTGGGGAGCCGAGCACGAGCACGAGCACGCAGCACGAACACGAGTCGCAAGGCACAACTGGTGGGTACTTTACTTGATGATTATGGCGACGATAATGATGATTGGAATGGCTTTGATGGCGTTGAAAATGAAGATTGCGTGTAGTAGATTTCTTTGTGCTTTGTGCCGGCCTGACACTGGCCCCTTGTTACTCTGTGTGCGCGTCTCTCTTGCTCTGTGTGTGTGTGTGCGTGTGTCTGTCTTGGATGGGAACTTCTCTCGGTGTGTATGTGTGTGTGTGTCCGCTTTGTGCTATTTTCTGTTGCTTCATTTGCTCGTCCAAATTGAGGGGGGAAAGAAAGGAGGGGAGCAGGGTTAGGAGCAATGCTTACAACTACACACTATCAACATTTGATTATATTACGCTCATTTGTATGTATGTAATGGCGCCCAACGTGGCAGCGGAATAGATGGACGTAGAGACAGTAGAGGGGACAGTAGTTTTATTAGTGGTGGGTGACGGACTCTTCATCACTAACAGAGCATCCTCTATTTGATACTCTCAATCCTTTCGGCTTCTACAACTCTGAACTCGTCTTTTATAGATGCTAATTAATATCGCTGAAATTCGAAAGTCAAAAAAAGTAGCACAATTGGCTCTGCGTTTCTCACAGTGTACGTGTGTATGTGTTGGCGCCCAACGTGGGCGATAGAAATAGTGGGGCGCATGCCTGGTCAATTTGTGCCCATAACCAGCAAAACTAAATTATAAGAATAGATCTAAGCAGGACAAGAAGCTGGAGCTGGTGGGGGAGCAGTAGGTGACGGCCAGCGCTGACGCTGACGCAGGCATCGACGACGCCGCCGACGTCTCCGTCTCAGTCAACAGCGCAGTTGTCGTGCCGTTGCCGCAGCAATGAAGGCCACACGGCGACTTTTGCCGGCTGGCTGAGTTCATTTTTTTTTCTCTTCTCTTCACTTCTCTTCTCTGCTTTTGCTTTTTGTTTTCTGGCCAGGAACAGAGGCCAAGCAGGCGAGGCAGAAGCAAATCGCCAAGCCAGCTTCCTCTGGAGCAGTTAGTAACTGTTAAGACGTCGTCGTCGGCGTCTCGTCGTCGTCCTTGCCGCGCTTCATTTGTGGGTTTGCTTTGTTTCTGTGTTTCTGCTTTTATTCATCTCTTCTGTTCACTTCTCTGTTCACTTCTGTTCTGTTTCGTTTCCTTTCGCTCGCTTTCGCCTCAGTTTTCTCTCTGTTCTGTTTGTGTTGCTCATCTTTTGCCGGCTCGACTTTGCCGCTGTCCACTCACAGCCGGCAGTCGCGGACAGCTGCTCCTGTTGCTTGCGAACGTGAACGTAAATGGGAACGGGAACAGGCACGGGAATGTCAAATGTGAATAGCAGAATGCGAATACAACGTGTGAATAAACGAATAGGCGAATAGACGAATTAATTCGCTTGATGTGTGTCATCCACACATCCTTCAGCAGGAGTCACAGCTCTCGCGACAAGTTTCGCGTGTAAAAATACAATAGCAACGCCCCCTAAAACCGCCCCCTATAGACACCTACAGCCTCCACTCCCATCCTCATACCCACTCTTCATGCCGTGCCTCCTACTCAGCCTTAGCTCGTGAACAATAACAACAAATTAAAATTACAAAAAAATGAGCGCACACACACAGAGAAGCGCACGCATATCCTCACACACACAAATACACACACACACACGCAGAGAGACAAAACTCGTTGGGTTTTTTTCGGCTGTGCGTCGTCGGCCCGTCGATTTCCCCTTTTGCGACGCCAGTGGGTGGAAGAGTCAATCCCCCCCTCACTGCCTCACTGCCTCACTGGGTCCCCCTCGCCCTCCGCTCGTGGCACAACGCGTTTTGCTGCACATAGTTGTGTATTTTGGATTTTTTTGGCCTTTACAATTTGTTGTTGCTGCCGTCGCTGCTGTGTTTTTTTTTAAATTTCGTGCTGCCGCCGCCGTTCGCACAGGGGTTGATTGTGTTGGTGTGTGTGTGCGGCGGCAGCAGCGCAGCCGGCGTCGCTGTAGCAGCAGCAGCATGCAGCGGGGTTGGTAACGGGATTTCTTTTTTCTTTTTTTTTGCGCGCGCCTCACACACATACACACACACACAGAGACAAACACACACATACATGAGCGTTTTACTCTTTTTGTTTTTTATTTTGTTTCAACGTATTGTTGCTGCCGCAGCCGCTGCCGCCGACGTCGCTGCTGCTGCTGCTGCTGCTTTTGTTTTTTGCGATTTCGACGCTGTCGCAGTCGCATCCTTTTTATAAATAAAAATAAAAACAGTTGTTGCAGCAAGGGTGGGAGGTGGAAGGGAGGTGTGGTGAGGTGAGGTGAATAGAGGAGGGGGTGCGGACTATTTCAGCTCTTATTGTAGGCCGCCGGGGGGTGGCGACCTGCCTGCGGGGCGGGCAGCAGCGGAGGGCTGCAAGGGCGGGAAAGGGGATAAAATGAGTAATGAGAGTATTTAGTGCTCGTGTGTAGTGTATAGTGTAGTTTAACGCTTGATTTCGACAGACTAAAAAATGAACGCCGGCCGCAACAGCAGCAGCAGCATCAGCGGCAGCAGAGCAGCGGCATCGGCAGCCTTTAGTCTTCAGTTTGGAAACAGAAGTGTTTGCGTACGCAGCGTCGCAGCGCAGCAACATTCGCTTCGGCATCGACTTCGGCTACAGCAGCCTCAGCCTCAGCCTCAGCCTGAGTAGAACGCGGCGTCTGCTCAAAAATCATAGCACAACATTTGGCGCACTCATTAGCGGACTCAGACGCGGCGCGCGTCTCTCCTCTCCTGTGTATGCGTATGCGAGAGTGCCTGTATATGTGTGTGTGTGTGCATGTAATAGCTTCAATTGTGTGCTAAATTTTCTATTTCATTGTCGCGCAGCCAGCGGTAGCAGAGGCAGCAGCAGCAGCAGCAGAAACAGCAACAGCAGCGCAGCATCGTCGCCGTCATTGTCTTCGGCGACTTCGTGTGGCAGCAACTGCCTGCTTCGTGTAAGCTTCGTGTAAGCAACGTACTCCGTCCTTGTGACGACGGCTCTGTGGGCCGAGCGCGCGTGCTTCGCTGCTGCGGCCGTCGCGCTGCCTGCTGCTGCTGCTGCGACTGCGGCTGCTGCTGCCGGCTCGTCCTGTGGCTGCCTTGGCGCTACTTGGCTCACTTCAATTGAGTTCCGTTTTTAAAAATAACGTTAGTTGCTGTTTGTTGCTCGTTACGTGCGCGTGTTGCGACGCGCGACTGAAAGCAAAACTGAAAACAGAAACAGAAATCTGAATCAGAATCACAAATCACAAAACTGACAACAGCAAACAGAGAACAGAAAACACAAAACAAAGATAAGTTCTAAACTAGAAACTTAAAACTCAAAACTGACAACTGACAAGTGACGAAATTTCAACAGCAAGGCAGAAAACAAACATAAAAAGAACACAAAAAGAACACACAAGCGAAAGCCGAAAGCGAATGCAAAATTAAACAAACATCATCAAAATAACTAAATCATCATAATTAATACCGTACAACATCAAAATAAAACAGAAACAGAAAACAAAGAACCCAAGAGAGAGAGAGAGAGAAAGCAGTGCAAAGCAAACATTTCAAACAACAAATACAAATAAAAATAAAAAAGAAAAGAAAAATAATATTCAAGAATATCGAGCATATTTAACATAGATTTTTTGCCGTTCGTTTCAAGTTTCGTTTATTTTTTTCAAGTGATAAACAACAAATGGAAGCAACAAACATTTTTGTTTAGCAAGCAACAAACAAAAAACAAACACATAAACCACAAAACACAACAAAAATCAATTCAATGTGCAATAATATTACTTAACAAGAACCGCGTGAAGAGAGTGCAGAAGAAAGGAGCCTAAACGCCGAAGAAGGAAGAAGATATTGAAATAGAGGCAGAACAAACAGAAGAAGAAGAACATAAGTTTCAAGCCAAGATCGAAGCAACCCTGCCAAGGGCCGCATGCGAACAGGTAAGTTCCAGAATAGTCTACAGTAGACCAATCTAACTCACCTCAACATGAGTATGATCATTGTGAGATTACTTTGGAAAAACGCCGCAGATACTGACAGATCTCCGACTGAAATGCTTGTACATAGATCACAGAAAATACACAGTACCACAGACGAAATCATTTCCAAATCATTCCACAATATTACGATTATTATTAACTATGTTTAAAGTCGAAATCGGCCAAGCTACAAATAGACTTCTATACTGAAATGTTTATGGATCACAGCATATTGTTAGTATCCCAGGCGAACTCATTATTTCTTTATACGATCGTTATGGAATTAATGTTAAGCCTCAATCTGTGCAATCATAGTTGGATTTCATTGCTGAAATGCTAAGAAATTACATGATTCATTGTATACAATCTCGAGCATCCCTTGATTAAAAAACACTATGCTAGTTTCAATAGAAATCAATTCATACTCTTATAGATCGAATTAAATCAAAACATAAGTTTCGTTTCACGGAATTTCCGTCTCTCAGAATACCATTATATTATAATATATAATATTATATGGAATATAGTATGGCAATGATTCATTTGTTCATTATAATATAAATAGTGTCTTATTCCACGAACAAATGCAGCTCTAGCTATATTTAAGTTGAAACACTTAAATACAAAATTCCCTGTAGTTTTTGCTGATAAGATAACGTTGCCAATACTTAAGAGAATCAACGGGAATAATGAACAATTAAATATCTCAAATGGGGAGTTTAGATATATATATTTAGCGATTATAGCTATTACCGATAAGGTTTGTTCAGATCGCAGTTGAATTCCCCTTAAGTTGTTCGAGACGGAGTCAGGGAATGGGGGAATGGGGAGTCGCAGTTGTATTTCTCTTAGCTTGCACTGAGTCACGAGTCAAATAGACGCGCAATCGAATGCAAACTGTGAGTTGTGAGTTATTCGCTATATTCGAATGTTGTTCGAACGTTTACGTTCATTCGAGATGCCGTTGAACTTTGTGAGTTCCATACACACGCACACCCACAAGTGCATATGAGTGTGCATACGTATGATTCTTAAAATTTTAGAGATCGCTCTCTCTCTCTCTCTCTCTCTCTCTCTCTTCTTGCTCAGACTCTATCTTGTTCTCTGTGTCGGTCTCCTTCTCTCTGCATCTCTAACACACAAAACGATCTGTCTAGAGAAACAAAGAAGCGAGAGAGAAGAGCGCGAGAGCGAGTTATAAAATATTACGTATACGTCGCTTGTTTGCCTTACTGCGGTCAACGCACGCCGTATTTATTAGGCCTTCGCAGTTCTCTCGTTATATGTGTGCGTGTGTGTGTGACAGTGTGTGTTGGTGTCGGCAACCCAATGCAGCTCTACAACAATTAGAACAAACAACGAGCGAGTTCACTGCGATCGCCAGGCGATCATTGCGCCTCATTGTTGTTTTTGCCATTGTTGCTGTTGTTGCTATTGTTGGTGCTGTCGTACTGTCATTGTTGTTATTGTCAATTGTTTTGTGTACTTATATATGGAAGCCATGCGACGGGGTTAATGTCAATAGCAATTGCAACAACTAAACGTCGTAATCAACGCTGCCTCGGCCTCGGCCCTAGTTAGATGAGGTTCCCCGCAAAAGGGAATAGGGAATAGGGAAGGGAATGAGGAATGGGTGTAGAAAGAAGGGAAATAATTTGACTTTAGTTTAGTGGGTGATCAAGTGATCAAGTCACCTGCAGGCCGCAGTCTTTGTCTATCCACTAGATCAGCTGATCAGCTGATCAAATCATTTATGATTCATTTCGCTCTCTCTCTCTAATTATTTTCAACCATTCGTAACCTTTGCTGTGAATCGCTTTCAAATTGTTACTACGCCGTAACACATTTCTCCCTGTTTCATTGTTTTAATTACACACCTTTTTTTTGGGGTCTGTTTTGATTTGGTTCTCTCTGGCTGTGCTCGATTTTCGGACCCAAAAAAACTGTTGAGAGCAGCGCAAAAAGAAAGCTTCTCAAGATTTTTCATTCATCTCCCCAAAACGCAAAAGGTCACAACTAAAAACCCGCTAAGCCATGGCAAACAACAGCGAGAAAAAAAAACAAAAAAATTAAAAAAAAAGAAAAATATGCGTGTTCTGAAAAAATGAAATGACACAAGTGCGAGACAAGCAGAATTAAAAAATGTGCAAAAATCGCCACGCATGAAAAGAACATGACAAAAAATTGAGTTCAGCAAACACAGAAATCAGACAGAAACGGAGACGGAGACAGAGACGGAGACAGACGGACAGCAGACAAACTCAAAGACGGGAGACAGCCTCAGTGACAAAGCCATAAGAAAAAACAAAAAAAAAAAGAAATGCAATCAGCAGAAAGTGAAACAATACAAAAAAACCAAAAACAGAAAAAAAAAAAACTTTAAATAAAAAACCTGAAACCAAAACAATTGCAGCACGATGCAAGCAGGGGAGGGCGTGAGGTGGGCCGAGTCGAGGGCGAGGGTGACTACAGTTTGCAACAAGCATCTGCCTCGAGGTGCGTCTCAGTGCCCCAGGGGGGAAGTGCACAGAGAGTGCAGCAAAGCCAAAGATAAATGCAGGGAAAAAGGAAAAGATCTAGTGTGAGGAACGCAGAGCAGAAGGCAGACATAATCGGGTAATTGAAAATCGAAACGAGGATCGCAATAGGTTGTAGAGGTGAATGGTAACGGGAAGGGGAAGTGCTAAATGTAATCTCAACAGGAATTAGGTTATGTCGAACTTGGGGCCCTTGTTACATATAAAGAAAAGGAGAGGGAGAGAGAGACGGAGAGTGAGAGATGCGATAACCAATCGGCAATCAGCAGAAAATTCCGAAATCGCAAAGCTGTAAATTGAATATACAAAAACAGATAAAGTATGTAACTGTATATAGTCATATGTGTGTGTGTGTGTGCGTACGTGGCTGGAAAACAGGGCAAAGAATTTGTTGAACTTTGTAAAAATGCGAACAAAATGTGGGCTACAACTTTCAATTGGCGACGACGAGAGAGAGAGAGAGAAAGGAGAGAGAGAGAAAAAGACGACGCCAAAAAGAAAGAAGAGGAAAAAACGCGAAGCTGA
This sequence comes from Zaprionus nigranus, assembly GCA_018903425.1. Classification (NCBI taxonomy): domain Eukaryota; kingdom Metazoa; phylum Arthropoda; class Insecta; order Diptera; family Drosophilidae; genus Zaprionus; species Zaprionus nigranus. The sequence continues at coordinate 746,765 of JAEIGD010000045.1, read as the reverse complement.
TAAACGCTTTGATATTGCCCGTTGATCGTTGTATATTCTTTATATTCCACACACACTGAGGCAGTGAAAGTCGGCGACGCACTGCAAGTGCGGCAGATCTGCCTGCAATGAACTCAATTCGCCGCAGAGAAGAGCAAACATTTCTCAGCTGCAGCCCAAGAGCAATAACAACAACAACATCAACAAGTCGAGCAACAGCAACAACTGCAACAGCAACGACTGAGGCAGCGCATAATTGTCAACAACGCACAACAAATTTCGAGTGTGTTTAGCTGTCGTTGCATTACTGCGCATGTGTGTGCGCATGTGTGTGCGCCTGTGTGAGTGTGTCTATGTGTGTATGAGGCTTCACAACATTGTCGACAACGACAACGACAAGCAGCAACGGCAACAGCAGCAGCGACCACTAATTTTGTTGCTGTTGTTGTTGACTTTGGCTTTTTTTTTGGCGTGTTTTGTCTTTACATTTTCCCCCCAATTTCAGGCCTGAATAAAAAACACATACATACATCAACATATATCCACCACACGTGTGTGTGTATGTGTGTGTAAAAAAGGCCGCGACACCAGCTATTTTTGCTTCGCTTTTCGTCGCTCATTCTTTTTCACTTTATTTGTTGCTGCTTCTGCTTCTGCCTCGTCGCTGCTGCTGCTGCGCACAAAATTTTGGCTGACAGCGCTGCCGCTGTGCGCTCTGCTGCCGACCTGCGCTGCTGTAATGTGCGCCGCGCCAGCACCAGCAGCAGAAGCAACGACAGCGCCGAGCGACGCGACGGCAACGAACTGCAGCGCAGCGTCGTCGATCGTCGTCGTGTTTCGTCGCTGTTAACGCCGACTGCGGCGCTGACGTCGCTGCACTCAACGATGGCAAATCGCAAAGCCCAAAAAATGAAGGAAATATGTGTGTGCGCGCGTGTGTGTGTGTGTGTGTGTGTGTGTAAAAAAGAGCAAACACAGGCGGTGCACACAGAGAGAGAAACGCACACACAGCGCAGCACACACGTACACACACACATACGCAGGAAATTCTCCGATTCAATTGGGCAGCAGCGCAGTCACATACACACACACACACTACAGTCGCACAGGGCGCACACTTAACTGCATTTTTTCGGAACACAGTTGAGCTTTTTAATTCGATCGGTTCAGTTACTAAAGTTAGTTCAGCCAAAACGCACAATTTCAATTTCAAATTCAAATCGCACATTTGCACAAAAGTTCAAGAGGAACAACAACACAAGTAGCAGCAGCAACAACAACAAGCAACAACAGCAGCACCCACTCAACTGTGTGCGATCAGTGCGGATGCGAATACGAATGCGGATGCGGATCAATCATAGACAGACAGTCAAAGACAGACAACGTGTGTGTGCGACAAGAGCAGCAACAACAAAAAAGGATCAACAACAAAAAAAAAAGCTTCCAAAGCTCGTGATAATTTTTTAACTTTTTTTTTTTAATTTACTACAATTTTTGTAAAGTGAAAAGAGAAAGAGAAGAAGAAGAATAGAAAAAGCAAACTTTGAAAAGATTTGAGGCTGACAAAGACAGCGCAAAGAAAGCTAAAGAAAAGCCTAAAATTCGTGAAGATAAAGAACTCAAACAGTTTTGCAATAAAACAATTATTAATCAAATGTCGCGCCATGTGCAGCACCACCCCAACGAGTGCTGAGACCCAACTCCACTTCCAGCCACCAACTGCAGTTCCAGGTACGTTTTTCTGCCACGCCACGCCTATTTTCCTTCAAATCTGACTATCTTTCGAAAGCCCATCAAGCGTGATAGATTAAGGAATTTCGAAAAGCGGGTAACACTGAATATTTTAAATATTACCTTGAAGTTTTTCTGGTATTTTTCCATGCACCCCCTCAATAATTTAAGGTCCAACAAACTCAAAAGTGCGTGTTAAAAATATGTAATATGTGAGCTTTCTATAAATATTTCCAATATTTCATACTATAAATATTTCCAATATTTTACTATAAATATTTCCAATATTTTTATAAATATTACCAATTTCTATAAATATTACAAATATTTCTATAAATATTTCCAATATTTGTATAAATATTTCCGATTTTTATATAAAAATTTCCAATATTTCTGTAAATCTTTCCGATATCAGTTCCATTTTTTATCTTTTGGATTTCTATTCTATTTTATTTTGTGTTTTATCTTTTGACTATTATATCATGATATCGGATTTTTATTTAAAGTTTATTTTATATCTTATATAAATCTAATGTAAATATTAAATTTCGGCTATTTCCCGCTTAAATTTGGTTGTTTTGTGGCTCAAAGCGACTCAAGCAGACAAATTGCTGGCGAGGTTAGGCATAATAAACTACATGGGGGGACACGAAGACGACAGTGAAAAGGAAGAGAAGGAGAAGCAGGTTAAGGGGGAAAGAATGTGCTCGAAAGTTGCCGTTGCCTGCTGCAGTTGCATCGTTCAAGGAAGTGTGCAAACAAAGACACGCAAGCACACACTTCCCTCCCCCTCCAGCTACCTCTCCCCTGTTCCTCTTCACAGAAGGACATTTGACTCACATTCGCTAAGCGACCGCAGGGCAGAGGGAGAGCGAGAGAAAGAGAGCAAAGCACGAAGAGAGACACGAGACAATGCAAATGCATCTGATCTGTCTTCTCTTCTCCTCCTTCTCCTTCTTCCCTTTGGGAGGCCACTCAAGTTGAATCGACAAAATTCAGTTTCAGCTCAACTTGAAATTGCGCTCTTTCTCTCTCTCAACTTTTTATGTGCCATTTACAGCTGCACTCTGTGTGCATGTGTACGTTGCCCTTCTCCCTCTCCCTCTCTCCTGTCTCTCTCTCTCTCTCTCTCACTCTTATGCACTCTTCCCAGTCCCAGTTCCAGTTCCACATCCCCAGTAACAGTAACAATCGCACACACTCCTCAGTTGCTGCCGCTGCCGCCGTCGCAGTTGGCGTCGCAGTTGCCTCTGCTGCTCTCGATCATTAGCACTTTTTGAGTCACCGTTGCCCTTCGCTGGCGACGTTGGCGAATTTAAACTCACGCAAGAGAGCGCGTATGTGTGTGTGAGTGTGTGTGTGTGTGTATTTCGTAGGAGAAGCGTTTCTCATGCGCTTTTGTAAAGCGCAGAGGCAAAGGGCCACAGCAAAGAGAGCGAGGCAAGTGGAAACAAGGGGGCAGGCGAGCGAGGGAGGTGCAAAGTGGCAGAGGTAGGGGGGAGAGGGCTAGCGAGGCCGACGAGCTGCAGGAAGTCGTTACTGCTGCACACAGTAGCAGCAGCAGCAGCAACAGCAGCAACAATTTTGTCGTTCGTTGCTTTCGTGTTGCCTTTGTTGCCTGAGGATCTCTCGCTCTCCCTTTTGTCTCTCTCTCTCTCTCTCTCTGTGTCTCTCTCCTTCTCTCGTCTCTCTCTCTTTCTCTCTGCGTGCAATCTGCTCTGGCTCCGTCTGCGTCTGCTGCTCCGTCCGGCGTTGCCTGCGTTGCAGTTTGAAATTCAGCGTCGCATCGAACAAACGTCGTCGCAAAAACGCATCAAGTAGAAGAAAGAGAAGAAGAAGAAGAAGAAGGCAGAAAAGAAGCAGCAGCAAAAGAACGAACACTCACTCGCCCGCCCGCTCGATCGCTCGCGATATTCATATTCATATTCATTTTCACAATTTTGATTCACATTTTGTATTTGCATTGTGCAATTTTTAGTTCGTCTCGTTTCGTTTTCGTTTTCTGTTTTTTTGTGCGTGTTTCTTTTTGTTTTTGTTCATTATTTGCATTATTTATTCACATGTTTTTCTTGTTGTTAATGTTGCTTATTCCCTTGTGATCGCGTCTTTTTTATTTTGTTGTTTTTTGTTGTTGTTCTTTGACCTCCCTCGCGTGACCCCCGCGCGCACAACTCAATGCACACACAGACACGACTCAGGACTCGAATCAGTATTAGTGATCGCCCTCCCACACATATTCACACACACATACACCTCATACACACACACACTACATACACACACATGTGTGTATGTGTGTGTGCAATGTGTCAATCGTTAAAACACCACAGCAAACTCAGGAAAACATTGGAAAACTGCCTCACAGATTAAGACAAACTCAGGAAAAACCTCAATCAACCTCAACCTCAACTCATCCTCAGCCTCAGTGGCATTTACAGGTAAGCGAGAGAGTCATCTACACACCCCTTCACCCCCTACCCCCTATGTATATGGCCTCATTTCCCACGTCGATCATTTCTAGAATTATTTGCAATTTTCCCTCAATTTCCAATTTCCATTTGCATTGAGAATGTGTGTTTGTGTGTGTGTGACCACTGTACACACATGCGATCCACACACACAGACAGAGGCTGCACTTGAGAGAGACGCAACTTTCGCTTTCGTTTCGCAACATTCAAGTGGAAGATGCCAACTGAAATATGCGACTGATATTCGCCAATGAGAGAAAGAAAGGGAGAAAGAGCGGGGGAAGAACAGAAGAGGGACAGAGTGAGAGGGAGGCAGAGGAGGAGGAGGGGCAGAGCGGAAACAAAGTCAAATGGTCGACGAGGGCAGCAAAAGCGAGCAAGAGATGCGGACACGCACTTGAACCACAAAACACACACCGACAACAGAGAGGGCGTAAAGAGAGAAGCAGGGGGAGAGAGAGGAGCATGCATAAAGAGAGATGGAGACAGAGAGGGAGACAGGGAGGCAGGAAGACGGGCTAGAAGCGCCGCTTGTCTACAATTTGTGCCCGAGACCCTGAAAATGCATTGCGCATTGTGCAGTCAAAGACGGAGACGGTGACAGAGACTGAGACAGAGACCGGTATAAGCACACACACACACAGACACACGCATAAAGACAGAGAGAGACACACACAGGCACAGACTGCACACTCACTCACACATAGTCACGCACACATGCAGCCAAAGGTGACGTAATGTGCAACTACTCCACTAACACATTTTTCTACATTCCTTCCCCCCCCCCTCCACTCCAGCACCCCCCCACTCACTCACTCTGGGCCACTGCAATCGAGCGATCCGCCATTCCATCGTGTCCGCCATTCCTCCTGCTCCTGCTCCTCCTGCTCCTCCGTCGTCTGTGTCTGGCTGGAGACGCGACGAGAAAAACTCAATGAAAACTGCAGCGAAGCATTAAGAGAGACAGAGAGAGAAGGAGGAGAAAGGGAGGTGGGGAAAGGGGGAAGAGGCATGTACACAGACAGTGCAAAGCCGGCTGACACACACACACACACACGCACACACACTTATCTGCAGACGGAGTACGTGTTGTTGCTGTTGTGGATGCTAGGCAAATGTTGTTGCTGTTGTTGTTGTTGTTGCTGTTGTTGTTGCTGTGGCTGTTGCTGCGTAGAGGGCACTAGAAAGTGTGGACAACAACTCAGTCTCAGTCTGTGCCCGCCAGTATGTATCTGTATGTGTGTGCCTCTGTGTGGCTGTGTGTGTGTGTGTGCAAGTGCCCGACATTCAAGGTTGACGCGGCGTGCACAACTTGTTTTCTTGCTATTTTGTTGCTGTTGTTGTTGTTGTTGTTGCTGCTGTTATTGTTATGGTTTTTTTATATGTCTGTGTTGCTGTTGCCTGTGCCTGCTGTTGTTGTAGCTTCAGTTACAACAGCAGCAGCAGCAACAGCAACAGCAACACAAAAGGCAAAAGCCAAAAGCATATCGCAAAACACGCTGAAGCACATTTCCAGGAACAGCAACAAGAGAAAGAGAGAGAGAAAAATGCTGGAAAAATATAACAGTAAAAAGTGAAGCCAGTCACAGTCGCAACGGAAGCCCTCGTAGGGCTTCACAGTCAGTTGTTGTTGCTGTTGTTGCTGTTGCTGCTGTTGCTGCTGTTGTTGCTGTTGTTGCTGTTGTTACTGGAGTTGGTGCAGCGCAGTCGAAGAGGAAATTGAGCTTGCTTTATATTTACAGTTAATCAAAATGGGTGTGCGTGTGTGTGCGTGTGTGGATAATTAGAAGACGTCCCTCCACCTCCTTCATTCGACGGACGCGTTTCCGCTGGCCTTGAGCACCAATAAAACAATAATAAATAAATGAAACTAACTGCGACGTCAATTGAGGGAAAGAGAGAGAGAAAGAGAGAGAGAGAGAGAGAGAGAGAGAGAGGCGTGGTCGGGGCAAGGAAGCACCTTCAATGCGAAGAATTCTGCAGACGACGAGACGAGGCAATGCAGCGTGACTCACCAGCAGGCATAGAGCGAAAGTTGATGCTCAATTGAGTAGAGAGAGATTGGGAAGAGGAAGAGAAGAGGATGAGAAAAAAGAATAAAGTGGGAGTAGCAGGAAGACTTGACTTTACCTCCCTTTTCCATAGTCAACATAATGTTATATAATATACATATATAAATAATATAGACGCGAGTCGATATTCCTTTATCGATAATCGATAAATAGTTACAATCTCTGCTAAGCTTGAAGAAAGTCGCCAGTTCCTTATGCCAGCAGAGGCAGCAGCAACTGGAGCCTGCTCTCTGTTCTAGCACGTTCTACACACACACACGTACACACACGCACACACACACATACACATACACATAGACAGAGAAAGAGACGAGTACAAGTTTGAAACGATGACGATGCGATGCCATTCAAAGTGCTCCAAGGCCGACGACGCAGCGAGAATTGTAAACTGCAACAAACAGAGACGAAGGAGAGAGAGGGAGAGGGAGAGAGAGATAGAGACAGACAGGGACAAGTGCGTGGGCCTGTGGCCTGAGTAGGGACAGGGAGAGAGGGAACTGCATGTTGTCGCGGCTTTTTAGTTCTCGGAAACGGTTACTCCAAGGCCACGTGGAGCAGAGGGAGCAGGAGAAGAAGAGCACACAGAAGCAGAAATGGGAACAAGCCACGAGGAGATTGACAAACAAAACGTAAAAGGGGAAGGGGGGGGAGTGGAGAGAGAGAGAGTCGTAGATAAAAGAGGAAAGAAGCGAGCAAGCTGCGACTTTCTCAGAGGGAGACTCCAATGGGTTCCACTTCTTCGCTTTCCATGTTGTTCTAGAGAGAGACCACAAAGGGGAAGAGAGGGCAGACACTGGGCACGGGGAAGGGACACTGGACAGTCGCAGTTCCACAGCCAGTCCCCGTTTCCTTTCCTCTTCCAGTTCTAGTGCCAGTCATTGAGTCAGTTGGTCATTGCTGTCACGCTGTGCCTCCTGTTCGTCTTTCCCCACTGCTTCTGCTCCTCCTCCTTCCGTTCTTTTGCTCCTCCATCTCCCGCAGTGCGACTTCTTTTTCCCCCTTTTTTTCTTGGCCTAGTCCCGTCTCCACTTATATCGCACATTCTCGGGGTATCTTCTCTTATATCGTATATGCATACATATATACATATGTACATATGTATCTACGGCCTATTCACACACACACGTATGTACACACTCGCACTGACTGCACTTGCAGATGGCTCCGTAATTTGAGCTGTAACGGTAAACGCAGGTGAGGCCACATGTGGCGTATACGTAATGCACATGTTCGCCCCTCTCCCCCCTCCTCTTTCCGCTCGTTTTTTTTGCCTGCACTAGGAAATGCAAATGATGAGACAAAGAGAGACACGAACAAGCAGGTAAAAGAGAGAGAGAGGGAGAAAGCAAATCAAATGTTTATTGAACCCTTCTTGATCCTCAGCTTTCTCTATCACTCTCTCTCTCTTTCTCTATCACTCTCTCTCTCCTTACTATTCCCCCCATCCAACGAGTAACGGCATTTGACAGACCCAAGAAAAAAGTCACATGGCAAACGCAGCGAACGAGTAAGCGCTTGTGCGAGCGAGATAGCAACAGCTAACCGGTCATCGTAGTAGAAACAGCATTCTACTCCACCTTCCCCCTTTCCTCCTCTATCCATGTATAATATATGTACGTATAAGAAACATTCACGATCGTCAGCCACTACAGACCGAGGCGCAGTCGCAGTCGCAGCGCAGTCTCTGCCAGCGTCGTCGATTCATTTCCATTTCCCACTACTGCGCGCTCTCTCCCTCTCTCCGCTCTTCGGATATTTGCGCTCATCACATTTATATTTCTAATAACCTTGTGCAGTGTTATTAAACCCAAAAAGTTTCTTCACCTCGTCGCAGCAGCAGCGCAGTAGCAGCAGCAGCAGCGGCACCAGCGGCGCAGCTGTAGATGAGAAATGCTAATACACGAGCGAGAGAGAGTGTGTGTGTAGGGCACACACATGCATGCGCTGAGCAAATAATCAACGCACAAAACTTCAAGAACACGAAGCTTGCACACACACACACATGCAGCTGCAGTGGGAGTGGGAGGGAGAGAAAAGAGAGAGAGGCTGCCCGCAGTTGTACTCTCTGCTGTGTGTGGCAATTGACTACTAGTAGGAGTTTACCTACTTTGTGAGTTTACTCACACACGCACACACATGGCTCACCCAATTGCAGTGTCAATTGAAAAGCAAACAGGCTAAATGCGGCATGTAAAATGCGAATTAAACACACGCATACACATGTATTCACACATGCACACACACTCCACTCACAACCACACACGCACACAAAGACGCGCGCAAAGAGAGCAAGAGAGAGCACGCGCACTGCGCAGCCAACTTAACTTTTGCTTCAGCTTTTGCTCTCTCTCCCCACACACTCGCAAAGAGAAAGACAGAGAGAGATAGAGAGCATAGAGTGAGCTTTGTTTTTGTTGGTTTTGTTTTTGCATTTGCGTTGTAGGCTTTCTGTTTGTGCCAGCAAATTGCGAATTCTGTGTAGAGACACATGTACTATGGGTGTGTATCTGTGTGTGTAATTATAAATGCAATCTGCGTGTGTGTGTTTGTGTGTTTTCGCCCTGCCTGCAATATTCGCTGCGAAAGTGCCGCCTTGCGTTTCACTAAATTAGCAGAGGCGTTTTGCAGAGCCAGCAAAATTGTCAAATAGCCCCACTGTCCACACATTCCCACTGTCCTAACTGTCCCACTGTACACAGTTCCACAAAATGCCATTCCCACAATCCACAATGTCCTGCGCGACTTCAACTGAGTGGAGGAGCGAGAGAGAGCAAGTAGGAGTGGGAGAGTGCAGCTCAGTGAGGGCAGTCGGCGACAGCGACGGCGCAGACGTCACGACGCGCGTCGCTTGTCGCGCAGCAGAAGGTGAATGCACGCAGTAAAAACAGCAATAAACAACAACAGCAACAATAAAGCTCTTTTGTGGCTACTATTGGAGATTGTTCTAAATCAAATCGCACATGTCACATACACACACACATACACATACAAAATTGGAATGTAAGCTTACCCTCGAATAACTCCCACTTGATGACGCTGACGTCGACGTCGCTGCTTCTGGGGCAGTCTGCGTTTGTCGCACGCTTGTGTAATTTGCAGTTCAATGCTCATTATAGCCGCCACACACACACCAACACACACTCGCGGACACGGGGCAGGCCAATAACTGATTACTCCCCCATCTCTACTCCCTTTCTCACTTTTCCGTATTCTGGTTATCAAACGAGTCTCGAGTGCGAGTGAGAGGGAGAAAGGGGACGATAATGGAACAAGCAGCACTTTTTGTGTAACACTTTTCGCACAATGGGCACAGGGATGAGGGAGAGGAGGAGGGCACGGTGGGGAAGCTGCAGGAGAACATCGCAAGAGCCGTTGAACGGGTACACGAAGCGTCGCGAGTTCATAGCCCCCCGAACATTGCGAATGCGAAGGCGACTCCGGCGAGGGCGAAGGCGAAGACGAAGCGGCGAAAATTGTCGCGCACAAAAATCACTTCCCCGTTGCGATATCTGCGTACATTGTTATCCGCACACACATTCACACATACACACACTGATTTCACATTTGTGAATTTTCAATTTTCATTTGCACAAAGAAAAGCAAAAAAAGAAAGAGAAAACTATTTCCCGGCGGGGGCGATGACGGCGAAACTAACGACGACCAGAGCCAAACGCGGCGCACTCTTAACTAAAACTAAAACTGAGCTGGAAAAGCGCCGACGACGCCGAGACGACGACGGCGATCTATGAGGAGAAGCTTCTCTAGCAACTAGGCAACTACAACAAAACTACAACGGATTCCACTCAAGAGCGCAAGTTACAACGCTAGTTTGCCGACTGAGAGCAGCGCTAGATAAGCCAAAACACTCAAATAGATGCGAGAGAGAGGGAGAGAAATAGATGCAGAGCAGCAAAAACTACTGAAACTAGTTGAGCGAGAGAGCATTGAGCTTTTTCATTGAGCGAAAGCTGCTGCAGATGGCGCTGCCCCCAGTGGGGACAGCTGATAGTTTTGAGTAAAGATCGCAATGTGTGTTAGAAGAGAGGAAAGAGGGAGAGGCGGAGTGAGATCAGTGCACACGCACATCAATAATGGTGACGCACATCTACTATCGATAGTGGTTTGCCACACGTAAATACAATGTATCGAAACTATCGTGATAGTGATCGACTCAGCTCTAGTGTGCGAGCTGCAGGCAAACACAACGAGAGTTTCTCTCCCGCACACACAGACACACTCACTCAACACACAACTAACGAAGAGCGCACAGTGATTGAGTTTTTTTCGACTTTGGCAATTGTCCGAGGTAAACGACCGAAAGTCCGACAGACGGTGACTAGGTTAAGGTGAAGGTCAAATTAGCGAAGAGCGCTGAAAACAGTAACAACACAACACACACACACACTGAGCTGACGGTGCAGTCGCAGTCACAGTTGCTGCCAACAATAGAAATCAACTCTGTCAGCGTTAAAGCGAGTGACCGAAACAGCAACAACCAGAAGAACATGCAAAATGAGAAGAGAAACAACAACAATAAGAAGCAGAAACTGAAGCGTAGACAAAAGTGAACAAGCATTGGCAGGAAGACAGCATGTCTCTGTGTGTGGGTTTCTGTTTATGTATGTGTCTGTGTGTGCCAGACAGACGATTGTAGTTGTCTCTTTCCCCCTCCACCTACCCCACCGTTCCTACTTCTCAACTGATCCCAGACGCAGCACTGGTCATAGAACAGTTCCAAAGTCTGAGCTCATCCAGGCGTCGACGTTGACTGTGACTGCGCTGCAGCGACAGGCAGATGCCAATTCTAATACTTGCGTGGTCTCTGCTGCTTCTTCTTTTCACACACACGCAAACGCACGGACACATACGTGTATCTGTTCGATAGATAGACAAGAGCAACAACAACAAATCAAACACACAAAAGGAGAAGGAAAACGTGCAGACGTCAGGGAGCTTGCGTCTGCGTCGCCGCCTCTGTCTCTGCCTGCGTCTACGTCTCCGCCTCCGTCGCCGTCTGCGCCTGCGCCTGCGCCTCTTGCTATTTTCGGCGCAGTTTCTGTTTCTGCTTTCGGTGTTTGAAAGTGTTTGTCCGCGACGCGACGCCACGCGCTCACACGCCAACCACGTTCTCTCTCTGACTGTGTCGCTCCTTTCCGCTCACTCTCCCTATCTTTCTTCCTCTGTCTATCGCACACTAAGCGAGACGCGCCGAGCAGCGCAAGAGCTTTTGCCTCAATCTAATGCGCATTGGGCTTGCCCTGTCACTGCCTCTGCTTCTGCCGATCTGTCTCTCTCTGTCGTGCTCGCTCTTGTGTCTATGGCGGCGGCAGAGACGCGCAAAGAGGCAGCGGTAGCAGCAGCAGACGATGAACGCGAGACCTTGAACTTGGACTCAGTTTACCGAGGCTGAAAAATTGAAATTGGGTTTTGTTTTGAATTGTTTGTGTCGTTGTTGTAGTTGTTGTTGCTGTTGTTGTCTGCTATCTTTGTGGATTCTAATGCATGCGAGTGTGTGTGTGTGTGTGTGTGTACATACATTGGTCCTCTTTAAGAGGCAGTAGTTATTTAATTATGTGTGTGTGTCTCTGTGGCTGTGTGTGTCCTGTACGTGTACATGGGCAGTGGCAGAGGCAGAGGCAGCGCAGCAGCACCTAAGTGCAACAAGCGCCTTTGGCTGCAGTGCCCCACACATTTTTATTGTTGTTGTTGTCGTTTCCCATTTCCCACGTCGCGGCAGCAGCGACGCGTCGTGTCGTCGTCGTCGTCGGCATCTGTCTAGCCTTTGTCTAGCCCCACACACACACACACACACACACACACAGTCATAGCCGCACCCGCATTTGCAGCAGTCACACACACACACACGTGTCTCTGCATGTGTGTAGAGCTTTCTCACTCCACTCACTCACACACTCTCAGCATGTAATGGTCGTCATCGTTGGGGTCGTCGTCGTCGTCGCTCGTTCTAGTTTTACATAAAACTTTCGTTTTCACTGCTCACTGTCGGTTCTCTTTTGTAAGTGTGTGTGCGTGTGCCTCTGTCTACTGTGTGAGTCTGTGCTCTGCTGCTTGTGTGCTTGTGTTTGTGTGCGGACGTTAGATTTTACATTTGACCGGCATTATGTGAATGGCAATGGCAATGGGGCAATGCGAGTGTGAGTGCGAGTGAGAGCGAGAAAGGGAGAGCAGATGGCAGAAGCCAGAGAGCAAAGCACACTGAGAGCAGAGGTGGGGGAGGAAGGGCTTCGGGCTGAGTGGGCTGTGTGTGGACGGTAAGCGCTGTAAGGGCGCTGTGTGTGCAGCGTGTCTCTGTCTCTGTCTCTGTCTCTTGATTCTTGTGTCTCTCTATTTCTCGGCAACAAGTGGCAAAGTGCGTGTTTGTGTGTTTGTGTGTGTGTGTGTGTGTGTGTGTGTGTCTGTGTCTATGTGTGTGTGTCTGTGTAGGTGTAGGTGGACTGACCTTGTTCAATGTAGTCTCAGTGTAAACAATCGCCGACTATCTCTGCCCTTGTCTTTCTGTGTCTGTGTCTGTGTGGGAGCTCCACACTCTCCCCCCCCACTCTCCGCGCTCTCTTCTTATCTGTGGCGAAGTGGCGAATTCTCGTTGCCAAGCGCTGCCACTGGTAGAGAACAACAACAAGAAAGCACACGACTGTGTGTGTGTGTGTCGCAGAACTAACGCAGTTAAAGTTAACCTTGAAATAGCAAACGCTGCTGCCTCTGCTGCTGCCTCTGCCGCTGCCGCTGCCTCTGCCGCACACATGGCGCAAACAGGCAAAGCGAAGCAGCGCAAAAAATAAAGAACAAATTCGCATGGAGTATGCACGACTATGGCATACCCTGCAAAGAGAATAAATAAATAAAGTATCGAGAAGGAGAAGAAGAAGCAGATAATGGGAGAAGGCTGGCCAAATCGCACAGTGGGTCTAATCCGACACAATTGTGAACGCATATTATACATACAGATAAATCAATATGAATGAATACACTCACACCAGCACACACGTTTGTCCATTTCCAGCCGCATTCAGCCAGAAAAATGCTAAAAAGAGACAACAAGAAAAAGTAGTTTTATTTCTCGCTAAACTGAACTATCTAATCTCACTTATTCAGCTCAACTCAGCTCAGTCAGGCAAAAAATTGCTTTATTCGACTATGCACACACTCACCCGCACACCCGCACACACGCACACACACACGAGCAGACATTGCAACAGGGGAAGAGAAAAAGAGAAAATACTTTTTCTAGAACTACTCCAAATGCTGCGGCCGTCGACTTCGTCGTCGCCGTCGCCGTCGCTTTCTCTGTCTCGTTCACTCGCTTGCTTGCTAGCGCGGGTGCGGCGAAATGCGCCAAACAAATTTAATAATAATACAGCAAACAGCAACGAGAAGAACAGCAACAGCAACAGCAACGGCAACAAGAACAGCAACAACAATTGCAAAAAATGTAGTATTTAGCCTTGAAAGTTCGTAAACACTACGAGAGAACTGCGAATGCGAGCGAAGATCTTCGCTCCCTCTCCCTCCCTCTCCCTCCATCTCACTCTTCCTCTGTCGCTCTATGTGCGTGCGTGTGTGTGTCTGTTTTTTATTTCGTTTTCGCTTCTTCTTTTTCATTTTTTGCACAAAAGGCAAAACAAAAAATCAAACAAATTTCGTCATTGGAAAGAAACAAAATCAAGAATCGAATTGAAAGAAGAATCGCATCGCAGAAAGTGCGCGCAAGTGTGTGTGCCATGTATGTGTGTGTGTGTGTGTTGTGTTTCTATAGAGGGAACTATGATAAGTCAAAAGTTTCCCCAGCTGTTTGGGATCTACAAAATGATCCCGGGAATGCCGAAATATTTGTTTTTTTTGGGAATTCTGAGTTAATTGGAAGCTACATGCATATGCATAATATACATATATATGTAAATGTATACATATATGTACATATATATACATATGTACGTATATAGTTCTATATATGTATGAGGGGAATTGGATTTCTAGCTGGAAATCAAGTGCAATAAAACACGCTAAAACACGCCAGTTTTTCTTTCCCTCTATGACAATTCTGCCGGCAGCTGTTGGGCGTCAGTCGCTTTCACACGCTTCGCCTGATCCCTCCCCCCCCTTGCTCACTCCTCTCTCTCTCTCCACAGTGCAGAAGGGGGTCTGCTGCATTAGCAACCTGAGCTTTTCCCACCGGCCTTCGCCTTCGGCGGAATTCGCTGCAATTGTAATGCGATATTGCGCTGCCGGCGCCGGCCCAGGCGCCTCTTCTGCAAGGTGCTGCAAGTGCTGGTAACCAGATGCGATCCACACACACACACATGTACAGGATGTGTGAGTGCAAGATGAAAGTGTCAAAGTTGCCTTCTTTCCTTTTCTTTCTCCCTCTCTTTGTTTCATTTTCTATTTAAGTTTTGTCGTTATTAGTCAGCGTCGGCGTCAGCTGCGACGTCAGCGTCAGCGCCGCGTTGCCGACCGCAACGAGGTTTTGCTCTATGCACAAAAGTCATATCGATAATGTGTGAACTGTGCGCACAAGTGCGACTGAGATGGCGACATACTCAGACAGAGAGGGAGAGAGAGAGAGAGAGAGGAGAGGGATCGAGAGAAAGAGAGTGTGCAAATTGTAGTGCCAAAACTTTATTTGACACTCGTCTGTGTGTGCGTCGCTGCTTGCAGTGTGAGAGAGTGTGTGAGAGAGGGAGAGCGAAAGCGCACATTCTAATGCGAGTTCAGGTTAAATTCGCAGTGCTCCCACTCACACTCACACACAGAAACACACACGCACAGCAGAGAGCAGAGGCTTGCAGGCACACACACACACAAACACACACATGTCTGGCTCTACCTGACGACGATCCTAGGGATCGACAAGGGGGACTAGGACTGTGGCCAGCAGCTGAACAGCAGAAAAGCAGCAACAGCGACGTCGGCAGCGACGCAACAGAGCGTGCGCACATTTGTTGTCGTCTCCCTCTCTCTCACACGCGCACAAACACACCGCACACTTGGAGCCGGCGGCTGCTGCTGCTGTTGCCAAAATTTCGTCAAATAGTTTTGTGTGCTTTGTGTGCTTTCCTCTGCCTCTGCCTCTGCCTCTGCCTGCGTCACTGCCTCCCGCTGCCGCTGCCCAATGCGCTTTTTTGTGCGCTATCGACGACGCTGCCTCCGCTGCTGCGCGCGCAGTCGACGCTGCTGCTGCTGCTGCTGCCTGGGGCGAGTGCGAGTGCTTACGCTCTCTTCTTCTTTAGCACGAATTCAGTTGAGTTTCTACGCTTGCAATCATCAAACGCAACGAAAGCACCCAACAGAACACGCTCTGCCGTGGCCGCCTCTGCCTGCGACTGCGACTGCCACCCGTTCCCGTTCACGTTCCCGTTCGCGTTCCTTGTTCCCCGTTCACGTTCTCGTTACTGTTCCCCCGTGTCGTGGCCGACTTCCCGGTTCCCCGTTCTCAGTGACTCTGCAGGATCAGAGCAGATCAGTCACAGTGGGGCAAATCACGCTCAGATGCCGCAGATCGGCAGATCTCGCTGCGAATACATACTATATGCACTATATATACACACACACACGTACAGTCACACACACACACATGTAGCTGAGTAGTTTAAGTTCGTGTTCGGTCGGTCGTTCGGTTCGGTTCTTTTCGGTTATTATTAATAAGTGCAAGTGCGCGTGAGTGCGAGAGAGAGAGCGAGAGAGAGAGAAAATAGAAAGAGAAGAACGCTTTCTACTACTTTATTTTTTTATATGTATATTTTATTTGAATTGTGCCACTGTGATTTGCATTTCTAACTGCACATCTAACAATCCACAAGAGATCTCAAAGTCGCGGCGAATTCGCATTTCTCAGATATGTCAGATATCATTTCCATCCAATACGATATTACGTATTCGCAAACAACAACAACAACAACAATAATATACCTCAATATTTAAAGCCAAAGCAAAAACAACAACAACTAAAGCAGAAATGTCTGCAAGCCACAACAACAACAACAACACTCAAGTAGAGAGTTCGCTGTAGTCAGCAACTCAATTAGGATCCACATTTAAGTTCCACAACACACTCAACACTCAGAAGGATGCACAAGGTAAGCGGAGTCTCAGCCTGAGCAAGCCTCGTCTGCTTCTCTTTCTATTCTTCTCGACACACACACGCATACAAATCTCTGTGAATGTGTGTGCGTGAGTGTGTTGCGCGTCGCGCAGTTCTATTTTTATAGCACAGCCAAAAAGTGCAGCGCACACATTCGCACGCCGTCGCTGCCTTCGCTTATCTCTGATAGTTTTCACTTTCAATGTCACACACACGCACACATACGTAGACACATAGACACAGACGTATGTACGTGTGCGTGTGTCGTGCGCGCAAAGCTTTAGTTCTTTTCTCTTGTTCGACTATCGCGCACAACGCCTGCTGCATGAGAGAGCGCAGAGAGAGAGAGAGCAGCAGGCAAGCAGAGCCGAAGCCGAGCGAAGCTAAACTAAGCCGAACGAAGCTTGCCGAAAGTGAACGAGCGAACAAAGGCAGCAGAAGTCGGCGTGGCGTGGCGTGGCGAGACAAGGACAATAGGAATGGAAGCGAGGTAGTGGGAGTGGGAGGGGGCAGGGAGGGAGAGAGGGAGAGCTGCCAATGCGCCTTGCATGCGTGTGTGAGCACCGACTCGGTGTGCACTCCTCACTCCAGAACACAGCCAAAAAATAGCTAAAGCAGCCGAAAAGAAGCACAACGAAATTTGTGCACTACAAGTGTTTTTCAGGCCATTTGCGATGCGTTTGCTGTTTTCACATGATTCGCGCTGAATTTGTTTTTTTTGTTTTTGTATTTTATTTTTTTTGTTTCTGTCTTTGTTTTTGTTTTTGTTTGTTTTGCACTCGTTGAGAAAAGAAACGCGAATACAAAACATACAAAATCAACTTCTTGTACTCGATTCGTTTGTCATTTCTGTCTGCCTCGTTTCTCTTTCTTCGTCTTTGTCTGCTTCTTTTGGCATGTGTGTGTCTCTGTGTGTGTTGTGTGTGTGTGTGTGACATAGAAATTGTCGCCGTGGTTGACATTTTAAAGTGCATTTGTTAACAATTTTCGAACATTCTGCGCGATGCGCGTTGCAAACCCAAAACCCAAAACAAACCAACAATTTTCAGCAATTACAGCAGAATTAACACCACTCACACACACACACACACACGTGTCTGTCTGTGTGAGTGTGTGTACTGCTTGCTGGCTTGAAAGTTCAGAAATATTGCTACAGCAATTGTCATAGATCGAACGTCGTGTATGGTATTCACAGTACTTGAGTAATTCACCCGATTTAGCTTTAATTTGGAGAAGCAATTCAGCTGTTTCGCATTGTTTCTGATTTCCAACTGATCATATCATACTTTATAGGGTATGCCTGGCAATATCCTTATACTAATCTGTCTTGTTTTATCCTTCTCTCATTGCAGTTAAATAATCATTAGTATATAATCAACAGATCGGTAGAAGAGACGAGAATACAGCCACACAAAGCAAAGAAAAAGGACAGCGACATCAGAAGAAAGACAGAGATAGAGAGAGAGAGAGAGAGAGACAAGCTCAGCTCTACCACCACCGTCAGCTTCTTCTGAGCGTGTGTGTGTGCGTGTGTGCACAGCAGCAACAGGATTAACAGGACAGGATAAGGATCCTTTGATCAAACCCTCCTCCCTCTGTTTTCCCCTCCGGTGCAATAAAAAGCCGCCAAAATACGCAAAAAGGTGACCACTAAAAAAAGCCAGCGTTGTTCCGACGGTTGACGAGGACAACAACAACAACAACAACAACAACAGCAGCAACAACAGCAACATTGACGACAACGCTTGGCAGCTAACAGCAACAGCAACAACAACAGCAACAGCAACAGCAACAACAGCAAGAACAAAAACGGACAAGATCAACTTGTATCAGGAAAGCGAAGCAGAAGAACAAAACAATATGGACGAGACACAACACTTCTGCCTGCGATGGAACAACTACCAGAGCAGCATCACGTCGGCCTTCGAGAACCTGCGGGACGACGAGGACTTCGTAGACGTGACACTCGCCTGCGAGGGTCGCAGCATAAAGGCCCATCGCGTGGTACTCTCCGCATGCAGCCCCTACTTCCGCGATCTGTTGAAGGTGAGTGCACAAAGAAAAGGCAGAAAACTTGCGGGCTTAATTGGGGAGACCAGACATTCCAGTAGACATTCTAATATTAAATTGAATACTATATATACTTCAGTATATGCTATGCTATATGGTATTCTATGCTGAGCAGCATGAAACAGTTACTATCGAATGTCTGTTCAGGGATATCGCAGTGTTATAGGTCTATTAGAGTATCACGTGGTCAACATAAGAGTCTAGAATAAAGTAGAGTAATAGTAAGCATACAAATATGGATGAATATCAATATGAATTATCGCTGCTGACTGGGATATATTGAGACAGAAAGAAACGACGGCCTGCAGTCTTCTGGGTGTGTCAAGTTGTTCCAACTTTTGCTCTTGTATTGTGACTCAGTTTAGTAGAAATTAATTGGGGATATTCCCAAACGGAATACCGTATTAAAGAGAGGGGTGCATTTTAGTTTACTCTGAGTATAGTTGTGTATAACGAGTCAAGCTATTAATAAGGTTTGTTTTACTTCAGTTATTGGGCTTCACCTTCTCTCCCATTCCATTACATTTTGTAAGTGACTTTTAAACTACTTAGTATTATGGTCGTAAGGAGTTATATCAAGAACGTTTACAGTCCGGTTTAGTTGAATGGGTTAACCGGCAATCGTTTCGAAGAACAACATCGCCGAAGAACGTTTGTCTTTCCTGCTGTGTGGCTGTGTGTGTGGCACAAATTTAATGGCAGCCTAATTAATAAAATGTATGTCCCCCCCTACACACACACACACACACACACACTCGCACACACACTTGCACAACAAAGTTTGCATGTAAATGTTGCAAGAAACGTTGCAGGTTGCAAGTTGCCTCGTTGTCTCGTGCCTCGTCCTGGGCGAAGTTGGAGTCGCTCTTGTTGTTGCTGTTGTTGCTGTGTTTGGGGTAAATAGCGAATACTCATTTTGTGCTTTTAGCTAAAATATTACCAGGAGAGTAGAGGGGGGGAATGGAGAGGGAGGGGGGATAGCAAAAAATAGACTTGGGTTGTGTTCTGTTTGCATTTTAATTTATTTAGTTGCGCACGACGGCAGCAACTGCAACAGCAACAGCAACAGACGCGACAACACGCCAAATGTCGCTGGCAAAGGGACAGGGAGAGAGGGAGAGAGGGAGAGAGGGAGAGAGGGAGAGAGTGGGGTAGTGGGGAATAGCTGAAGCCTTAGTACAGTCTGCAGCTGGAGTTAGGGTACAGTCAGCGGCAGAAGAATCGCAACAGCTCGTTTAATCCTCATGGAACTGAGAGAATGAAGCTTAGCTTAGTCCAGCTGGGATTAGAGAAGAGTGGAAGGAAGAGAGGGAGAGAAATAGAGAAAGAGAGAGAGTTGATAACTAGGCTAACTTCAGCGCTTATCCCTCTCCCCTTCATTCCTTTCTCTCTAAAGTCCCTCAAGCCATTGCAGGCAATGCCGTCTTCGAGTTAACCTCACTTTTCGTAGCTCCCCCATCCAGTTTTTCGCGCTTTTATTATGACATTAAAATTATGGGAGTCTCGGCGCTACCTCATGCTCTGCCTCCATCGTTCGTCTGGCCGCCAAAACTTGTGCCTGCATTGAAAATATTTGCACGCAATTGCGGTTTTTAGCGGGGCCTCCAGACGTGGCCGAGTCACCAATTCCCCCCTCCCTTTCCCTGCACCTGCCACTGGCACTGCCCAAAACTTTGCCGTTTTGCATTGTTTGAGCTGTCATTGGCGTCACGGAGCTGGCAAAGGAGGGGGCAGAGCGGGGGGGGACGGTTCGGATCCTTTGGGGCTGGCGGTGGGAATAGCAACCGCAACTGCAAGTGGATCTGAAACTGGGGCTGGGGTTGGTAGTGGTTCAGTTAGTGGATTGATTAGTGGCCTCTGGCTTAGTGTGGAGTGCGGAGAGGACGGCGAGGATGGCGAGGAATGTGCGGGGTGTGTCTTCTTTCCTTTTGCTGCCATTTGCCGTTACCTTTTGCCAGTGCAGCAGAAATTATATAAATTACAAACTTCTCTCAGTTCTTAGTTTTATTTACCCCTCTCCTTCACGCGTGTGTGTCTGTGTGTGTGTCTGTGTGTGTGTTGTGTGTGTGTGTGTGTGCACAGGTTGGCTGTAAATATTTTCTCTCAAGCGTGATTTGTTAACATGATAGAAAAGTTCGTTTTGTAAATTATAGACGCAAATAGAGACAGCAAAGAACGCAGAGAAGTAGCTAAAGGGGAGAGGGGGAGAAGGGGCAAGGCAAGGACAGGGGGGTGGGGGCTGGCGGGAAGGGGTTCCGGGAGTCAACAAAGTGAACTTTCGTTTGCGCCATTTAATGCCATCGGCATCGGCATCGGCAGCGCGCCTAACTTGCTCACGACAATGTTTGAAGCTCATTGCTGGCATACAGAAATGTCATATTGCGTATACGACAAGTTGTCCAGCCAATAAATCGCAAACTTTCGCAAGGCAGAAAGGCGTGTCACGGGGGCAGGTAGCAGCGAGTACTAGCGGGTGCAAAGGACTATAAGGATGAGTGAGAGAGGAGGGGAGGGGGCGTGGCAACTATGATAATGAAGCAACTGCCAAAGAGTGGAGGCAAAATTGCAAAACAGAAAGTCGGCATTTAATTTGTTAAAAAAGGCCAACAGAAAAAGGCCGCGCGAGTGCAACTGCAACAATAAAGAGGCAGTCAAGCGGGCCGGGCTGAAAAAAAAATGCTAAAATAATTATATACCAAGAAATTAGTAGCGAGTATACAAAAACTTTGTTGGCAGTGCAACAATACGCGAGTCCAGGCCAGAAGTTTGTAAATTCAATTTGAAATACATGCAACAATAACAGCAACGACAACAAAAGGGGGGCACAACAACAGAGCCGAGAAACAAGAAGAACAAGAACAACACGAATTGGGACATGCAGGCAGAAGAGTCCGAGAAAGAGTCCGAGTCCGAGTCCGAGTCCAGACAGAGTCCGAGTCCGAGTCCGATTGTAACTCGGGGTCGCGCGACACTTTGGCAACGCTCTTTATACCCTGAATAGATGCAAGCATGCGGATATGCACGACTTGAGAGACTAGCTAGAACTAGCTGAATGTGTTCCGTTATTGCATCACACTCGTTACAGGGTATGCGGCTAGTCAGCCCTCATTCGCGTTGCTCTACAAAGTTTCGCTTGATCTCAGGGGGCGTCGCTGGCTTTGCCTTCTCCGCGTTGTGCTGCCTATGCATAAATATTTAATTAACTGCAGCGCATTATTTTAATTAGGTGTAAAACTGCAAAGCGCCCGACACACACACACACACACACACACAAGGCACAGCTTGCAGCTTGGAAGTGGCAGGGGCAGGTACTAGAGGATAAATGTATAAATTGGCGCGTTCTAAAAGTATTTTTTGTTGGCTTTCATTCAACTGTAACTGTAACTGTAACTGTAACTTTGACTGTGACTGTAGCTGGCATTGTAACGGTAATTGTAACGGTAACTGGCGTTGACAAGCGCCTACAAATCTGTGTCCAAGACACGCCCACTTAGCTCACACTTTGCTCTCGCAATTTGCATTTGAGGGAAAAGAGAAAGCGACCAACAGAAGAAGCAGCAGCAGCAACGTCCTCCTTGTGCCTCCCTCCCTGTCTCCCTCCCTGTCTCTGCAGCACTGATGCTGTCTCTTTCGCTCTATCGCCATTTATGTATTTACTGCTTCTGCGGCTGCTTCTCCTTCTCCTTTCATTGCCAATCAAGTTTCTCGGCGGCGTCTGCGTCTGCGATCACTTGATCGCCTCGACGTCGTCTTGACCTCAATTTCACAATCTGCCAAGCACACACAAACACACACACACACACACAAGCACAAAGGAACAGTATATACACACATCTGTGTATGTGTGCTTGTCAGTGTGTGAGTGTGTGCAAATACATATGTGTATATTGGGAGTGAGTAAGTAAATAAGGCGACGAGAAAAGCAAACTGCCTGCGTGTGTCTCTGTCTGTCTGTCCCTTTGTTTCTCTGTCTGTACCTCTGCCTCTGTATCTGTGTATCTGTCTGTCGCCCTGGGGGATAAACGAGATGCCTGCGAAACAGAGAGAAGGGAGACGGGGAAGGGCAAGGGGAAGACGAAGAGGCAGTGTTGCATCGCTCGCAAATCGAAATACAACAAAAACGCAGCCTGAGACTTGACCCAATTTCTGCGCCCTTTGTTGCGTTGCCACTTGACGATAATGCGAAAAAAACAACACACACACACACACACACACACACGCACACACACACTCACACACACTCACCCCACACAGACAGGCGATCATAAAAGTGGAAATTGCAGGCGTGAAGATCGCAGCAAGAGAAGGAGAGGAAGAAGGAGAGGGCACATGGCATTGGCCAGGCCCAGCCAGAAGCAGAGGCAGATGCAGTCGCGATGAGTCCATAAATATCTATATACATACGTATACATACGCATATGTATGTTTGCATATGGTTGTGTGTGTGTGTGTGTGCATTATTAAGAAAAGAGTCACAAAGAGAGAGCACAAGCCGAGTGGGAACATGGGATGATGATAGTGATCACGAGATGCGATCGATAGAGATCGATCGTCAACGGTAGTTATCGATAATTACAACTACATTCAGATAGGGAGTGTATATCTCTGCACTTGTGAACTGGTCACTAGTTCTCACTGCGATATCCTTGCACACCATTGAGAGGTTAGCTCAGATAGTCGTTATCACACTCGATAGTAAGACTTGTGATAGCTACAAATACAGAAGAATTTCCTTGTGAAGTTGTCACTAATTCTACCTCCTTTGTTTCATACACACACTCACAGAGCACACCCTGCAAACATCCCGTCATATTGCTGCAAGACGTCAATTTCAATGATCTCCACTCGCTTGTGGAGTTCATCTACCACGGCGAGGTGAATGTGCACCAGAAGTCGCTGCAGTCTTTCTTGAAGACCGCCGAGGTGCTGCGCGTCTCGGGGCTAACACAGCAGCAGGCTGAGGACACGCACAGCGTAAGTACAAGACACTTGGACAGATCAGACTTGGCAAATTTTCATCCTTATGCTCCTCACCTGCAGCACCTGGCACAGATACAGAACTTGGCTAATGCCGGTGTCCGTGCGCCGCATAACTCACACCCGCACCCGCATCACGGGCAAATGCACGATGAGGGAGCTGCCACATTGTTCAGAAGTCGCCCTGGGGCAGGAGCGTCGCCTCCGCCACCACCGCCGCCGCAGCTACAGCAGATCAACAACGAGGTGCTCAAGCGCATGGCCTTGTTGCATCGCAGCAGTGCCGATGAGTCGCACGCCCTCAAGCGGATGCGCAGCGCCGATGGCAACGGACTGCCCACTAGCCACAACAACAACAACAGTCCCGATTTGCAATTGCACGCACGCAGTGCATCGCCACAGGTTACCCCGGCCGACTTCAGCACGATCAAGCATCACAACAACAACAACACGCCGCCGCTCAAGGAGGAGAAACGTAAGTTAGATCAAATGAACCTTTGAAAAACGCTAAAAATAGCCACAACATTTTTGTTGGCAGAAAAACGCTAAAGTAAAATTGATAAAGTAAGAAAGTTTCTCACCAGCCGACTCTCTCTCTCTCTCTCTCTTCTGTGTGTCTCTCTCTCTTCAGGTAATGGACCAACTGGCAACGGCAGCGCTGGCAACTCGGGCAACGGCAATGGCAACGCGAATGGTAACAACGGCAACGGCATCTCGATCAGCGAGAAACTGGGCAGCCTCACTCCCTCGCCCCTGGCCCGCGGTGTCGACGATGTCAAGTCGGAGCCGATGGAGCTCGTTTGCTCCAACAACAACAACGCCAATACGAATGCCAATGACGAGCACAGCAACGATTCGACCGGCGAGCACGATGCCAATCGCTCCAGCAGTGGCGATGGCGGCAAGGGCTCTTTGAGGTGAGTCTTCCCCTTCTGCCCTTACCGTACAGTTCCCACGACTTTTCCTGACTCACACGTTCTTCCTCCATTTGCAGTTCGG
Organism: Zaprionus nigranus; assembly: GCA_018903425.1. Classification (NCBI taxonomy): domain Eukaryota; kingdom Metazoa; phylum Arthropoda; class Insecta; order Diptera; family Drosophilidae; genus Zaprionus; species Zaprionus nigranus. The sequence goes on along the minus strand of JAEIGD010000045.1, from coordinate 722,370 downwards.
GCAACGACGATGAGATTGGCGACAATTTGACATCCCACCATGCCGCACAGCCCTTCATCATGTCGCCCGCCGACAACAAACTCTTTTCCGGCGCCTTCAACTTCCCCCATAAGCAATCTCGAGCATACAGCCTTACTTGGTGCGTACACTAACAGGACTATGAGTAGATATAGTATGCCCCTTTCAATCCTATATAGAGATTCCTGAAAGATGACAAAGCTACTTATTGCAAGATGGCAGATTGTTGACTATCGATAGAAGATATCTGCCTTCTGCAGTATCGATAATAAAAACATCGCCACCTAGTGTTACAGAGCGATTGCGATACACCGATGTACATGTTAACTATTGATGGTGTTATCGCATTAGAGATGTACATGCTGTACTAGCGATTACATTTTAAAAAGCAATTATTAATAGAGTTAAAATGTTCACTTACTAACTTGTTACTCTCTCTCTCTCTTTTTTCTCTCCCTCTTTCTCTTGCTGCATTCCGTCTGATTCGATTCGTCTCAGGTCTCAACACACCATTGCAACAATCTGGCGAACTCGTTGTCTCTCCCCAAGGTAAGTCCGAGCATTTCTCTATTTACCTTCTATTGTTTCGCTCTATTTGCGCTCAAAAGCTCATTATTACATTTTTTACATCAAATGCAAATATCAAAAAACAAATATATATCAGAAAAATCGACAAAAAAGAAAAGAAAAGAAAGGAAAAAAACAAATTCCCAGCAAATTAATGATTACCAAAATGAAAAGAGAAAAGAAAAGAAAAGAAAAGAAAGAAGAACATGATTTTTATATCATGTTTATAGAGAAAAAATCCAAAACATTTTAACGTTGATGAAATGTGTCTGTATCATTTGTTTTACTTCAAAACATATACTTACATAAATGCGTACATGCATATAAATCGGCTATATATGTGTGTTGATTACAATTTGATTTAACTTTTGATTTATTATTACCTACACGAATACTACATATACTTCATGATTTCTCAAGTCATTCGATTTGTTTTCCAAACGTAACCAGAGTCCGCCCAAAGTTGGCCCAGCACCAGATACCACACCAGATCAAAATATATCACACCATCACCACAACCCCACAAAAACCATATACCATACACTCTATGCCATATATATATGTACATACATATATATATATGGCAGCTTCATATGGTTGCGGGCCAGCTTTGCCACAGACTCTTTAAGTATTGCAGAACACGTAAAAGTCAGAGACTAACTAAAACCCAAAGAATACTATATATTGTATTATTTCAACTGCTCAGTTCCTGTTTGTCATTTCTTTTCGGTTTTTTTTTTGGTTTGCATCTCAAGTCTAACAAAAAAGTGTATAAATTTCTTTCTTGTTTGATTGTTTCGATGGTAAATGTTTTCATTTATTTTCGTCACACGCAAAGACAAATCAAGTAGATCAGCAGTGCCGTTAGTTACCCTTTGCTGTGCTCACATGGAAGCTCGCGAGCTAATAATGCAGATAACGATACGCAAAGAATAGTGCCGAAATCGAAAAGAGATCAAAATTCAAATTCAAATTTTCAACTTAAAATTAGTTTGGATCGAAACGATTAACGCAAGCGGCAAGCAGCAAACACTGAAACCCAACAAAGCCCCGACTTTTGCTCTGTGTGTGCGGCAGTCCGAGTATGTGTGTGTGTGTGTGTGTGTGTATGTGTGTGATTACGGATAACTAATGAACTCGACGCACAACAACGCACACTTTGCCACAAGTGTTTAGCGAAAATTTACTCTGTTTTGAATATGCGGCGCACATTTTAATTGGGGCTGTTATGCTGCGGTTAGGCCGCAACAATTTGATGCCACACACAGACCCCGCCCCCTCTCCTTAAATGCGACTGCCAAGGCACGCCTAAAAGCAGGCAACGAGTACGTAAAAGCTTTGTGGCTTTGTGGCCTGACCCAACACGGGGCGGGGCGTGGGTTGACTCCCGACGACAAGTGCGACTCTAAAATCAAGAAGATAATGTACTCTGGGCTAGGCCATGACTGGAAGGATCCTGTGGGGGGGTGTATTCAGGGGAAGCGTTAGCTTATTACTTTTCTCATCTCAGAGGTGATTGGCCTTGTTTGGCTTAGTGTTTGCTGCCCCTGTCGTCTTTATCAAGAGAAGAACGTGCTCTTTCCGTAAGGTTCCGATTCGAGCTCACATGTCTTACTTCATCTCCTCACAGATTCAGTTATAAATCAAAGTCAGTATCAGAATCAGAATCAGAATCTTCCTACGTTACATTATCACATTCGATTCTCGCTCGCCCTCTCTATTTTCCATTGCCACACACAAAAGCACACACACACGCCCTCTTACTTTCTACTTAATCCAGCTTAACTAAGAATCAAGATCTATATTAGCATCAAAGTGGGAGTATCCGAAGGATTAGCGAGAATTGTCAAGCGAAAAGTAAAACGAAATTATATTTTTTAGTATTTCGATTAATTTGTTGTTTTTTTTTAATTCAATTGAGTTATCGTCTTTCATTTGTCGTAATTATAATCGTTACCGTCATCGTTCCGTTAGTTTCGTTTCGTTTCGTTTCGTTCGTTTCGTTTCGTTTTATTTGTGTGCTAATTTTGTATTCGTATTTAATATTAACAACAGTGCAACCAGCTACACACACATTACACAGTCACGCACACCTCCCACAACCACATATATACAATCTACACTCAAATATTTACTCGTATCGAATTCAATTATCAAATGCCTCCAATTATCTATATGTTTATGCTCACACACTTACACACACCCACACTCATACTATAATTGAGTTTTATTTAGTTTCGCGTATGTTTCTGTTTAAATGTATGTTTCAACTTCAGTTTCCGTTTCCGTTTCCATTTCTATTTCAAATCATTTTCAATTCTGCCAAATAACTTGAGAACAATTATAGTTCTTATAATTTTGTAAAACAAAATTCAGCAGATTACGAACTATAGTTCGATTAGTTTTCTTTTATTTTCAGTTATCTATAGTTCTCTGTTTGGTTCCATTTGTATATACTCTTTTTTCAAATGAGTTGGAGTTCTTCAGTTCATAGACACATTCCCTGTTATTTTCACACTCCACTCAAGAAAACAACGACAGCAACAACACGTACAACATATTTTGGTGTACATTTTCTGTTTGTGTAAAATGCAAAGCATTATACTAAGATTGATCGAATATAAATATATATATACCTTTATATATACATCATACTATGTATTGAATTTTTCATTTACTTTTTGTACGTCGTCGTGCTTGTGTCTAAAACTAAGTAAATACCTCGTTCAATCCGAGAAAAAGTGTTCCCAGTTTACCCACATAATCCTTGAAACCAACCTTCCCCCCGTCCCCCTGACTCAGCTCCCACTCCCACTAAATTTACCATTAACAGCAAAAGCAAAAGAAAGCTTCACGTATATGTATTTGCATTGAAAGAACTAAAACTGATAAAATCAATTACAGAAAATCCAAAAAAATATATCAGAATTGAAATTTTTTAATATCTTCTTGATTTATATCGATTTTTAAACACTTTTTATTATCGATAATCTTTTGTTGTCGTTATCGTTTCCATTACCATTCGAACCGAATATGGCCCTTAATTTGCAGATGCAACCAAAAAGTGCCCCCCAAAACTATCAAAAATCAATTCATCCGATGCGAACAACAGCCACAAATCGCATTAATTTCCACTCGCACACCTCCAACATCAGCATACCACCAGCAACATTATTACACGCATCCCCTTGACTAAAACAGAATCTGTCTTGTAAGGCGGAACATTCTCTTCCATCTTCTCCCCATCCACACACACAGCCACATACCACATGACCTACCAGAATATTCGGCCCCATTTGAACTTATTACATGCTTTCGCATACTCCACGTCCACCCGTAGGATTGGCAACGGAAATAGAAGCGAAACATAGATATCTAAACAGTTAGGCGCAACTAAAGTGCACTACATTGGCATTTGTTAACATATGTATATGAACACGTGTACTAAGAGTGCATGTATTTATGTGTGTGTATCGGGGCAAGCTGACCCAGTCGGATTACCCAGTTCGGTGAGCAAAATTAGACATTGCGTGAAACCCTAGCGTGTGCTGATAAAGCAGATCTTTCGGCAAGGAAACAGTCATGTCTTACGTTTACTTACGGCTGTGCCGACTGGGAACCTACTGCAGATTACGATGTATCGATGCATCTGTCTGTCAAAGGAAGCTCGTGCCGAGTTGTATACATGCAGTACATGCAGAAAGTACACTGACACTTACAAACACACACACCCACACACACTCCACTACACATTCACAAACAAATTGAAACTGGCACACGGTTCTATGGCGTATAGTTATGTATTCAGCTGGGCAGACAAGAAAAAACACGAATATAAAACAGGCAATTGATACGATTTTAATTTACTCCCCAATAAGAACACACACATACACACACAAATAAAGCAAGCACACACCCACAAAGAGACACACGCACACACACAATGGTCTTGGTCCCCCGTAAACACACGCACACACTGCAGAAATCTCCTTTTTTCTAAGCGATTCAGAGAGAGAGACCCGAGATTTGAAGTGATACTTTCATTGGAATTCTCAGCTTTCACAATAGCAGCAAATTTATTTTAAATGAAATGAAAGTCAACATGAGAAATAAAATATTAAGAATATCAAGAAATAAATAAAAGCTTAACACAAAACAAAACACACACAAAACATAATGCAAAAACAAAACAAAAAAACAAAGCGCTCGAGAGCACACAGGCTACGCAACTAATATCCATACATGCCATCCATACATAAATTCTCGCATACACCACCAGCAACACATACACCTATACACCCACAACCACACCCATACACACTGAAACTAACCTCAATAGTTAATAACTAACGCTGTATTTACTTTGCCAATTATACTAACCTCTAAACATTAACAAAAACAACCATAGAAACCTCACAAAAATTATGCATAGGGGATAATAAGGAATACGATATCGTACAAACTAAAGGCATTATCTATTCCATAAACGAAAGGTGGTCCATTGAACACTTCACAAAAACAGCAACAGCAACAACAACAACACCAAGCAAATACAACAACAACAATTACAATTACAATTGCAAAATCAAACATAAAAAAAAAGAGTAAAAGAAAAAACAGAAAACAATAAAATTTCTTATACAAATGTTATTAAAATTACCATTCATAGTATAATTACAATAGCGATTAAAATATGAATTGTGCTTCGGTCATACACTATGCAAAATTTTAAAGTATTAAGTTATTACATATACACACATTGGAACAGCGCTAAATTAAACTAAACTGCCCCAAATACAAATAGGAATCTAAACTAAAATGCTTGAAATTATAAATTACGCTCCCTACCAGTATTTACTATATGTACCTATAATTGTTGCTACTTTCTTACAATATGCTATAAGCACTTGCACACTCACACACACAAACACTCACACGAGTAAACAGGCACACACACGGTCTCACAGCCCCAAAATTTAGTTTAATTTAGTGCGAAATTAAGTAAGTTTAAGTTGTGTAAATTGGTGACATTACGATAATGAAAATATACTCTAAATTAGCTTAAGTTATATCACAATTGGCGAACACGAATTAAATGATTAGATTAATTTAATGATTAATTTATTGATTGTACTCTAAATGAACTATCCCAATTACATAGCAGGCAAATTATATGAAACTTGATATATACATACATACATAAAAACATATGCTGTATAATTATATATATATATATATATATATATATATATATATAGTATATGTGTTTGCATAGGAATATATCGGCATCTGATTAGACATTTCGTAATCGAATTTAATTGCCATTTATCGAACCTGAATCGAATCAACATCGCCATTTATAAAACAAAGCTTAAAGGACAAAAGCAATTATCAATTGGCGTGATCAAATCAAATCAAGTTCTATAAATACATATTCGTGGGGAGACTTTCAAGGCCCCCAAAGTTTCAAATCAAAATTGTATAGAAGCACTTCAGTTTTCAAATTAATTCAATCGGTGTTCAATTTCTAGATAAAATTTGAAAATTTGACTAAGAAAAAAGTAATTATCATGAAAAAAGCAACTTTCCAATGCAGCAAAAATACGAATCCGGAAATCCCCGAATGTTAAAGCATTTGTCCATGCTAACCTGACATTTGCAATAATGATAACGAAATGTACAACAATCGAGACGAAGAAGGGAGATTCGGAATTGGTTTATTTTTAGTCCTTTATTTAAGTGACACATACACGAGCTCCTACACACACATAAACACACACTACACTCCCACAAACACTGAAACCAGACACAACGAAGATATGAACACAAATGCAGATACAATATCAAAAAACAACAACAACAACAACAACAGCAACAACAAATGCAACTAAATACAACAAGAGAACAATATTGGTGATGGTGTTAAAAACACGAACACATACACACAAAAACACATACACAAGAACCACAACAACCACAACAACAACAGCAAACACTGAATGAAACAAGAAGAACAAGAACAAAGCTCTGACCCCTATTCCCTTCTTTCTCTCTTTCCCGCTCTCTTTTCCCCCTCTCTCTCTTCTCTCTGTCTTGTATATTGCTACACACTCACTACGGTAACGAGTACAACAACAAAAACCACAACAACAAAAATAACAACAGTAAAACAATACAAAAACCAAAAAAAGAACACAAAAATATTAAATAAATTTGAAATCGATTCGAAATTCAAAAAGAAAAGCACAAATATCACAAATAGGTATCCAGATAAGTATCGTTAGTCTTGAGGTTCACAAATCCAAATTCGATATTCGAAATTTGCCTCGGATTTCGAATATGAAGAACAGTTCCGATCTAACTAGGTATCGATAGATCAAACCGTATCGATACTTCATCGACAAACAATCAACAAAAGAAACTAATTTGTCCACTAATTGCCAATTTTTTCTTTTTTCACACACACAAATCCCCCATTCTCTGCGTCTGAGCTAAATTCGTTTCTCCGGAAAAATTCCCGAGAACTCTAGGTTTGAATCCGACAATCCGAAAATAAGTTAATCTGTCTTATATGTAGCTCACTTGTCAAATTGTAAAAATAAATCCAAAGTTAAATTACAAACAGAAAAACAGAACAAACAAAATGAAAAAAAAAAAAATACATACAAAAAACGTTACAATTTGGGATGAAAACGAATTGCAATTTGCAATACACAAAAAATACATTTTATATTTGATGGAAAAAATGCTTGCGAACTATTAAGTAATGATAATACAAATTTTCCGACAAAACCCTGAAATGAAAAAAAAAACAGCAAAATTCGAAATTGAACAAATACAAAAAAATGATAAAAATAAAACTAAACTCGTTGTCCTTGGGCTAATGCGACGTTTCTGACTTTCTTCCCCACTTTGTCGTCAGGTAAACTGACGACAAATGCTACAACTTCTACAACAACAACAAACAACTTCTACCTGTCATACTCTGAACAAACAAACAAATACAACAATAACAACAACAACCCAACAATTCCAACAACAATTCATACAACAACAACTACAACAACGCCAACAGCAATCACAAACGCCTCTGGCATCTGTGGGCTGAATCTCTCGACATTCGCAGCGAACTGTAACAACAACGTGAGCGTGGTCAACTCCGGCAACAACAATGGCGGCAGCAGCAGTGGTGGTGGAGTCTCCTTACTGCCCCAGCAACAGCAGCAACAACACCAACAGCAGCAGCAACAGCAGCAGCAGCAACAACAGCAACACTCCTTGAGCAATGCCAGCAGTAACAACGGCGGGGGTAGCCAAACGGCGAACGGGATGCTAGGCTGCAGTCCGCCCACATCGAATACGCATACGCACACAACGACAGCACAGCAGCAGATGCTGGCCGCTGTAATGGCGAATATGGCTGCCACAGCAACGGCCTCGACCAGCGGCAACAGCGCCAACAGTTCGCTAAACAACTCGGGACTGAACACATCCGCCGGCAGTTTAAATGCCTCGAGTGGCGGCGACGATTTTCGCTGCAATCCGTGCAACAAGAACCTGAGCTCGCTGACACGCCTCAAGAGGCATATACAGAACGTGCACATGCGACCCACCAAGGAGCCGGTGTGCAACATCTGCAAGCGCGTCTACAGCTCCTTGAACAGCCTGCGCAACCACAAGAGCATCTACCATCGCAACCTCAAGCAGCCCAAGCAGGAGCCCAACGCACCCACGCAGGCAACTGGCAACAGTTATTACCATCAGCAACTGAATCATCACTCCTCCTCATAGGGTTTCATGTACTTTGACTATCACCTGGGCAACTACTAAGCGTGAACAGTCGAGCGGAGAGTGAACAGTTGTCGTTGGCACAGCCGGAGGCGATCGACACCTGAGTCTGGGCTTGGGCGACATACATATAAATATGTAGTGAATATTAGAGGAAACCTTTGTTAAGTTTGGCAAGTTAGAAATGTACGAATAAGCGTTACGCATAAGTTATAATTACATTTACAGTTACACATACATACATATACACACACACACACGCACACACACACACACACGCAAACATACACTTACGCAGTCACGAGGTGGGGAATACGTCGATCGATCGACTCGTAAACGGACTATCAACTTCGAAAATAATGCAAACCATCATTATACTCGAATATCCCTATATGGGACGACTATTTGGTTCCCAACTCTCACACGACTTGAAAGCTGTATACAAAAATGAATGGAGAGAATAACGACAACGGTGCTTCTGTATATAGGATAGAACATCAATCTTTGATGATACATATATGATATTTTGACAAATGCAGAGCAAGGATATTTCTACAACTATTTACTAGGCTAGTATCACTTAGTTGCCTTTTCTAGCTTAAGCTAAGTCAAAAACGAAAACGGAATAGCAAATCCAGGGACAGACTCCGGTTTTCATTTTCATCAAAGATCCCAAAACTTTTGAAACTCACATTCTAATGAGAGCAGGAGATAAGCCATGCCATGATTCCGGTACATGCCTCTCTACGCTCAAGCAGGCGATAGTTATTGTACTATTGGGAACATGGCAGACTAATACTGTAACGATGTTGGAACCACTATATTGAAAGAAAAAATCTGTATAATTTTTGAACGGCTCAAATAGAAGTTTATTTCACTAATAAAACCTCTGTTTTGTTATCGGAAGTTGTCATTGTTAGTATTTTAATTAGGTTTGAACTTTCGCAACGCCCAATAATATTTTCTAAAGTTTTTTTTTTATTCGTTTACTTGTATGATTAAGATTTCATTTTGCAAAGGTGCCGGTAGTGAATTCTTCAAATGGCTTTAATAAAATAAAATTTAAAAATATAAAACTAAGTGAAAGTATATAAACTACATACATATTAACATATATGTAAGGTTACGCACAGATAAATCACTTGTGCAAAATGTTAGTGTTTAAAGCTTTTAATACATTATTATTTTTTTTTTTAGACCCTGTAAGCACAGTTAAATATACATACTTATGTATAAATAATATACAAGTACATAAGAACATATGTATGTATGAATATAAATTTAGAATTTTTTATATAAACATAATAATAAATATGGAACATTGAAAAGAACGTGAGAGCGACCGACCGAACGACCGACCAATTTCGAAATAAATGATATATGAAGTTGAATTTAATTACTTAGGATAAGTGCAAGCATCCAAGAGAAATGCAAATACCATTTACAGTACACACATATACACAAACACATACATACTATAATATTATAGACAAGTAAATATTTCAAAATTTAAGTTCATAATTACTACAAGTAAATTGTAGAAGTTTGTTAAAACAGTTAGATTAAAGAGTTTTTTTTTTGTCATAGTACTAAGTAAGATGAAATAATAAATAACTATGTAGATACACCTATACATACTATATAAACATACATAAAAGCTTACAATACACACCCACACACATACACATGCATTTAAATATATATACGTATATTATATGTATAAAAATGGAACATGTTTACCGGATACTTTATGAGTGCACCTGTGTTCGCTAGTTCATAGTTAAATTGTAAGAGCAATGCCTAACGCAAATACATATATACATACACACACACACACACACCTAAATACACAAACACATATATACAATGAGTTGTATATGAGCGTATACAGTTATTATAAAATAATCTTATTGCATACTGCAACTGATGGACTCGAAAGAATAATGTAAACAAGGCAATTGCAGTAAACGTTTGAATTATTGGAGAACTTCTTTGAATTTATAATAATAAAAACCTACACATAAACCGCAAATATTTCATTTATCGACTTTTGAGGCCTCTCTTCCATGATCGAACTTTTGTACATAGAAATGATATATAGGATAATACTTATACAAGGCAGTTAGACAAAGAACGATCATCAAATAAAACTATTGTAGAATGACAATATCAATCATCCCACACACGCACACACATTTACATACACCCATACACATACATCCATTTCCATTATCTCAGAAAACGCCGGACAATGCAAATTCATACTCTTATGTGAGATAGCCCATTATTTGTAAGAGCTATGTACACATATTAACACACGTACTATACATTATGAATCAATCAATCTCAATCAAATACCGAACAACTATCATACAAATAACACAAATGCTGTTTTATTTTTTGTGTTTTGTGTGCAGAAACTTGAGGTTTTGTTTGTGTTATAATCATTATAATATTCTTCAATCATATAACACGTGAATCACTTGATAAGTATGGAGAATACAAATAAAACAATGTGAGATTCTATTTATTATTGCATACAAGTTATTTTCGACGATCATTTAAAAAACACTAGCTACTAATACTTATAATGCCAACCACCAATCCACCACCCCTTCTTCGCTCCACAAAGTGCATACTACACAGTAACAGTAACACCCTAGTTGCCCCCTGGTGTTCCCGTGAATCCCGATCCTGTTACCACCTGTTAACAACCACAACAAATGTTAAGTATCAATCAACATACATACACGCACACACAAACACATACACACACGCATTCACTCCTTTTTAATAAGCACCTGACAAACATTTAATTGTGTGTTTACCCCCAGTCCCACAACTACCTCCCCCACCAATAGCTCCCAATGATTCCCCCGAAATTCAGCTCTATATGTGTAGTGCCCCGCCCCGTCCCGCCCTGCCCTGCCTCGCCTTGCCCTATATTCCTGCCTTTAAATTGTACATTTGGTTCTTTTTAACCATTTCAAAACGAAATTAATAACCCAAAAACCATTGAACCAACCGCAACGCTCAGGCAAAAAAGGTGCTGCGATTGAGTTTGAAAAAAAAGAGACACTAGTGACAATAAAAAAATTAAAATTATTCACTACTTGCAAAAAAAGTCAAGTAATAATAAATGAAATAAAAAGTAAAAAATAATACTAAAACATTTAATATACAACAAATCAATCAGGCCAAACATGTTTCAAAATTTTGCTAAACAAACAAAAAAAAAAAGAAAAGAAAAAAATTGGTTTTAAATTCTGAACACATATTTCAAAAACGATTATTCCAATTTCCAATTGGTACAGTCACCGTTCCGAAAACAGAACAATATCTGAATTCATCATTCAACATTTAACGAAGAATATTAATGATACGGCTTTCGTATATTTTCACCAGAACACACCGCTCTTGGTGAGCTCTGTTTTAATACCACCACGTCGCAGTCTTGTGTCAAGCGTGACTTGACTGTACCGCAACTACAACTTATACCGTTAATCGTCCAATCCAAAAAACAACTAAAACCAAAAAAAAAAACAAAAACAAAAAGAAACCACTACCAACAAATCAAAAAATGTTTCGAAATCTGCACAAAATTTGTCCAAGCGTCCAAAACTTGTGCAGATACAGTTACAGTTCTACCTTCATGTTAACAGAAACAGAAACGAAAAAACAAAACCAAAATATATTAAAACAGAACAGTTTTATTAATATTTTATTTACATATGTTTTTGAGCAAAAACAACAAAACAGAACAATTGCACTTGCAATTGTGCAAATTCGAGCAAAAAGCGTTTTATATACTTTTCATGATGATTTTTATTGAAAATGCAAATGAAACAGAAAAGAAACAAAAGCAGAAAGATGAAAGAAAGTCAGCAATAGAGAAAGCAAATATAGAAAATCAACAGAGTATTAGCAAAATCAGCGAATTTAATTGTTTTGAGCCTGGATTTGTTAGTGTAATAATGTAAAGTAAACGATACAAAAACAAACAACAACAACAACAACTTAAAACAAACACACAATAAACAACCAAACACAGGACAGAGACAAAACACACACACACAAACAAACTGAGACACTAACAAACTTACAAGCTCCTCGTACATCATAATGTACATAGTGGGCACATCGTACGTGCAGTGCGAGCAATAACAACTACAAGAACAAATACAAATACAAATACAACAACAACAAATACAAATACAACAATAACAACAGCCACAACCAACAACAACCAACAAAAACAACCAACAACAACAACAACAACCAACAACAACAACAACAAAAATAAACAAAGTCAAATATACAGAAAAGTCACTATTGTCTCTTTTTTTCTTCTCTTCCTATATGACGTATAGGTGGCAGCACCAGCCTACTCGGCGGCGTCATAGTGCCCGGTGGTAGTGACAACCCTAGTAATAGTAGTAGCAACAACAAACAACAACCTACAACAACAAGTAGAACAACAGCCAACATCACAACAACACCAACTACAACAACAACATCATTCCACACCACATAACCCACAACAACAACAACAACTGCAGCACGATCGGGAACGTGAACGTGATAAGGAACGTGAGCGTGAACGAGAACGAGAAAGGGAACGGGAGCGTGAGCGTGATCGCGATCGCAGTAGCAGCAATCTTAAGCAACCCAACGATCTACTGAGCAGCAGCGAGCGCAGCCTCTCCCGCAGCTCGCAATGCGCCGGCGATACGCTGACGCCATCGCCATCACCCACGGCCAATGCCAACGCCGCTTACCACAAGCGCGAGCGGAAAGGGAACGCGAGCGGGAACGTGAGAGGGAGCGCGACTTGGAAGGAACGCAGACCACTCCGGGGACGTCACCACCGCCGCCGCCATCTCATCATGGGCCGCCGCCGCCGCACTTCTCGCTCTCGATGCTCTCCGGGCACCACCAGCATCCTGGGCACCCCCCATTCCCACTCGCATCCCCACCAGCATCCGCTGCACTCGCACCATGAGCTGTCTGTGGCTGCCGCTCACCACGCACATGCGCTGGCCCGCGCCGCGTCGCCCCTGGAACGCCATCATCTATTGCATCAGCACCACCGACGGGCCTCGTTGTCACCGTCTGCCTCAGGCAGTGGCAGCGGCAGCAATGCCGGACGCGGCAGCTCAGCTGGCAGTGCCGCAGCGGCGGCAGCAGCAGCAGCAAACAATCTGCTGTCCTCGGCCCGGGCCAGTGATGTAGCACAGGCTAATCGGCTGCTGCTGCCGCTGCCGTTGAATGCGTGCCATCGCTGCGATGTCTGTGGCAAGCTACTGAGCACGAAGCTCACTCTGAAGCGGCACAAGGAGCAGCAGCATCTGCAGCCGCTGAACAACGCCGTGTGTAATCTGTGCCACAAGGTCTTTCGCACCTTGAACTCGCTAAACAACCACAAGAGCATCTACCACCGGCGCCAGAAGAATCATCACTCGTATTTCCACCATAGCAGCGGAGTGGGTCAAGCGGGCAGTCCCAGTAGCCGACTGCATCAGTCACTCAGCTCGGCTGGCGGCACTGCAGCGGGCGGAAATGCAGTGGCTGCTGCTGCAGCAGCGGCAGCAGCCGCAGCTGAGCTGCTGCTGTCGCCGATTGTAGGCGCAGCTGCTGTGGCTGGTGGCACGGCCAGCTCCACGCTGCAGCTGGCGGCGGCTCATCAGCATCAGCAGCAGCAACAGCAACAGCACCAGCACCAGCAGCAGCAGCAGCAGTCGTCGCCAAATATGGTAAAGCCCTGCATAGACTTCTTATAAGATCAGCATCAACTATTGCAGCAGCTGTTTCACGTTGCGCTCAACAACTCAGCAGCAGCAGCAGCGGCTGCAACGGTGGCCCAGGCGCAGGTGGCGGGCGGCGGCGGTACACCATCGCCAGCGGTTGGACCAGCCGACTACGGTACACCAACGGTTGATCTGACGCAATTGGATCAGAGCGTCAGCGTTTATGCGGGGCCAGAAGGCGTGGCCGAATTAAGAGCACTCCACCTGCAGCAGCAACAGCAGCCGCCTCACGGGCATGGACACCACTTGCCTCACTTGACGGCGCACCCACATCCGCATCCAGGACACCCACACTCACACCCACATCCGCATCCCCATTCCCACCCCCATCACCATCCCTACGAACGTATGAATTTACTAGACCAATAAGCTACGCGCTAAAAAGTATGCTACGAAAAAGAAAGGATAATCTCCTTATACACGCGCGCAAAGAAATATAGAGCGAAGGAGAGAAATTGACAAGAGATTAAATCACTCGGTCACACACAAACACACACACAAACACGCACACGCATACTTTGGATCTCAACTGGAAAACTGTTTGGAAAACGAAATGGATGGAAACGAATGAAAGTGAAAAACTAAAATAAACGTTTAGGCAAATGTTAAGGAAAACTGTGATTTTTACAAACTTGATTATAAAACAAGGAAAACTATAACAAAAATGCAAAAAAAGCAAACAAAAAAAAAATTTCCAAATCTTTTATGATGATGCTAACAACACATTATAACACGTGAAAGAAGTTGTATATTTGAGAATGTAATTTTTTTTTACACTAATCGGCAAAGCCAAAAAAAGCAAGAAAGGAGTAAAGAAAGAAAGAATGAAGAAACAGACCTGTGAAAATTTTGACCCAACCGAGCAAAGCATAAAAGACTGTTACACAGACACACACTAACAAACATTGACATCCATTGACACAAGCACGCACACCACTTACCCTTTAAGTATTACCCCTGAATTATCAGACCGACAGCAGCACCTCATCAGCATCGCAGCAGATCCACATCAATCGTATATGGATA
The DNA here is from genome assembly GCA_018903425.1 of Zaprionus nigranus. NCBI lineage: Eukaryota > Metazoa > Arthropoda > Insecta > Diptera > Drosophilidae > Zaprionus > Zaprionus nigranus. Next base: position 707,164 of record JAEIGD010000045.1, on the reverse strand, counting down.
AATACATATATAAGCACTGTACTTATCCTGTTTCTCGGATGCTGCAAAAACTATCGCGAAAATTGAGAGAAATCTTCAAATAACTGATTCGAAATGAAAAGACCATTTCAGAGTGCGATAGATTGTTTGGTGATACATACATATATCGATAGCGAATATCTTTTACTATACATACACTCGAACTTCAAGAACGCTTACACTCTTACAATTTCCGTTTGACAATACTACGTGTGGACATGTTACATGTAGCGTGTCTATAGACTACTTGCCACATGCCACATGCAACGTAACTTACATTCAATGTACAACTAATCAGCGCGATTGCTCGCGAATATTTGTTTTTTTTTTTGTAGTGTATGACTTATACACCGAGAAACTAATATAACAAAGTCCATAAAATGAGTAGCAGGGTCTATGTAAAAATATACCAATTAGAAGTAATATTAAGAATATGTGTGTGTTATTTTTTTTCTGAGTAGACTATAGAAACTACCAAAAGGTATAACTTTAATTGTATGATGTGTAATTGAAAAACAATTTTTTTTAATAATATAATGTCGTGTGAAATTTGTACCAACCTCTAATCCAGCAAATATGCAAATACACGCACACGATCTATGTGTCACTATATTTATGTATAATGATTTGCATGAGTCTGAATGCAAAATCAAAACTGTAAAATACATGATAAATTTGTAATATTATTGTATAAATGTCAAAGAAAACTTTTACTAAATCAACTAAATATTATAATATAACAAACATATATGTTTATATCGAAAGAGCCATTGAAAACCCGAAATAAGCAACGCACCTCAGCCTCAGATTATTTCTTTTTAACATTTACTCAAATCAAATGTAGGTTATATCTTTTTAATTTTTTTTTTTGTGGAGAATGCAAACACGCAAGGACAAGGGACTGATAGTTTTTAGACACAGGAAAATTTGCAAATTACAATTTATAGATTATTTCAATTAATTTGTTTGTTGACGCTGAGCATAGAAGAGTTTATTCAGTAAATTTGATTTATGTTTCCCAAATTTATGGACGGTCGAATCACTACATATATATTTACCAATTGGCAATCCAAAAATTGGAACATTTGTAACGTATAATCAAAATTTGGACTAAGCGCAGTATTTAAGATTTCATTTGCATTTTTACATTAATTTTCAAGACTGAACTTTTGAAGTATCTTTTCAAGAAGAAAAGCAAAAAACTGAAACGGAAAACTGAGAACTGAAACTGAATAGAAAAATGGGCAATTGAGCGGCATTATTTGTTAAGTGTGCAATTACGAAATATTTGACGGCCAGATATGGATACAAATACAAGATTAAAATAGACATTGACACATGCACCGATTTATATAGATTTGATTGTCTGTATTTTGTGCAAGTGCGAGGGTTAGTTAAGGACCTTCAGAGTGTTTAAGCTCAGTGAATATTGAGTGATTGAAAATTGGAAGTCCACTTTATCAGTTTATGTGTGTATGCTTTCAAAGCCCCAAGTACATCATGAATGATCTCGCTGAGCAAGCGAAATAATCTTAATTTTTTCTTGACAAAACGAAAAGTCTGAAATTTTTTTATTTATGCATATCCGACTGCCGGGTATATCTATTATAATTACGTGTTTTTTTGATACCAAATTTGATCAACAAGAAAGTGTGTTTTTAAGACTTATTGTATACGAATACAAACTATTTCCTATAATTACGTTCACGAATGCAGAAACAAGTTAGTCGATGGTACTCGATAATTAACTAGATATGTATACTCGATTGCACAGCAATTTCGAATAATGTAGATAAATTGACTTGGGATAGACTTGTCACAAATATACTTATATATTTCATACATATATGTTTTAAGAATTTATTATGTCATACATACACATCTACATCAAACTACTTATACACAGAAATTCTTTGTTCTTTGATTGTTTTTTTTCTTAGCAAATGCGTTACGCACACAAACTTATACTACTATAACAAAAATATATATAAAAATGCTGTAAATACATAGTAGATACATAGTACATAATGAAAAGAAAAACTTAAACTCAAAATGGGAAAACGGAGGTTTTATTTAACTACTCAATCACAAAATGAGAAATTCAAATTTAAGGTCCGAATATACATGCATCTGTATGGTACGTACATACACATATAACTATATAAACATACATAATTGCACAACGCTCTCCACTTCTAATGTCATTCAATTATATTTAGAACAGGAAATAAAACCTACTTGAAACAGTGAACCATTGCACTTTAGTAGGTTTTTTTTTTATTTTAGCAGAGGAAGTGAAAATTAAAATACAATGAATGTGCACCGTTAGAAAATTAAAAGAGATCATCGCATACCTTTGCATTCAATGTTTACGGTCGATTGACACGAGAGTGGATGAAGAACAGAATTCAATTTCATCCCCACTAAAGCCATAGAAAACCAATAGCGCATCAAGCAGCATATAAGCAATAAATAACCATATATAGTTATGCAGACTTAACTTAACAGTAATAGTAGCCCCTGTAATGGTAACCGTAAATGGCGATAGTAAAAGGAAACAAAACAATAGTTATATACTTACGCTGTCTTATATGTACAATGAGTATTTGTTTTATTTGACCGATTTCAATTTCGTATTTAAATAAATCAATATAATTACTTAAATACATACATATTTATTCAATGATACATTAGCTCCAAGCCGCACTCTACCATGTTGCTTACAATATTATAGCTACAACTACAAATACAATTACAATATGATCCGATGAAAATCAAACAATTACATTAACAATTTTGGTAACAGTAATAGTAACAGTAAAGGTTAAAATAACAGTAACAGTAATAGTAACAGAAACAAAAACAGAATCAGAAATAACGACAGTAACAGTAACAGTAACTAACTACATACATACGTGGGTGTACAAGTAAAAGCCAAATCGTAAAAATAAACCAACTATATATTTGAATATTTACAAATATTTACACACACACACACCGCAGTGAGCGTAGAACTCAAACTAGGGATGGCAACAAAGAGCTGCAAAACATGCACGCGCGTATGAGTCTGTACAGTTGAATCTCTCACTATAATTTTGATCATTTTGAGTTTAACTTCTTGATCTGTACTGCAAAAACTAAGATTATCACTGTACACATTTAATATCACTATTCAAAGAAACCCACATAAACATAACTACAGAATAACAAATAATAGTTTTTAAAAGGAAGAATATCGATCGCTCAACTACTAAATCAAAGATAAACCATTGCAACAGTCTTATTATGTACGTGTATCAGAAAAGCTATATTTATACATACAATACAAGTAAATAAAGTGAACAAATACCAATACCAATAACTAACAAGTTTTTCTCGCTGCAAGACTATCGTGAGTACTATCGTGCAAAGGGAAATAAACTAACCTATTACTAAACTAAAATCTTTACCTATTAAGGATCGGAAACCTTTTTGCTAATGCAATGCTAACGACCTAATTGAGTACTTTAAAGCCATTCACATTATGATAGTACAAGTGACGTTTTTGTATCGATGAAAAGTCTTGTCAATTACTTTTAACTCAAAATACAACTCACATATATGTATATGTTATTTTATAGTTTCAAACATTTTTAAATGTAAATAAGCTAAGCAAAATATATACGTTATATAAAGTCATTTGGGAAATGAAACCCGTAATCAACCAGTAAAGGAAATAAGGACACACATTAAATGTAAATGTCATTTTGAGAAACTAAAGAAAAATTGATATACCAACTTAAAACTGAGAAAAATTCTTTTCATATTATCCTAAAAACACACACCATCATACATAATACAAAAGAAAATGAAATATTTTCTTAAATACAAAAAAAAAAAGAAAAATTGTGTTATTATTTAAATAAAATTAAATGTATATAAAAGAAGTTGTAATCCATGCTAAAAATTGCTTTCATTTTTTTTCGAGGAAGTTGTATTTAGGTCCTTTATAAGGAGAACTTTTTTGCAGGTTTTAACTAAATAGTCTAAACTCTCTATCACTGTAATTCTTCTCCTGACTCTTATCGCATTGTCTCAAAATATTCCAAGCTAAAGTGAGTGGTGCCATTGTGTATGTGTTTAAAACAAATTGTACGGTGAACCTGCCCTTTCCCTGTACCCAGCCTCTGCCTAGCTAGCAACAAAATAAGAACCTTTATACACCCAAACATTCTACATTTACACATACACTAATCCATACATGACGGGAACTCAATACCGATCAGTGAAAGCAACTGTACCCATAATCAACACATTCACTTTTTATCTGTGCCCTCTTGTGTCTATTTCTTATCGCTGTTGTGTCAACATGTGTCTGACTCTGAGTGAAACGGTGCAAAGGGCTCATATCCATGCGCCTGTCATACAACTTATTGTCTTGAAACCGAACTTGGCACACGCTGCAGATGCAAGAGTGACCTCAATATCACAACAACTTCTATACTCCAAGTTAACCTTCAACTTACCACTTACCGTTTACCTCCTAATACTACCAATGCTACCTACTTACTCTATTACTCTAACGCGCACACACTAATATCAGCCAGTTCTACAAGCCCGAACACACATACATACACATCATACACGCACAAACAGCGATAGCCCAAAGGGTTGTGCCATATGAATTTTTTATGCATAGCTGCCGATCTGCAAATCATCTTTGAGCTACAATGACTTAATTATTTTTATACTTACATTCATTTATATAGATATATACATACGTACGTGAACACACATGTATGTGTGTATGTCTATATACATATATACATTTTGTTTATATTTTTGTTATATGTTATCTGTGTAATTTTTATTACAGTTTTCAGTATATTTACGTTTACTCAAAATAATATCGAAAGATGTACTTAAAGTTCTTAACCCATTTAGAGCCATAAAGGGAGTATACACTCATACATATAAGAACATATGTATGTGTGTGTATAGTTATGAAATCAACATAAAAAGCATACTCACATTTTCTCACATTATATATATTTAATATGTCAAAGCCCACCCATGATCGATAAAATATAAATATAAATAATCAAAACAAATCAAAATCAAAATTAAACGCAAATGAGTTATCAAGCAAACACCAAATACCAACTATATATCAACTATATACCAATACCAAATACAAATACGATCAAACTCCAAAACCAATTTACAGGAAATTCACCCAAGAAACTGTTCTCATGCCAACTATGCGGTAAGCTCCTCTGCTCGAAAGCCTCACTTAAGCGACACATTGCCGACAAACATGCCGTACGCCAAGAAGAATATCGTTGTGCCATCTGCGAGCGGGTATATTGCTCTCGCAACTCGCTAATGACGCACATTTATACCTATCACAAGTCACGACCTGGCGAGATGGAAATGAAAGATATCAAGTTGTATAATCAATTTAACTCGTCAATCTGAGATTTAACACCCTTGTCTGGGAGGAAAGCCATGACAAAAAATCAAATTAAATATGCGAATCAATTTAAGAACAATTTTAAAATCTACAATTGCGATAATAACGATAACGATAACATGAACAACGATGAATTAGATAGCATAACAACGAATAACAGTACGATAAGCACGACGCAACATGCAATGCCAGTGCCAATGCCAGGGCTGCACAATGAACAGTATCCACTTTTACTACAAGAAAGACAAATCATGACCTTATACGATTACTATTTACATCATCAACGTAACGGTAACTGTAACAGTAGCTATAGCAATAACGGTAATATTAACAATTACAGCACAATTGTTAAATCGACAAGTAACTAGACGATTCGCAACTTAAATTAAAATAAAAGCAATGCCATTCTGTAGTGATACATACTTTTTACAGACACTATGATTTACATAAATATTTACCAATACGTATACATACTTATACACATACTTATACATACCTATACAAGAAAAAGACATTAGACTGTAAGCTACGCATAGTGATAGAATTCCTTTTACATGCTTAATACATGCTTGTACACCAGCGCTTCAAACCTATCGATAATAATAATATCAGTCGACAATAATATCAGTCGATGGTTGTTACCTATAGTGCTGATACTATTGATTGAATATATAAGAAAAAACACGTCTTTAAATTGTATTAAAATTTATAAACGCACTACTCACTGTAGGGTAGAGACGAGCGTGAACAATCAATAGCACATTAATCGAAAGTGTTGCAGCCCTGGTGCAATAGCAAAGAATTTACAAGAAAGTTGACAACGCTGACTTGCTGACATTTAACGACTCATCCTTATGGACCATTTACACACACAAACTTATATATAAGTACATATGTAGATGCATCGATTGTACATCGATTGTAACTGTGTATGCAACTGTTTATACTCTGTGGCCTTCTTTATACCTCATACAACGTACTCGTAGTCAATTTAAAACATACACTTTACATTTAACAGTTACTGTTTTTGTTTTTTTTCACACAAGATGCCTTTCTTAAACCTACTCGTAAACTTTCTCGAATCGACTTTGACTATACACTATCAGAAGACATTTAACTATTTGATGTAGATCGCTTTTTAAAGTTAAAATGAATAACTAAGTAAATAAATCAAAAAAAAAAATTATAACAAATGCCAATTGCCGGTCGACTTGTGCTTAGTGTTATACATGTGTGACCTCCACAACGACTGCAACAACAACAAGCCGCAACGAGCACATCACAGATAACACAATGTCCCTGGTTTGGAGCAAGAAAAAAAGAAACAGGCATTCTTCACCCCCCAAGTTTGACCCAGAAATGGAGAGATCTGAAAATAACGTTCGCAGCTACAACTTCAACTTGATACTTGATATCCGATACAGGCAAGCCGTTGCCTGCTACCCGCTACCCGTTGCCCGGTACCCGTTAGTCAGTCAAAATACAAGTTCACGCGCTTGCTAAAGGTTAGCACAACATCTTAAACTACATTGGTAGCAAAAAAAATACAATTAAAATTACTATACAATTATTGAGAAGTTATGTAGTTAGTACTTAAATCTCCTACAACATGCTCAGTCTGTCATGAGCTCGCTTCAATCGTTCTCTCTCTATCTCTCTGCCACGATCACTATATAAAACTCTCTCTGTCTCTCCTCTATATATATATACTTCGGCGCAGCTTATCTCATGGTCTCCAAAGCCTCCTCTATCTTTCTATCTCTCTTCTTCTCTGTCTGACTCTCACGATACACAATGAAAGAACATAAAATCTTCATATCAGTTAATACGTGTGCTCATACATATGTACTATGTAGAGATTGTTTATTGAACCTTTTTGCTTCAACGAAACAAAACATCAAATAACTGTTAAAACTGTTTATACAAAATTAGTGACAAATTCAAAAACAATAGCTTATTGGCCAACTCTACGGTACTACACTTCACTCCCTTTCTGACTTTCTCAGTATTATATATTTATCCCTCTCTTACGCTATCTTCTTTTCTCTCTTTATCTCTTCCTCATGCTTTCTAAACCACTCTGTCTATTTCATAACCCTACATAAAACTTGGTCTCTATCTCTCTCCTTGTAGTTTATAGTTATCTTTTCATGTATAAAGAACCATATCAGAATTGCAAAAATACCTAAGACCGTCTCTATGCTTCTTACGCACCTTTCAAATAGATCCACACTACCATTTCTAGAATTGCCTTACTGATTGCTATCGATAACTAGCTATTGATGAACGAGTCAGATGTGTTTCTCCTCACGGCTGTCGCTCATTTTATGGTTACCATAACTATGTATAAGGCTCGTCTATCCGCTCTTATACTCTCTAATATAACTAGAATAATATAAGAATATATCATCGCAACGGCTTGTACACCAACTACATAATACATATATATGCTCTGACATTTACACACACACTTTAGCTTTAGCTAATGTATAAACACATAAAAGTAGTATTTTTTGTAAAATTTTGTAGCAAGCACAAAACAGAAAGCCGAAATGAAACGAGTCCCTAGAAAGGGCTAAAGTACCTTTCACGTTTGACTCGTCGGATGAGTATGTACATATGTATATTTGATTCATTACCTCACTAACATTTGTATAAACTGTATACATACAAACGATATACTCTATTGATTAGGCTGTGTTGCTATACCTTCTACTGTTTTCTACAGTACTCCCTGACTACTACTTTAAGATACGCTACGCCTATTAAACTATCATTGAATATTTCCCATATCCCTTCCTACCTGTCCTTTTATCTTTGCTGTTCTCTAATTCTATACCAACTGGGTGTGTAAGTATTTGGACCACACTTGTTCGCGTTGTTACCCAACACTGGGCTCTAATCTGTACTTTCGTCCACGTATTTGTACTGGTACAATGCACTTGCCTTTAGACAGCTAGTTCTTCTCTTCTCTCTTACTCTCTCTATCTCTCACACTTTCTGTCTGTCTTCCTCTCAACGTTGATCTGACATATGCGTTTCCAGACTATTGTATTGTTGTTTTTCCACTCAAACACCGCCTAATGCTCCCACTTTGAGTCAACTGTAGCTGTAACTGTGCCTACTACTACATAAATAAAGATATACAGATAACAAATCTAAAAATATACATATTAATAAAGAATATAATGAAGGCATTAAATGATAACCAGAAATTACTTAAGTGCTTATAAAGTTAATTTTTCCTTTTTGGTAAGTTTGCGTTATTAAATTAAGACAACTGATAAGTCTCATAAAAACATTCATCACTATTTAATATTCGAAGCAGGCAAAGCGGCTGCTTAGCATGGCGCTAGCAGTTCCTTCAGTTTCTATGGCGTTTTTTCAGAAACCTCAGCTGATTGTTTAGTTATCCAATTAATTATATTTTTATGTATTATATTAATTTTATTTCTCTTTATAATTTGCATTCAGAAGACATACTCTATATATTACATAAAAAAATATGTATGTATACCACTTTACCAGTTACATTCAGTTTCATTGCTTTACTTTGACAACTTGCTTTTTGCTTTTGCTTAGTAAGGTTTTTGCTACCTACCAATACTTATTTAACATCTAAGCATGAGCATGTTATACTTGTATATAAAACTTCATTCCTCAGCGTACGAGTATATCACACATAGTGTTATAACTAGTACTATAATATTGTTTTAACGGTTTTTATTTTATGTATGTATGTAAATAATTTTTTCCGCATGTTTGTATTTTGTAAATGTTGAACACACTATTTCCCACACTATAACACACAAGTAATATGTATGAACAGCCGAATGAGGCGATTACTAAAAAGAATATAACAACTTAAACTACTGCTGACAACTTAAGGTCAAAAGATACAAAATAAAAGGCTAGTGTAAATACGCTTTTATGCAGTCAGCTTTTATTTAAACTTTTGGTACTGGATCAGCACTGTTTACTGACAGTTTTCACTATTAGACAAATATATTTTTCGCCAAAATCATATAATTCCTCTTTTGACAAAAACTCATCACTACGCTACCTACATACTACATATTACACACATACACACATGTACACAACCACTTTCATCTAAGCATCTAAACCATGCTAAAGAAAACTTACAAACTGTAGAAGTTCTTGTGCATATCTTATAAATATATCTACGAAGAATCGTAAAATCGAATTTCGGTTTCCAGTATGTAAAAACAATTCTGAGCTGATTTTATGCATTTACCTATTTCTATATATATATATATATATACATATTTATATTAATAGCAAACTATTTAACGCTTTACCTACTGTCCAAACAATTGAATAAGGAATTATACACATCTATTAAAAATCATTAATGAAAAAAAAAGAAAACAATTATATTTTAAAAATTTTCCTATCCCAAATGAAACATATTTAAAATGAACCTCGTACTTTCGCCCTTTTAACTTTGCACTTTTAGTTTCATTTTTCAACAACAACCGCAACAAAAGCAGAAAAATACGATAATATAATTATAAATATATTCAATAATAATCAAGTTTTCCCACACGCCTCGACTAATATATTTATTTTCTCTTCACATAAAGGACCACTCAAAATAATACGCTCTGCAGCTACCTCGCCAACCAGTTCTACCTCATCGCCGCCATCTCCGCCCACCGTGCTGACCTCGCCAACGAATTCACTAAACGGCAGCTTGGCCGCCGCCGTTTACAACCTACACACGTCGCCGCCTCGTCCGGGCAGCGTTGGCAGCAGCGGCGTTGCCAGCAACCTTTGCACCACTAACGCCACCGCCAACGGCATAAGCAGCAGCAGTGGTAATGGCAACGGCAGCAGCAACAGCCCAGTAAATGCCATCGCCAATGCGAAGCTACAGTCATCCATCGGCTCACCGCAATCGGGATCGAGCGTTGGAGTCGGAGTTAGTGGGGTTGTGCCCGTGCCACAGCTGCCATTGCGCATGCCTCCACCGACCAGCGGGGGTATCAACGAACCACAGGAGTGTCCCTATTGTCGTCGCACCTTCTCGTGCTACTACTCGCTGAAGCGCCACTTCCAGGACAAACACGAGCAGTCGGACACGCTGTACGTCTGCGAGTTCTGCCATCGCAGATACCGCACCAAGAACTCGCTGACAACGCACAAGAGCCTACAGCACCGCGGCTCCAGTGGCATGCTCAAGCGTCTGCTCAAGACTTCGGCTATAAAACATGGCCTGGTAGGGCATCCCCACCACCACGCGCTCTCGCACTCACACTCGCACGCCCATACGCACTCGAGAACCAGCCTCTTCGACTTCACCAGCGAGCTGGGCCAGCCACCACCGGGCATACAATAGGATCTACGTTGGAATGCAATTTTTTAGAGAATATCCGTAGAGTAGAAGACCAGCTACAAGTACTTTGCCCCTCATATTGTTTTAGTTTACGCTGTGCGAGACTCACAGCTAGTTCTTAGGCTGATAAATATATTTACATACACTTAGTTTTTTTTTTTATTAGTTAAAGCATCGGAGGAATCTTGGAGCTTCATGTGCAATACCTCAAACAAATTATGAATACGATTTGTAAGAAGCCTCAGATTATGTATATAAGGTGGACAAATAATTTCTACTTATAGTTTGAGCGCACATTTAGCATTATACATAATCATTTACAATTTACCCCTAACTTAAAAAAAATTTTCACAACAACAACAAAAAGGGAAGAGAGTGAAGGACTAAAACCATGCTTTAGAGCAGGGGTGGGCAACAAGGCGTATTCAGTTGAAATAACGGCACATATCAAGGCGTATACGCAACATGAAAAATGCTTAAAACAGTATGAAGAACAATACAGATCTAAAAATAAAACTACAAATTAATTCATAAAATTATCAAAAACTTGACGAATAAGAAGCACTGGTGAAAAAGGAAATACGCCCGAAACATGCCCGGTTGCCCACGGGCTGGCCTAATTATTGCATGGGAAAATATTTTGTTGTTTTTATAGCGTTTATTTAGTCTTACTATATATAATATTTAGTTTGCATACAATAATTCTCTAAAAAGTCATATTCCAAAAACAAAAAATACTGCAAACAAAAAACCAAGAACAACAACAGCCAAGAACATGGCGTCAACCTCTAAACAATGCATTTTTTTGTCAAAAGAAAAAAAAAATCAAAGTAAAGTTATGTTAAGTATAAGAAGTAAATGTATTAAAAGTAAAACTGGAATGTTATGTGTAGAGTAGATTAGGAGACGATGTAAACAAACAAACAAAGTAAAACGTTATCAGGGATAAAATATCAAGTATATAGAAATAAGTGATTTTTTTTTATATAATCGTATGCTAATCTTAAGAAGAATAACAACAGATGTAAAACGTTAATTCAATATGTATTTACATTATCATATTAATATAAATTTATACAAACAAACACACATATTTTTGCAGCATAAGCATGCAGGTATGAAAGATGAAGAAGTACTACATAATTTTGTAATCGTATATAATCTATACAAGCCGCAGAAAACAAGAACGAAAACAAAAGCAAACGAAAACCGTAAAGTAACTCAGTGATTTTTCTACCAGTGAAGTACAAATATTCTGAAAATTAATAAACAAATGAAAATTGCACATTTTGATGAAAAACTTAAAAAAAAAAACAAAGAATGATTAAATAGCTTGCTAAAGCAATGTCAACCAAGTTACAACTGGGCAAAGTTTTTGTTGGATCAGCCAAAAATATATCACTTAATCACGTTTTAAATTTTGGCTTGACAAAACCCAAGTTATATGTACATATAGATATTATAAAGCTCAAAACACTTAGAATGTAGTACTTATATACATATTTTAAACAACAAACAGACAGTACAAGTAGAGGGAGCATAACAACAACAGCAACAACAAAGAGAAACAACAGTAACAACAACAAATACTGCCTAATGCAAAAATAAAGAAAAAAGAAAGTTCATCAAAACTTTTTACAACAAAAGATGTCCACATTTGCACATATCCGTGAAATGTCTCAGGAATTTCTTACTTTAAACATATTTTTTGACGGAAGAAGATTATAAGTACTGTAAGCTCAAAAGCATACATGTAGGAACATAGTTCTTCTTATATTATATTGTATTTACACTTAAAACAAGCTACAAAAAGCTACAAAATTCTCAGATGTATAGGGAGTATTACCTGGCTTGTAATACATGCATACATATCTCATGTGGCTATGAGATCTTTGGTAAACTTTTTATTGTAAACAAATATATCTTTAAACATTATCCGGGCTCAAAGCATTTAACAAAAACAAAAGCGAAAGATCTCCCTTGATGTTCTGTCTGGCAATACCGAGCAATGCCATCTATAGTAACATATGGTAAATTAAACCAACAGATATCTGTCTTAAAAACAACTTTGTGAAATTCAACTTAAGGAATTTCCGACTTAAGCAGCATTCAAATATATATATTTCCATCCATCATGATATATGTATGTATGCTTATATACTCTACAAACCACTCTCTTAATATTTATGTAAACAACATAACTTGTATCGACGGTATACCATAACCATATACTACCTCTGGTGTGAGCGGTTTTATAGATTTAAATAATTTATTATATCTGACAAAGAAAGCAAGAGAAAGAAAATGTACTATGTCCAGATAGAAGTACATATACACATACATACATGAATTAGTATTCACACATATGTATGTATCTTTCCACTCCCCACCCCCTCTCAATCTTTATCTACGGGTCGCTTGCTTAAAATATATTTAATTGTTTGGTAGTTTTCGTCGTTTTTTAAGTTTACATTGATTTAAGCTTTGCTTAATAAACAAACATGCATATTTCTTTATCCCATTTGTTTAAACAACAAATAATATATGTGTGTACATATTTTTTTTTTACTTATTTATAGTCCGTAAAAACTTTGTCTCTCAAGAATACGAAACGAAAAATAATGCAAATGAAAAATAATGAAGAAAAACCAAACTGTGATCTACAAAATCTTTGTGTGAAGTAAAAAGTGAACATTTTTGTTTTCTTTGTACAAAATTGAATTTTTTGGATGTTTTTATTTTATTTATACATTTATCTATATATTTAACAAAATTTTTGTTTAGGTACTTGTTTGAAACTGTGAATGCAAAGAAGCAAACTTTTGTATTATTTTTTGTGAATTTTTTTCTAATTAAATTTACATGAATTGATTGTTTATATATTAATTTAAATTTATTCAAAATTATACTGTTTGGAACGTGTTAAGAATAAAATGATTTTTTTAGCAAAAACAAAATAAAAAACGACACACAGTTATTTTAAAGTGAAGAGAAAAAAATTTGCTTATGCGCTGTTTAGTTTTCATTAATTTTATCACAATTTTATGATTATAGTCTATTGCACAATATTAAACTAACCCTACCTCCAGTTTGGCTTTGACCGTTCCATACCTTGAATCAAATTTGTCAATTTAAAAGTGTTTGTGCATACAATATATTGTAATCAAACTAATGAAGGGTATCATTACAAAACTAATTGTCTACGCTGGAGTAGACTTAGATACATACATACATATATAAATATAAAGATGTCACGTTAAATACTTCCAATTATTTTGCACTTGTATGGATTTCCTTATAGGTGGAAATTTCCATGTTATCAAATTCGAAAGTCAATATTTTCTAAATTTCTGTGACATTTTCGTTAATAGAAGGATTTTATAAAAACTGCATACTGTATATCAGCATCGATTATTGGTAGTGCCATAATGACAAAAACGACATCGGTTGCAATAGAAGACTTGGACTACCTATGAGAGTTCCCCATTTGGATGTAGTTCGTTTAGTCAAAATGTTTGTGTGTTTACCTTTGTTCATGTACATGTATGTACAAGATCCATGCATACACTTTAATTCTTACAATACACCTACATATTTATCCATATACATAGTTATTACTCTAATGTACAAGTTAATATATTTTGAAGGCATAGCCCATCAAAAAGGGTTTAAGATGGGGCCAGACATAATACTGAAGTACTACATACTAAGTCACCTTTAACCTAATCAAGAACAAAACCAATATACATATATAATAACACATTTTCTTTGCCTGCAGTCTGCGTACTTTCTGCCGCTTTCTCTTATTTCTGCGGGGATGAGTATGCCACACCCAGAGATAGAAAGGACACAGAAGTACGCCTCTGGTTGTATGTGCGTCTTACCCGCAAGAGAAAATCTTCAAAATTTCACAAACAATGTTGAAAATGCAACGCATATCAAAAAGTAAACAACAAAATTAATTAAACAGAAATGAGACAACATTTAGATAATTTAAAATTATTAGTCAAAATTATATATTCATATATATATAAAAAAAAAAAACAAATTTGAAACTATGCTGTTCATTGATTTAAATTTAACTTTTCGGTACTTAAAACAAAAATCTGTGATTACCTACAAAATTTAAATTTTAAAAAAATTAATTGTATAGCACAAAACAACGTTTATACTAACCATAATACAAAATAAATCAAATCTGTCACGAACTCTTTGAATTTTACCACATAAATAGATTAAATTCATAAGCAAAAAATAAAGAACGATGAAAAAAGTAAATGAAATTAAAGATGAATAAAATACTAAGGAATTTTAATAGTTATTTCGGCATTTATATCGAATGTTGAAGTACATGTGTTGTCCAAGTATACATACATACATATTTACTTGTACATAATATACACAAAATTTGTATATGCTGTTAAATGTTTTTATTATGCAGTTGCATTTTTCAAGACTTTCGGCTTCCCTAAGATACAAACAGAAAACACGCAAACGAAATCAAGAAACATATTTTCTAAGGCGTAACTAAGACGTACATTAAATACAAGCATACACGTACATACATACATACATATGTATGTCCATTTATAGTATGTTTGTCTTTTTTAATCCTTACATTTCAGCGCATGTTTCGCAATATATTTTACTGCAAAATAGTTTTAAAGGCATACATATACATACATCTAAAAATATATAAATATTTTTTTTTAGACTTTATTAGAATAATTAAACTGTAATTTCGAACACTTTAAAAGTCCGAATTTATAGAAATGAAATATTTATAAAAAAAAAATACCAACTTGAAAATATGCGTTACACAACAATTAGCAAATAAATTGCACACACAACAAGAAAAAAAAAGAAACACGATGTATGTACATCGTTTAATGAAATTGCAACTTTTACAATTTGAATAAATGCAATGCAAGAAAACAGAACAAGAAACAGAATCGAGGAAAGCCAACGATGAAAGAGAGCAAAGTGATCTCGAATTACGAGCGGGGCAAATCAAAGCCGAAGTCGAAATCAAAACTGTGACGAATATGTACATATGAATGTTTGCCAGTATGAATGATTATACATACATATGTATGTAGTACATACTATATAATATATATACTCATACTGCATGCGATCCAGCTACGAGCTGTTTAGTCGATTACTTGTGCTCGACAGTACACGACACAAACAGACAAGGAGGATGGGATGATGAAGATGAAAATAGAGATAGTAACAAGAGAAATTATGTATGTTGAAGTATACTAACCCCATTTAAATTATTGAAAATAACACAACGTGCAAGAAAAGAAAGAATGTACACGTGCATATTATAACGTGCATATTAACATACCTTCTATACATGTATATACATAAATATAAATGTATGTATGTATACACACATATACTTAATATTATTACAATTACATGTATACAAAGAGAAACAAATTATAAATAAAAGTTAAAAAAAAATCTCATAAACTCTCAAGTCTTTTATTTATTCGGAATCACTATTGAACTTTGTATTCTACAGAAAATCTAGGAGCATTATGAATAAAACAAGGATATATAAATTACATCCCAAACTAAAATCAAATGATTTCTAACCAAGCTAAAAATTGCCCGAAAACGGGCCCTGCTTAAAAGTTATGCTTATGCGCCCGTACGTTTTCAGCGTCACAACTTAACTAATTGTTGCCCTCGCGCCAAAATTCCACCCAGCCTCCAAATGCCGGCGTTAGATTTCAGGCAGCGCAGTCGCAGAGCTTAAGCCGACCACGCACTTTGCGGCGACGCAAGTGCATCGTAGCTTCCCCCTCTCCATTACATACGGCCTTTCTGTCACTCATGTGTTCGGCTCGTGTTCTGCTGCAGCTGCAATGCGAAAAAAAGTTTTTGTGGGTAAACATGTTTAGTATAGTCTCGAATCAAAGGGAATTTTAAAGTACCAAATTATGCTAGCCGAAAAAAACACTGCTTGCTGGTCGAAGTCCGTGTACAATCAGTGTTGCCAGACAACATACCAAAATAAGTGTTGGCAGACAATATACCAAAATAATATCGATGTTTTAATTGTTTCGATATGTGTTTGATCTGTTATTAACTTTGTGTTGAGGCGTATATCGATATATTAAATCAATGTACTTACTTTTAAAACTATAAGCCATGAATTTAAAAACAACTAGTGAACTGCTTAAATTAGGCCATGGTCAAAAGATCTTCACAGGAGTGGGAGTACTCGACAAATGGCTGCATGGCGGCATTCCATTGGGTAAAGTATATGAGATAGTGGGCAAACCTGGCGCTGGAAGGACACAAATGTGGCAAGTAGCTAACAAGATTTCAACATGAGAAAACACAAAAATAATTGATAACATTTATTATTACATTACAGCTTACATCTCTGCTTGAATGTCCAATTGCCCAAATCAATTGGTGGATTAGAAGGCAGAGCCCTATTTATAGATACCACAAGAGACTTCAACCCAGCAAGGCTACAAGGTTGGTACACAATTCTTCCGTTCTCTTCCGAAAAAACACAGATTATTTCTCTTTTATCCCTGTAGAGCTGGCGCAAAAGCAAGAACAGCGTTATAAACACTTAAGTGGATTTACTATTGATAAAATGCTCAAGAACGTGTTTTATGTCGATTGTCCTCATGCCTCCAAACTAATAGCAACCATTATTTCTTGTGAGACCTCTTATCTCGCTGTCCATCAAAACGTAATAGTTAAACAATTCATTATTACATTAATCGACTCTACTTTCTGTTCTTCCCTAGATAAAATTGATTGTGATCGACTCTATATGTTTTCCCATTCGAATGCTAGACTGTGTTTCCGAGCGCACGGCGCTTCTAATGGAGCTGCACAATCTCTTTCACAGGCTGATCAGCAAGCACAATATTACTGTAAGTAAGAATTGACTTTCGATGGTAATATTATATAATATAAAATGCCTAACAACCAATTCTATATAGATTTGTATAACTAACGAGCTGGGTTATCGTCGGCGCAAGCGTAAGTGGGTAATGGAACCGATATTGGGCATTAAACACCTGCAGCTTATCAATGAACGGATTTGGTTAACTGATGGGACTTGCTATATAGGAAAACTGCTAAGCACCCAGAGATTTATTGGAAAATTTGAATATAATTTTCTATGTGTGCAGAAGTCAAGTAATACCATAGATTCGCTGTTTTCGCGAGACGAGTTATTTCATAAACAGAATACTATAATTGGTGATAAGTATATGTATATTATAAATACGTTCTTCATTTAAAAAATAATGGTATTTAGAATTAAGTTTAATAAAGTTATGAATTGTATTGATATCAAAAATGTTGCATGAATTTATTTATTTATGAAAATACCAAATATTGTTGACGAATTTAGCATTTTTTAGTTTCTTACCGCTGGTCACACTGCGCAGGGCGTTCATTGGAAAACAAGTGACCAATAGAATCGAACCAAATTAAAGTATTTATTTGAGGAAAAGAATCTGTTTAGAAATGGCTCAGGCAAAGCCAATTCAGCCCAAGTTTCTGGCTCCCATCGAGGGAAGTTCTGTGACCAACAAATACGTGGCCACTGCCAGTGGAAATCCCTTCGAAGTAGAGGAGGAGGATGACATCTTCAGCAAGCGGCGGATGACATTAAACATACCCAGCAACTGCAGCGGCGACTTTGCCGATTTAATTGTCTCCAACAATTGGCTCTACTGTCTGCTGACCTCCCAGGGCCGGTATAAGCTATTGCGATTCTTTCTGCCCCGAGCCATACCACCAGGCCGTAAGTCGGCCCCCCCCCCAATGGAACTCGATTACTCTTCACTTATTCTCCTACTAATATACCATATGTACCGACATTTGTTTGCAGAACTGTCATTGGAAAAATATCTAAGTGGCTATAAAATATCGAACATATTCGTGGACACAACGGGTCACCACCTGATCATTTCCCTGGTGCCCAAGTCTGCTGGAGTTTCATCGGACTTTCTGTATATACACAGCACAGAGACAACGACAGCACAGGACTTAAGAGATCGTCGTATAGAGAGGTTCAAGGACCATGAAATCACTGCAGTCGCATTCAACATGTACCACGGCAACGAGTCGAGTACTGGTTCCATTCTGCTGGGCACCAGCCGTGGTCTGATCTTCGAAACAGAGTTGGGACGAAACATCGACACGCAACGCAAACAACTTTACGACCTCAGCGTGTGGCAAACCAAATGCCCAATAAATGGTCTCGAAGTGCTACAAGTGCCCAATAGTAACCGCTGGATAGTTGTAGCTGCTACACCTGAGAGTATTTATTCATTCCAGGAGACTCTTAAACCTGATGACCGCTCTCTACAGTCTATCTTTACGAACTATGTGAATGGGGAGCGCGATCCTTACTGTGAGAAACAGAAAACAGATCTTGGGTACTCAGAGCTCCGCTTTTTTGCACCCCCAAAGAGCAAGTACCCCAAGCAATGGGCGTGGCTTTGCGGTGCGGGCATACGCATAGGAGAAGTAAGTGCCTGTGAGCAATATATCTTCATCGTCGAGCTTTTAATAACTTCTTTATATACGTTTAGGTGTCTATAGAGACCAGTACCCATGCTCCGCTGCTGGGAGACACATTGATCGATCTAGACTTCGATAAGAGCAAACACCTGTCGTATGACGAACGGCGCATAAATGTTCCCAGGTCCTTTGTGCTTACCGAGTACCACGCGATTCTTCTGTACGCAGACCACATAACGGCCATTTGCCTTCTCAACCAAGAGCAGGTGTATCACGAAGCATTCGAAGAGGCCAGAGTGGGCAAACTTCTGAGCATCGAACATGACGCAACCATCGGTACCGTATATATTAACACCGACAAGGCCGTGTTTACACTAAAGATCAGCCAAGAGGAGCGGAACATCTGGCGCATATACCTACAAAGAGGACAGTACGAGTTGGCAATGGCACATGCCGCCGGAGTGCCTGAACATCTTCAACTCGTACTGGCCGAGCGCGCCGAGGCAGCATTCAAGGAGGGTGCCTATGAGAACGCAGCCAACTACTACGCAGAAACCGAGGAAACATTCGAGACTGTGTGCCTTAAGTTCATGGTGCTATCGGATAAACGTCCGATAATCAACTACGTTAAGAAGCGACTTAGCCGGCTCACTATGATTATGGATGATGCAAATCATGCCAATGCTATAAAGGCATTGGTCATTTGGCTAATCGATCTTTATCTAACGCAAATCAACATGCCCGGCCAGGACACGACGTGGCGCCAGGACTGGCAGACTGAGTACGACGAGTTCATGCGGGAACCTGCCGTCCTGGCATGCACTACCCTGAACCGTACTGCGGTCCAGCAGTTGATTGGCCAACACGCAGACCCGCACAACTTGGCTCAGTTTGCCATATCAATCAGCGACTATGAGGAGGTTATAGGGCAGCAGCTTAAGGCGGAACGCTACGCTGAAGCCCTGCAGACACTCTGCAAGCAACGTGATCTTACGCTCTATTATAAATACGCGCCTCAGCTCATAGATCGTCTGCCTAAGCAAACAATCGATGCTCTTATGGCGCAGGGCTCTAAATTGGAGGTGGATAAGGTAGTGCCTACACTTATTGTGATGGAGACGCAGGAACAGCGGCAGCAGGTGATCAGATATCTTGAGTTTGCCGTCTACACTTTGAATACGACCAACGATGCCATTCACAATTATCTCCTTCACTTGTACGCACAATACAAACCGAATCTACTGATGAAGTACCTTGAAATCCAAGGCCGTGACGAGTCCATGGTGCACTATGACATCCATTACGCATTGAAGGTCTGCACCGACTTGAAGGCAATAGAAGCCTGCATCTTTCTCCAGTGCATGCTGTGCATGTGGACAAAGGCAGTTGACTTGGCTCTGGACTTTAATATGCAATTGGCCAAAGAGACGGCTTCGAAGCCACCAGACAGCGAGACAAGGCGCAAATTGTGGTTGCGAATTGGTTAGTGCAAGTACAACAGTTCAGCCATATGTTAGATAAGAATAGATACAAGACCCTGACGATCCCATAACCTAACGTATGTTTAAACAAATACACTTGAAGCTATTCAAATTAATGTATTCCATCAGTGTAACATCATAATTCATTTCTTGTAAATGGGTCAATGTGCTGTCTCCCTCACTATTTATCTCTCTCTTTTTCATTTTTGCAGCCTACCACGAGATTAAGGGGACCAATGAGGTAAAGAAGGCGCTGAGTCTGCTGAAGGAATGTAATCTATTGCGAATTGAGGATTTGCTGCCTTTCTTCTCGGATTTCGAAAAGATCGATAATTTCAAAGAAGCTATTTGTGATGCTCTAAAGGTAAGGAGGTCAACCATTCAAGTTTATTTAAATTACATTAAACTCGCTTTAAACAGGACTACAACCAACGTATTCAAGAGTTGCAAAAGGAAATGTCAGAGTCAAGCGAACAGTCCGAACGTGTTTGCAAGGAGCTACGACAGTTACGCGCTCATAGCGTGCGCATTGAAGCGCAGGATGTATGTGATATCTGTGATCTTATACTGCTTGTAAAGCCATTCTTTGTCTTCATTTGTGGTCACAAGTTCCACAGTGACTGCCTGGAGAAACAGGTGATACTAATACTGACCAAAGAACAGAATCGCCAACTGGCGATGCTCAAGCAAGAGATGGAGACGTTGATGGCTCAAACTATTTCGCTGGCCAGCCACACACCGGAACAGGATAAGAGGCGGGCTGATCTGAAAACAGAAATCGAGCAGATACTGGCTGCTGACTGCTTATATTGCGGACTGCTTATTGAGACTATAGATCAGCCCTTCGTCGACGACTGGGATCAGGCGAACGTCGAATGGGAGTAGCTGACGAGCTGTGACTGGGCTACTGTTATTACAATATCTAAGCATTTATTCATATAATCTAACGGTAAACAAGATAAAAATCCATTGATATGTTCTGGGGTGATCCAGCGATCAGTCGATGATTTGCATGCGCAACTCGTTGGTTACGAAGGACAGCACCGTATTGAGCACAGCCTGGTGTATCGTGGCATTCTGAGTAATCAGCGGCAGCAGCATCACGATATCCGTTGGATGCACTTCAGCAATGGCTTTTGTCACATGCTGCACAAGGTTTTCCCGCTGTGTGTCTGTCAGATCGTGTAGTATGATCTCTCCCAACGGCCTGAACTTTCCTGTTATTGATTGATTTAACACTTTAATAAATACCTCAATTTATAAATGCCTCAGTTACTTACCACTAGTCATTTTGTAGGCAGCAACACCCCCGGCAGCACCACCCACCGCTAGACCAACTGGGCCAACTAAGACACCACCAGCAAAACAGCAGGCGGCGCAGACTGCGGCTCCTTTACCCGATTGTTTTAGTGCAATGCGAACATTCTGCTCATCGGCAATAATTGCAATTGCTTCCATTAGCTCACGAGTATCGATCGGCATATTTTATCAGCTTATAGAATATTTAAATTAAAAACAAAAACAATTTGCGGCTTGGGACTTTTAAATTTGCACTTCTCAGTGTACTTTCGACTGGTTCAGCTTGTTTTGGTATTTCGTCAAAACATCTGATGTCGCGTCACGGTACAAAGTTTATTTGTTGCAGTTCCTGATTGCCGCCAACAATCTCATAGAATATCAAAAAACTCTATATATGTAAATGAATAGGCATTTGTCATCCTACGTCTGTTGTGAGTCAATCATTGGCTTTTGCGTGAAAAGAGCAGACCGATCTTTTTAGTACGCATGTTAAACAAGTAATAACTACCGCATTGCATAGATATTTATCAGCATAATAAACTCAGGTGTTTTATGTTCTCGATATTTATATCGATGATTCTTTGTGGGCCTTTTGCACTAAAAATACCAAATATCGCTAGTGTTAAGCAAACGCTTACACCCCTAGCTGACTAGTCAGAACATTGTTGTAAACACTGTTGCGTGCGCGCTGTTGTCGATAACATTACCTTAATCTTGTTTTGTATACATTTTTGTTTTTTAATTTGATTTTATTATAAACGATAGAAATTAAATCAATATACTTAATGAATAAATCTATTACGCAAAAAATGTTGTGTTAAATTTTGTTTGCAGAATGTGCACAATTTTAATTATGCACAATTTAAATATTTTTAAAATGTGATCATCTCTTGGACTCCCCTTCGGAAGATCAGATATTGTCCTACCAACAACAACAAATACTTGTTGCTGAGTTCGTGCTTTGAATAAAACAATGAGCGCTTTTAAAAGCGTAAGTCTAACGCGCACACGCACATTAATATAAGCAATTATACATAAATTTATATGTACATACAAAGTACAATATATGCAATAAAAAAAGATCTACTAGAAAGAATTGTTTCTCGAATATACTTAAATACACATGTGAATGTGTTATTGATAAATGTGAATATATGGATATATGTACATACATATGTACATATATAGCTGTGCTCATATTCATACCTATTCATTTTCAGCTATTGTCGATAAGGGGAAAATTGTTCTGCAGAAATAATTTGTGTTTGCTATACATGTGTATATACATGATAAGGACACCAAGAATTAATACTCATATGTGTACATATGTACATATTTAGTATTATTTGAGTCTATTATTTGAGGAAATGTACGTTCTCTTGTGTGTGTGTGTGAGCTGCGTGTGTATTTTCATAAAGTGATCATGTCTTTAAATTTTATCAATGCATTCTTAGTAGTGATTATTTGCAAAATAACAATAATCTTTTTTATTGCGGTTTGAACAACCACAACATTATAACGTAGTTAACCAAATGCCTAATTAGCATGCTAGTGTTACAAATTATAAACATATGCCAAACAATATCAGAATATCCATATTTATACAAGACAGAAGTTGGAATTAATTGGCTTTATAATTTGGGATAAATTTGAAAAATTAAAACTATGAAGTATAGGAAATTTAATTATATAGAAAAAGAATATGTATAATATTACTGGTAAGCTTCTTTTATAGCTGGAAATAAACACTAAAATTAGCAGTGTCTTTTCGAACCATCGCCTCTTTAGAGACCGCCCTAACTATGTGTACAGGGTAAATATATTCGAATACACACACAATATACACACAAATCGACTAAGCTGCGGGAATACTGAATAATGCGAAGTGAATAGGGCCAAGCCTCTTGTTAACAGACATACTCATATCGAATTACGGGGGCTAATTAATTGTGCAAACAGAGTGCGCCCAGTAAATGGGTAAACAGAAATCAAGCGTCGTTATCTGTGAGTATTATCAATAAAAAGAAGACAACAAAATAGTGAAGCTTTTTATGTGCGCATAGTCCTTTGTAAAAAGAGAATTATATAGTCTTTCTACCATAACAAATATATTGTACGTAATAAGAAATTTCGTTAAACGAAACTGATAAGCCCAGCAGATAAAAGCAAGATATGCAGGTTGGGTAGGGATACTTGGATAAAAATTAGTTAAGATTGTCCAGTTATTGTATACTCTGAACTATCATATTTAATATTAGTTCGCTTTTTCGGGTTTATTTTTAGCTGATTTTGTTGGTTTTGTGGTTTGCCTACGCAGCCGCGGGGCCAGATAAACAACTGGCTGTCAGCGCGGAGGAAATAGGAACCGTTGAAGTGTCAGAGGCATCGGTAGCCAATCCCGCAACGCAATCTATAGAGTCTACTATTGTCACACCTTCAGTACTACCACCAGCGGCTATTCAGCATCAGCAGAGTGGTGAGAGATCCGACCCGCAGCCAGCCATAACCCCCGCGGTGACCACGACGGCTGCCGCGCCGTCAGAATTGCCCGAGTATCTGAGAAATTGCTTCTATGCGGAGGAGGAACTGTGCCTTAACTGGCACCAGCAGCAGCAGCCCAACGTGACCGCACAAGAACCTGTTGTCGAACATTTCGATGCTCCAGCTGGCAACATAGCCCAGCATTCGGAGGCTGGTGAAGCCTCTGCTGTGCCGAATTCTGCAGAGAATCAAAATGTGTCGAACGCACAAAACGGCAGCCAGTTGCAGGGGGCAGAATCGGGACCGGGATGCGAACAGTTGCCAGTGCCGAGAGCACCCGACACGGCCCAACTCGTGGTACTGCTGCAACATAACTCACATCTCTATGGTCTCCAGCTGCAGTAACATATCAAAATGGATTAACTTGCATATTCATAACCTGACAGTGCAGGAGATGGACGTCTCCAACCCCACATATCGCTCACTACAATCTCTCGCTGTCACAGACGGAAACATTACGTCAGTGACACACAGTTTCCCTCGTCACTCGAAAATCAAGTGCCTTGACATGTCGAATAACAACATAAGTGAAATTGAAACCCGTGCCGTAAAGGACTTACCCCATTTGGAGTATTTGGGCTTAGCAAACAATCATTTATCTCGTGTACCGAATCGAAACAAAAACAAGAACATTGCATTGGATATAAGGTAATCAGTATGCTTCCCATAATATACCGATTCCTTCTAATAACGAATTCAATTATTTCAGCGGTAATATGCGAATGCTTTGTGAGCCCCTTAACGAGATCATTAAAAGCGAGTCATTCTTCTTTGTTAATCCTGAGCGCTCCTTTTGTTTGTATAATGCCACCCATAAGTGGTTCAACTCAACGGATCTGGTGTCAGTAAAGCAACTAGTGAGCATTAAAAAATGCGGCACAAAGTGCCCGTCTATAGAGAATCATGGAGCCTGTAGGTGTAACACATATAGTATAATGATCATACAAAACGATCAGTCACGGACCGTGTGTAATGTAGATTGTTCATTTTTGGGCTTGACTGAGCTGCCACCTCAATTGCCGGACAATACGTTTACCCTTAACATTAGCAACAACCGGATAGCCAGTCTAGGAGATCACTTTCATACCAATCCAACATATTATAATATTGTGAAGCTTGTTGCGGATAACAACCAGATTTCGTCTATTTATGAATTCGAGGGGACAAAATTTATTGAGCATTTCCAGCGTCTCTACATACGAAACAATTCTCTTAGCAAGGTCTGTCAATGTAATGTTTTGAAAACGTATATTTTCTCATGCCAATTTTTCTTTAAACTCTGTTTTTTAGATACCTGAATATTTTTTGAACAACGCTCTGATGGATACTGATGGTCGGCGAATTTATCTGGCTGAAAATCGACTGCAGTGTGATTGTAATTCAGCTAAGACACTGCAACCGTGGCTAAGGGAACGAAGCACCGATATACCTGACTATATGGACATACGCTGCCGAAATTTACCTGAGAGCGTCATAGAGCTTCAGGAGATAAAACTGTGCCAGTCACCGCCAGACTGGACTGACTATATATACTATCTTATCGCAGCTGAAATAATTTTGCTCTTGGCCCTGATCACAAAGGTGTCTTACGATTATTGGGTATTCAAGACTGCCGGATATCTGCCCTGGCCAGCTAGTAAGATGCCAAAGCTTCCCTGTGACTGGCTGTGCGAATCGTAGTTTTTAAAAAAAAGCAACGTGTGACACCATTATACATAATATATATACATATGTAACACCGCAGAACTGAATACCGAGATACAAATCCTATTGTGACAGTTAACCATGACAGAATATAGCGGACATTGCATATCGCTTCTACTGTGCCTTATAATGTATACTACAGATATTAAACTACTGATTTTAGTAAAATAACCTCTTAAAACTGTTTTTTAAGCAAATTCGTAAAATATACATGTGATGTATGATGACTATCAAATAGCATTCAAAACGAAAAGCAAAAGATCGGTCATAACTCCGCTATTTGCAGGACTTTCCGAATGCCCGTTTGATGATAGTTTTTAACCTGCCGTTTAAGAATAATTTATAAGGCTAATCATCCTTTTAACAACTGAGATCAGGACATTTTAAGGTTTTTACATAATAAGCCATGAACCGATAGAAATCCTCGATACCATTGTTAATAAAATGCGGGGGTTAGTTAAAGGGGTTAATCAAAAAATTACGAAAGAGTTTTAGGAAATATTAAATAATAGAGTTAGCCGCTCGAAATAATATAATATTGATGTGTCGTACGTTGCGTATGATATTTATTGTTGTATTTTCTCGTTATTTAAATATATTATTAAAAAAAACAATGCATACTTTTTGTTTAATATTATGCATGATGAATTTCTCGTGATTTTTTGGTTTTATAATACCTACAACACACCACGCATTAATAAGTTTGTCGCTGTATGTGTATGTGCCTTATAAGAAAAACATTTACGTATATATACGTACATGCATTAAATACCATTGATTTTGCTACTTTTTAGTTGTATTACAATATTTTTTGGGTTAGGATTAATAAATAAATGTCATTACGTTTATGGTTACTTCTTTATAGTATGCAGTAACATACTTTCACATATGTATGTAGTTTCGTACATATTGTACTAATCAATTCTTGGATTTTTATGTTTCATATCTCGGTTTTTAATATTTTCGTTGTGAGACTGTAAAATGTACATTATATATCCGACAAAATGTGATCAAACACAATAATATAGTTAATGTGCTTCTATTATTGGTAATATGAGAATATGTGTATAAATACTTCTTTTGAGCGTGTTTTTTTTATTTATTCTTATTCACGTATTTACTTCCATTGTTATTTTAAAAGTCGGTCAGTTCTAAGTACAGATGTACTTAGTAAGGATTATATTTTGTAAGGGGAGTTAATGATATTTCAAATATATATGTATATGTATATACATGAACGCGTTTATTTTAAAATTTTTATTCGCAGAGATCCCTATCTGATTGCGAGATATTATATTTTACTAAATCGATATACGTCAAAATCGACGGATCTAAGCCTTTTTATCGATTGAAGACATGAGCATAAGCTGTTTCTCTCTTACAAACTGTCATTCTTATTAACTTCAGAAAACTGTATTATTGGCAGGGTGAGCGAACTACACTCATGTGTAAAAAAAATAATGGGGTATAACCGCAGTATTTAAACATTCGAAGGCTTAAACACGTAAAATTACGGAAAAAAACGTTTTAAATTCATATAAAAATCTGGTAAACGTGCAACATATTTTTGTGTATACATACATATGTATATAAATATACATCGATTTAGGTATGTCTGTATATATTATATAAATATTAAATACTTTAGAGTACGAATAGTATGCTCAGTGTGTAATAAAAATGATCTATATGTATACATGGTTATGTTATGTTAGTTAGAGTGCACGTATTTCAGTGTCCTTAAAATTCCATTTTCTAAATTAAAAATATTGATTTTGCTATAAACATGTAAATACCTATTTTGCATTAAGATACAAGATGCTTTGTAAGTAAAGATATTGTATGCGACTCGAATACGCAAAATTTAAAGGAATTATAAATGTATAGGATATTACATTTAAGTAGGCAACGAAACCAATTACACACAGACGGACATGTGTGTATGTATATAAACTTAAAAATATAAGATTTATAATTGTTGTTCACACACCCATTATATGGGTGATACAATGTAAACAAGATATATCTTCGGTTGCCCGAACAATATTACTCATACCAAAAATTCGATGTAAGACAAAGGAATTGTAAATGAAATTATGTGGTATTTACCACACAATAACAAAACTCGAAGATGTATGTAAATCACTTCAAATTGAAATGACCTCTAAAGATTTAGAATGGGGTACACCGTAACGGGGATAAAATTAGCTAGATTTAACAAGATTAAATGTGCTTATTGAATACAATAGTTTTTACTCATTGATTTATTTGGATGACTTATATATAGAACTATCAGTCTCACGTCCCATACCAAAATACTATGAAATATTAATAATAACGTAAATATGTCTGTTAACAGTTCGTTAATAACGTAATGTATGTATGTGTTATACTTTTATTGTGCCTATGTGTGGTCTTTGGAGCCTATTTATTATTTCGTTTATAAATATGTTTAGCCACCACAAATTGGGAGCATGTAACTTATTGGGAATAGTTATAAATTATTTTCAAGGGTTCTTCTGAATGCAATTCGTAATTTGTAATAAAAAACTCTTCTGTTGCAATGCGCTATTGGAACCTCGACGTCCAAATTTCATTAAAGTTATCAATATCATTATTGGCACCAATTATTGACTATGCAATCAGCCAAGTAGCACAATATAGTTCTGCAATATTCTTTAAAGGATTGTATTTACATTCTTCAAAGGTTTGTTTAAACCTATCAATACAGCTGATACGTCGCATATTTGCTTAATCTTTGGGTGTGCTGTACTGTATCTGTTTCCTTATTTGTATACATATGCGTATTTGTTCTTGCGATTGAGTGACTGTGCATAAACCTTGTCTGCGCATTATTTGCGAGATTTTGTTTTTGTTTTTGATTTTAATTTGGCAATGTGTAGATCTGCACATACATTCACAAGCACAGAAATGTACATACATATATACGACATTAAGATTAGGTACACACACATATGAATTTTTATATTAAAGTTTCCTATTCATAAATATTCATATGATATATGATATATGAGAGCCAAGGGTTTAAAGTCTTTACACGTTTTTTGGTTGTCTTTTAGCAGGAGAAAACAATTGTGATAAACAAATGGAATTACAGTTGGTTGAGTCGTGACACTAAACATACAATACTCAGTATATTGCATGCTTAGTGGTTGTAGTTCTAGTTGTAGTTAGTTCTATAGCTATTGACCGTGTGAACAAGACAGAAGAAATTAGTGAGAAAGCGAGTGGGACAGACAGAGATAGAGAAAGAAACACTATGCGTTTTATATATCAATTTTCGTTTCATTCCACGCCAATTTCCAGTTGTGTTAAAGTATTTCCGTCTCATACACCTGCTTCGTGGTCATTGTTGTATTTCCAGCAGCAGCAGCAGCAACGGCCCCCCCTACACCTAAACCACCACCAACAACGCCGCCAACCACACCACCCGTAGCATCACTGATCAACACACCATTTGTAGCAGCAGCGGTCTCAGTCGCCACAGCAGTGCCACCACTCCCACCGCCACTTGACTCGCAAGCCAAGTTCAATGCAGCGATCGTCTGCTGAATGTTCACTGTCTCGCTGCCTAATTGTTTAACGCTTGCATTATCCTGCGATGAGCAGGATATATCGACGGATGGCAACTTGCTCATCTGCTGCAGACGCTGATACTGCTCTTGTAATAGTTTCTGCTTCTTCAACAGCTCCTGGTGCCGCATCTCGAGTGCCACCTGTCGCTGCACATGATCGTTGCCGGACTCGTTGCCACTCGAATCATTACCAGACGAATTGTCACCACTGATGACGATCGACTCAATGTTGGCAGCAGCTGTGGCAACTATGCTCTTTGGCACATTAGGGCTTGTCGGACTGGCCAGTGGACTGCGTGAGCTGGTACGCGGCGGCGGTGGTGGCGGTATGCGTTTGTGTCCCACTTTAGTTATTAAATCTGCATTACGCTCGGGTACTGGTGGTTTGATGCTGCTGCTGACACCACCACCATTTGCCAGACTGGCGGGTGGAAACTCGTTATCCGATTCGCTGGGGAAAGAGTGCAAGCGACGGAGACTTCCAATGCTCGTGTGGACCATCAGCTGTTGCTGCGACTGTTGGTGGGTCAAAGCTCCGGCACCAGCACTAGCTCCGGGTCCAGCACGTGGTGCTCCTGCTGCGCCTGTAGCCAACGCAATGACCATGCTGTTGCTACTTGCCTGTTGCATATTGATGTTGGCCTCCGTGAAGAGACGGGCTTGTGATATTTGCGTGGTGACGGTACTCTGGACAGCTGCTTGGCCACTCTCATCAGACGCCGAATCTTCAGGACGCACCTGTAAGAAATCATTGAAACTATTATTTCTGCACATGTGTATGTACTTCATATCGGTTACCTCATAATGTTGTTTTTGTTGTTGTTGCTGCTGCTGTTGCTGTTGTTGTTGGGCAATAGGCTTTGAAAATGTCTTAAGCTCATCTAGCAGAGCATCGAGTGCGTTTTCGGGTGCGATTCCCCCGCCGATAGTGAACGACCCCATCCTGGGTGTTGGGATTGGCTACAAAATGAAAAATAGTTTGAAGAAATTTGGGAGAACGCATGAATTATTATTGTTGGTCATTTGTGTTTAGAAAATAAAAGATAAGTGATAACTTTGCACATTTATACA
Source organism: Zaprionus nigranus (assembly GCA_018903425.1). Classification (NCBI taxonomy): domain Eukaryota; kingdom Metazoa; phylum Arthropoda; class Insecta; order Diptera; family Drosophilidae; genus Zaprionus; species Zaprionus nigranus. Next base: position 676,129 of record JAEIGD010000045.1, on the reverse strand, counting down.
CATGTTTGTATATTAAATAAGTAGGACTCATGTAATACAATTGTATTGAAAAGAAAATAATACAATATTATAAGGCTATTAAGAAAGTATAACCCATCAAACAAAAGCAGGGGTACTCCATGAATACGGGTTGCATACGGCTGACTATATATCATGCTGTGCAAAAGGTCAATGAATTATAATTTTTTTAATAGTTTAGCAGTTGGCAGTTTATAATTGGTTAAACAATTATTTGATACGATTGTCCAGTTCCATAAACTTTACTCAGCTAAGAAGATCGCTCGCAATACTCCTAAGAATATAACACAACATGCAAAATAATGCAAAACAAATATTTACTTTGAGTCTTTGTTGCTTTGTGTAAATATGCATACAAATAGGCATAAAAGCACACGAATTTGAGTAGAAAATTCAAAATGACAAAATGTGAATTTTATAAATAAATAATATTTTAATGAGATCCTCCAACATGGTTACTCTAAAAACAGTTATAAGAGATAGCTTGGGAGGGAATTGCTTATTTATTTCGACTATGATAAGGTGGAAATAGATAATATTAAGGTAAATTAAGGGATGACATGTATATTTAGTATGCATGTACATTCGAAGACCCCACGAGTGAACGACAACTTCAAAGTTACAGCGAGCTTTGGGTGTACAAAATATATAGGTTCAAATAATGAAGTCTTCACCGATTAAAGAATTAAATCAGCTGAGTGCAGAAAGAAATATCTGTAATTTTTGCCATTGATTGGGCAAAACATCTTGTGAATGGAAGGGGTTTTTCATTAGTAATTCTTTTAGTAAAGTAGACGTGTTGCTTGTATCTATATGATGATGATTTATGATGGGTGAATAGATGGTTAAAACTTCAAAGACAACAATCGATGAGTGAGAACATAGGTGACTGCTTGCATACATTGATTTGAAACACTTGATTTAATGTTTTTAATTCTTTAATTTAGTTGATTTTCTGTTATTGGTTATCATTAATAGATTACTGACTGGAGGTTTAAAGATGATTCGTGTGTACAGAAACAAAGGTACATTTATATATTGTTGTTGTTACTAATCTGTATATATATATACGCACATAACTACAACATTAATATAAAAAATATTCGTTTGAGTAGATAGGCAGAAACAATAAATTATCTTAGGTTATAACACAAATATACCTTTTATTAATATGTATACATTAATATAAACCTTCGGTTCACCGAAGCAAACTCTTTCCAAAAGTTTTAAAACTTAATTAGAATTTATTTAATTATTTAACGTCAATTAATCCAAAGTTTATTTTCATCCGTCTCAGCCAGATAAGTAACTAGAAAGCGCTCTCAGTGAGATTTGAGCTTGAGTTTGATATACTTAGTTATAGTTTATATTTCATAATTATTATAACTTGTTAGATATGGGTTCATTATTGGTTTAAATGTATAGTTTGCTTTTAAAGTTTTGGAAGTCACTTATTCACGACTTAGATTGTCTATAAGACAAAATGGCAAATACTGGAAAATTATCACTGTCACTTATCATTCTCTATTGAAATGTTGCTTGTACTAACTCATATACATACATATGAACAGAAAAGGTAAAAAACAAATTGACTTTCAAGTTACTAAGCAAAAGGAAAATAGAGGAGGCTGGACAAGGCCTCATGAAAATACACACATGCATACTGGGGGTTAAAATATATTTTTCAAAAAGCATTATTTCCTACAATAATAATTGATAAGCTAAACAAAAACACGTTAATGAAGAACAGACTGCAATTATAATACATAGAATTAAACGTTTTTGCAACGAAATGCTTGAAGCAATGGAAATGAGAAGAAGAAAGCATAGTGTGTGAGAAACAAATATAGGACAGTTTTATTGCATTTGGCTTTACAAGTGCAGTATATTGTCTTCAATCATATCTATACACTTTTATTATATATGTCAATCGAATTTTTTTCATCCTGCTTTTTTATTCCCAGTACTTATTTACTTTTATTCTTTTTTGTCAAATAAAGGTAGTATACAAAAAACGTTTAAAGTTGTAAGATTTTAAGACATCATAAATAAGGTATAATCCTGTTTCTAAAATTATATTGAAAAGCCCTGTCTGGAAACTTGAACTGTGGTTTGGACTACTTTTAGTCCGTAACTTACTATACAACTTTTTTATTGACATACAAATCTGCAACTGGACTAGTATATAATATAACTTACGTATGTATATTCTAATACAAGCGTTTGAAAAAATGAGTAAAAACAAGAAGGCATACTTTCGACATACTGAATCTCTTATGCCCTCAAAGTTTATGGAAAAAAGTGTTTACCTAATAAAAACGTTAATTGGGGACAACGAATGCTGCATACCTATTTTAATTTTTGAATAATTGTTCCTACAAAACTTATATAACATACAAATTGTTATACAACTGAAACTAGTTATGTCGCGACTTCCTACAGAGCGTACAAGATTTAATTTAAGTTAGTAAGACTTATCTGTCAATCAGGAATATATACCATATATACTTTAAAGACTAGAGAAATTTTCGAATGCGCGTTTCAAACATCTGGTAAAAATAAATAAACCTACTGCAAGAAGGTAGTATTCATAATTGTTTTTGACTGGGTTTTTAAAAAATTTGGTGCAGTTGAAGCTGGTAAATAATGCAAATTTGGGGAATAGAGATGTGTAGAGAAGGACTTGGACTGACCACAGACAGAGCAATCCAAACATGTATAAAACGTATTTTCACAAGGATGATATTGGGTGTACATAAAATACAACTGGAAATGGGTTAATATTTGGACAAAAAAAGATCCTTTGTCTCTCTGTAGCGTTTAAAAACATATATATTTAATGGTGTCTATTCTATTTACCTTTAGTTTTGATTATAAATATAACCGATCAACAAAAACAAGGCACTTTGATCTGGAGCTTTTTGAAGTTTTGATCAGTTTATTATATTTAATCGTTAGTCATTTATCAAGGAAGTGAGGACTTTGCCCCAAAAAGAAACCCCCTTTTGGAAAGCACTTGAAGCACACACATTTGTACACATAAGTTAATATTTTATAAGTATTTTACTAATGATAATTGCATTTGGTATATGTGTGGTTTTCTTTTTTGGGCTTTATGGGTTTTAATATGGTTTTGAGTTTAGTATTAGTTAGAAGTTATAGCAGTAGTAAGTAGTATACAAAAATATAAACTAGAATTGTTTAATGCTGAGCAAATAAGGTTTAGCTAAAATAAAATTGACATAGTTTTATGAGTTCATCGTTTTTAAAAAGGTTTTTAGTAAAATTTAAATTTGATTTTTTTTTTGTTTTTGTATTTTTTTTTTTTTTTGTTTAGTTTGATATATTTGTATTTTCAGTCATTACTCAGTTATTGCCTCTTTGAAGTTAGAACTCCATCGCCAGTTAAACTATGTTGTTGTAGTTGTTGTAGTATACGATATCAAAATTGTTAGTTCCAAAAAAGGCAAGAAGAAGAAAATGAAATCACTAGGTAAACCTTGTTTCACAAGTCAGCTTTATTTGTTGATTGGTGTTTTTGTCATCAAATGAATATGAAAACAGCGTGTTAAAATACTTATGATATTTTCATATTATTATAAAAAAAACTATTATTTCGCGGATCTCTTAGGAATGAAGAAATATCGGTGAAGCTTCACTTGGACGGTGCTAAACGTGACTTCGTCTTCAAAATGTTTGTTGTGGAGTAGGACATAACATCACTAGTTTAATAACTGAAATGTATTGAAATGGGCGCAATAACAAATAAAGACTTAATTGAATAACAGCCAATAACAACTTGATTCAAATTAAAGAACAAAGAATTTAAACAAATGCAGAAATTAATTTTTAAATAACCGCCGCTTTCGTTATTCATTTCATAATATAATATATATATCAACGTAAATGTATACATAAATACATAAACCAAATTTTATTTGCGAATTTTTTTATTAAATATTTAATGATTTCCTACAAATCCAATAAAAAAATAAAAATAAAACTTAATCACGCGTTAACTTTACCTAAATATGTTATTCTTAATAACTATTAAAGTATCCAAAAAATATATACATCATTTTTGTTTATGTTTAAAGATAGAGTAAAACAATAATATATGGCGTTTCTACTAAAATAATGAAACAATTTTTCAAATTTTCACAACCCTGATAGTTTATTTAAATGATTAATGTGTTTATTTATTAAAATATAATGTTTAAATAAACTATCAAAAGTAAATCAGCAGATTTTGTCTGAATTTTCACCATTTATGACAAAAACTTATTGGTTCGTCATATGGTGCGTTATCATTGCTATATCTATGATTTCATACCGACATTGATGTACGCATAGGGAAGGTTTTTACGAATGTATTGATCAAACAATAAGTAAACAACTATTTCTCCCTTATCTAATATTGCCAATTTTCTAAGAAATAAGTTTAAGAACTCAAAAGATCCATAAATTTTCAATGATATACAAATTAATCGAGAACGTGGTTTAATAGCACGTATTTAGAGTGGGCCACCCTATTTCATGCGCTAAAGTTTATATAAAAATAAAAGCTTAAATAATCAAAAATATTAACGATCATTTCTATGCGAGAAAACAGATAATACGCCAAGGAAAATAAAAACCACCCCTTGCGTACTGTCATATGAAAATGATTAGATATGTAGACTGCAAGTATAATAATAAATGTATTTCAGCACGATACTATATAATGAAAAATGCATGTCTGATGAAATGAAACGTAGCCAATGCAAATACATCTTTTGGTCAAAAGCAACTAAGTTTTGTCATTGAAATCATACGAATATTTATATTTTTTATAACATTAGAATACGTATATAAGTATGTATGACACGGTATGGAACAGTGTTTAAGGCGTTAAAGTTGCATTGGCAATATTGCCCTAGGTGTTTTGATTTTGCAATTTTTTTGAGTGTATGTCTTTTTTTTTAATACTTTAGTTTTGGAAATAAATTTACCTTGTCAGGAACAGAAATATCTACAGACCGTAAGGATTCTTCAGTAATAGGTGGCTCATTGGGTGGAAGGCGTTGTTCCTGAACGCTTGCCAACCTGAGAATTGGAAAGAAAATATAAAGTTGAGAAATACATAAATAACTAAAGGAAACTGAAATCTATTAACCGTTTAAGTGTCACCAGAGTGCCCGTTAGCTTTTTGCAGCGCCGCAATGCCGACTCCAACCGATCGGGCTCTTCTTTTTAGGAACTTTTCTTCGCGTACAACTTTTTCCATTTCGTTAGATAAAATGCAACGCAAACCATTCGATAGTGTCGGAAACTTAAGCTTCAATTCAGCGACAGTTTTACTAAAATATATGCAAAGGAAATAAATTAGTTCCAGTTTGTTAAAACTTTAAATGGCTATACTTTAGGACATACAAAAATTTGTTGACTTAAGTTTTTGTAAGTCATACAATAGATATAGAACTAAATACAAGGTACTCTGCACACATACCTTGCCCGACTTAATACTAGAGCCATATCCTCCACAGCCGTCATATTGACACGTGTGCGGCGATTGATTACCTCACCGCGTAAGTTTTCAACTGAAGCTTCTAAATCGCTGAGATCCTTTTCAAGCCGTATAACTTCTTGCTTATACAATTCTTCTTCCCTCGAAATTCGCGTGGTATCCTGGTCACCTTGCCCCCAGAAACTGCCGCTGCTGGCCAACAGGGTGGCACGAATACGCATAAAAGTGCTCTTAATATCTTCGCGAACTGCCACCGATTGTGCTTGCGATAATCTCCTCAATGTTCGTACCTCCATGCGTAGATCCTTCGCCTTCTTTTGTAAGCCCCTTAAGTGATTATAAACTTCAGGAGCGAGTGCAATGTCGGCACGGTAACTCGGGTGGGAAGTCTGAGCCAGGACAATTGGTTTTGGCGGCGGAGGAGGCTTTAGACGATCGCGTTCTGTGGAATAATTTCAATTTATATAAATAGGCAAGGAAGAATTAATTTAGATTAAATGAACAATAATAAAAACACATAGTTCTTCATGATAAGCGTTCAATGCATGCGTGATAAATATAGACAATACTACTTAAATGTATGGAGAACAATTCCCCTCTTACCTTGTGACGAAGTGCGTGGCAAGGTAGATGACTTGATTGCCGGCTTAGTGGGTTTTGTATCAGCTTTAGGTCCGGTGCAGGAATGTATCAGTTTGAACAGGATTATTAAAAAGTGTACAAATTTATTGACAAAGGAGATCGCCAAGTTTAATTCAACTCTTATACGTCTTCACAAAAAATATTTTTCTATAAATGTTAATGACTTGTCTTATATGTGATGTTTCAGCGCATTCATATTAGGAAAGCAAATACGCTTGAAAAGTCGACTTTCTGGTATATTTCAGTAAAAGAATAAATAATAAGAAAACATAAAAATCACTTAAATTTAAAAATGTTATCAAATTAAAAAAAATAATATTTTACAACAGTTTTAGTTTTTTATTTACCGGCATGTAGGGGATTGTGAGATTTGGGTATTCCCTGTATATCGTCGCTAAATGAAACTGATTTTTCAAAGGACACGGATTTCTCTGAAAAACAGCATATTTCTGCAACTTTGATGAAAATAAAAAAGTTGGAGGTTAACTTACGGCATGAGTTCTTGCCCAATTTAGGTGCCTTTTCCCTAACGTACAGCTCATCAGCGGAACCATTAGCTAAATGCGAAAGTATAAAATATATTCGGAAAATAATGATAGAACTTCTTTAGCGATTCCAAGTATAGCACAAGTATATCGACAGGTTTATATATATGTATATATTCGATACTATAGATTCATTAAAAAAAATCGATGAATGTTTATATTTCATGATAATAAACTAAATCCTTCGAAAACTAAAATTTCATTAACATTTTGCACTACTTTAAATACCTATTTCTAGAAGAGAATGATTTATTCCAACTTATTGATCATGTTGATCAGTTTTAGTTAAAAATTCGGCTAACCGACCGTCAAATACAACCTACACATCGTGTTGTATGTAATGCAAGTGTTAATGATCTAATATATTCTATGAAGCACAGTGAAGCGGTGACAAATTGCACTTGATATATGTGACAGTAGATTAAGCTGCATGTTATATAAGTAAATAGATAGCATTGTGTTGTAATGGACAAACGGACAACACATATATTAAAATTCAAAGATACGCCTACCTTGAATTTGCGACGGCACAACAAGATAGTTTGAATCCAATGTAGGTACAGCCATTGGTGCAATTTGGGGGTTTTGATTAACTAAAGCCTTCTGTACCAATCCAGTCAAGTTCGCCAATTGACGCTCCATATGCTCAACTCGAATGCGATGTAAATCTTCAGGTCTGGGAAAATTATATCAAAACATGTGAGTACACACAGTAGTTAAGAGTACATCTTCGTATATACCATATGCCCAATAACAAAGTCTATGGTATAAAAGCATGCCGATGTAATGTGTACAGGGTATAAATTCGACACGGTAATGAACAAAGTTAATTAAATATACAAATCCCTTATATAGACTGTTGTCACAAGTTTACTTGGTAATAGTTTTGCTACTCTAGAGATCTATTTGAGCAGCCAAGCCTAAATATAGATGTTGACTCGTTTGTCATTAAAAAGAAGAAATAACCATGCAAGCGTTACCAAGAGCTGCGAAAAGGCACATAGGCACATTTTTAATGTGGCCATTCTTTCTGAGCAGTCGACAATGAACCATGGGCTATTGCAGTGGTAGGTTTTGCTAATAAGTAACGAATACCTTGAGCTCTTATTCTCAATTCTCCTTAATCTGCCTTATTTAGTGATCAGTTCCCCACAGCGTTTTGCCAACTGCTTGACAAACTTTCAATTAAAAGATCTATTGATCTTGAAGAAGTCAATGGAATTAATGAGCCACACAGAAGGTATTCTTGAGGAGCATATGGTAGATTCAACCTGTAGAGACTTGCCCAACGCACCTCAACGAATGGCTTTAATGGCTTCCGAAAAGTGTGTGCAAAGTACAACATAATTTTAAAGTCAATAGAAACAGTTTGTGTTAATTTTCAGAAGTGAGCGAGGTGGTCATATAACATCGGCGAGTGGACCCCCCAATCCGTGGAACAGTGATCCTGTCGTCAGTTGGACCGACGAGAAGCCATCCAAGCTGCAGACCTTGTTTCAAATAAGCATCACTGCATTAGCTTTTCTGTCGTTTGGTGGCTATTTGCTGTGCCTTATCGTCCAGGCAATTAAGAGCAAGGGTACAACTTATTTTCATCCGGTTGCAACAGCAACAACAACGACAACAAATGGCAGCGTGAAGCGTATTAAAATATATCGTCGCAGTAAACGTGATGTGAATCCAAATTTCCCGTTGAAGTTACTTGATTCAGATTATGGCACCTATATGATATCTTCACGAGACCAAAGGTCGGGTTATGCTCACCTGGTTGGATCGTAGATTTGATTACCGCGATGTGGCAGACGATTAGGTCCAACCTTAATGCCATACAATGAGTACTGGTCCTCCGCCAAGGCTGCCTCGCTAAGAAACACCAACGAAATTACATTTATCTTTACACGATTAGAACACAAACAATTCTAATTTCGTTGGTTGCTTACCTTTGCTCCTCGTCAATAATTGGCGCAACGACAGCGCCGCGAGTTCCATACTGGCTGTAGTAGGGCTCCTCATAGTTGCCACGTGTGCTTCTTTCCGGAGAGCTAGTGTACCCGTCTGCAAATTTAAAAACAAAAATTCTATATAAGTCAAAACTGTTCACCCATAAAGATTGTAACAATTCATTCACAATGAATATTTTTAAATTAATTAAGTTTTAAGTTCTTTCACTATTTTTTTTTTTGATTAAACACGTTATTGAGCTAACTTTATGTATGTATGATGTTTTTTACTCACCTATTGAAACTTTGTTGCGTTCAGACGCGTACATGCCACGGGGCAACGTCTGCGACGATCCAACGTAATATGGCGCTGGCTGCTTGCCAATCTGAAATATTAAAAATAAGATTATGTATGTGTATGTAAAGAAGCTTTTCTATTATAAACATATAATAAAATGCCTTAATACCAAATTGATAAATAATAAAACAGGAACAGCTTGAACAGCTTTATCAAAAATAAACTTAAATAAATTGCCGTTGCTGTACTAAAACGAAATACAAATTATTAAAATCTTCAGGCTTGGCATTTTGAATAAGCCAATATCGATTGGCCTTCAATCACTTTTTGCTACAAAGCCTCGAACAGCGGAAAAGTAATAAGTTTCACTTTAATTACAAATCAAATCAAAAAACTCAAGAGTCAATTGTTATAGTAAGTCATACATTTATATACAGTATTCACAGTATACTTGGAAATACCACAGTCGGGGCAGGCAAAAAGCCAGATTGAAATTAATGAATTATGTTGTAACAAGATACACACCCAGCTAATCAAACTCGTTGCCAATTATTGACGCGGCTGTTCGTCTCAAGAGCTTACATTGTTTAATATGGAAAGCTTTCTCTTTGACTGACACTATTTCTGTATACTATTAACCTATCCAAGCCCTTAAGTTTGTTGAATGTTCCCAATGTTTTTTCACATTTAATGATCCTCAATACATTTTTATAATCTTCTTTTCAAGAGAAGACAACTATTAACCTTTGACTCATGTATTTATTTTTATCGTGCAGCTTTATCCTTTAGGATTTATAGCAACAATCAATTGTAAATCTGGATTTTCTACAACTAGAACTTTTTTAAAGCAACTATTAGGACTAAATAATATTGTTTGTAATTAGCGTATGAATAATCCGTGGAGAGTTCATTCATAAAGAAAGATACTCTGTTTTCCTTATGTAAAAACCTTTCTTTATTATAGTCCTACTTAGTTATAATCGTAATTTGTTCTTTTGAAATCAAGAGATAGAAGAACTGCATTCATGTTTAATTGGATTCAGAGTTACGGAAAGAGTTTTTTGTTGAGGTGACACATCTAAGATATGTATATATTAAATGCATATAATTGTGTATGTATATTTATGCACATACATATGTGGTAAGTGTATTGCATTCAAAGAAAAAGCTCTGCCTGCGTTCGATTTACAGCGCAAAAACAAACCTCAACCAGTTTCAATTTCAATACAATTTTACAATTTGTTACAACTGAGCGAGACGTACTTGCAAAGTGATCAGTGGACAGCTCCGAGCTGCGCGGTGTACGCGGTTGTTTTTGTTTTTTTTCTTTTTTTATGGTTTTTATTTTCTTCGTCTTTTCGGCACTGCTCAGCTCAGCTCTGGCGCATGCGTAGACGACTAGTAAAGTGCGAGACATCGCCGCAAACGGTCGTAGAAACGCATAGCTTAATTAAGATCCAACTAGAGTCCAGTCTATACGATAAAATACAATACTATGATCAGCGCGAGTATCAGCAAAGTTTGTGGCTTTACTTTACTGATCACACTGATGCTCTTCCATGGGCACCTTTGCCACGCCTGGAAGCCCATCGCTTCATCGGGAGCATCATACAGCCTGAAGCAGTCGCATCCGGGGAAGCAAGCAGCAGTCATGAGCTGGCCACCAGCTATGCCCAGTTTGATGGAGACAACAATAAGGATGAGGAGGACTTGGTGCTAGCACACGCAGCTTTAGTGGAGGGAGTCAAAACAGGAAGCGGATTAAGATTGAATGATGATCAGGAAAATCACTACGAGTCATACAGCCTCAGTGACGAGGCGATCAAAGATCCTTCCTTCAGTTTTGCGCGCTCCCCACTCTACGTCAGTGACAGTTGTAGCGTTAAGAAGTTTGCGTTTAATCAAGATGGCGCAGTTATATATGATAATGAGCTGCCAGAACTGGATCAATTCACAATATGTTTTTGGATGCGCTTTACCAATCACAGTGGCGACCATGTTATGTTGACGTACGAAGGTATGTCTGCTCGATGAGTGATGATTAATGCTTAATTTGAGTATTGTATAGTTTGAAGTTTAAGCTGTGGACTGCTAACTTTCTTAGTTATGACAATGGGCAATGGGATGAAGACCTTTCTTTATACAACAGAATGAGACATCAATTGTTTTTGGTGCGCCCAAGAGTGACTGACTGACAAGAGACCTTCGCTTTCATTTGACGATCGGATCAGGTCCGAAAAGTGAAAGGAAGTCAACTTCCTGATGTGAACTCTTTGAATTTGAAATTGATAGATGACTCTTCGTTGAGCAAACCTGTAGTAGCACTATAGTCAGTTATGAATGTCAGTTCATTTAGAGATTCATTATTATCGCTTGTTTCCCACACGGTCAAAAAAGGTTTCATGAATTAACGCAATTCTTACTTATTTTAAAATTTAAATTAAACGCGCCTAGTCGGTTTGCCCACTGTGCGGCAGCATGTGACCATGTTACATAAGCGCTAAATTTACCAGTTTACATTAAGCTGCTGCTGAGGCAGCGACTGCCTCCACTGCCACTGTCAGAGCCGAGGCTAGTATCGCTTTTGTTATGTTCAGTTTTAGATATTACTTTAATATGCAATTCGAGATACGTGTTAAGCTTCCGGAACCTGTCGGATGCAGATGCTGCCATGACCTCAGCCCAAAGCCAAGAGTTGTAACTGACTGCAAGACAGCTAAATTGGTAAATAAATGCATTACCAGCTTAGTTATGATAACAGGATTGTGGTTTACTTAATAGATCGATCGTTGATCGACTAACTGACTCTCAGATTGTATATTAGAGGCTTAGATAATGATAATGACTGAAATGATTACTGATTACTGCACTTCAATTACTGTCTGCACTTATGACTGCTCAGCTTATGAAATCATCTCATGAAACGGGGTCGAAAGAGATGCAAACAATCACGAATTTAAAGGAATATAATCGTGATTACAAGAGTACAACTTCAATGTGCCACACGAACAAACGATCGATCTTGTGTGCTCTCATAAATTATGGCAGTGTTAAATGATAACTACTTGTACTGCAGACATTGTTTACTGACTTCTTAGGGTATGTGCCTCACATAAAGATGTTTCAATATCAAGAAATGGTACGAAATGTTGCCTGATTTCGATTGCATAGGCACATCCATCAATGGAGTCAGTAAAATTTAAAGTGTTTCTTCTCGTTTTGAAATTAACTCTGATTAACTTCCACAGCCGAAAAGGAACAGCGCGAGATACAAATCTGGGTCGCCAATGCGCAGAATTCCAGTTTTTTATCGATGGCCATAAAAGGTCAGCAAATGTACAGGTACGTTGACAATCCAATCATCCCATTTGCGAACCTATCTTAAGTTGGGCAATCGATGCTTTGATAATACTAACTTCTGCTATTTCTTCTCCTTCTCCCTCTGCTTCTTCTTTAAGACTGAACTATCCACTGCGTATGCGGCAATGGCATCATATGTGCAGCTCGTGGAACGGAAAAACGGGCGAGTGGCAAGTCTGGCTGAAGGCAGAACGTATTGGGCGCGGCTTTCACAATTCCGTGAGTAGGCGTTACCGTAAGAGTAAAAAAAGTTTTACCTTCAGTTAACTATTGTGTCAAATTACGCGTTTGCGTTGAGGCAGTGCAACGGAAACAGCAACCTCTTAACGACAGCTTTAAACGAGCCCCGGTAACTGTAAGACTGTAAACTGGTTCAGGGAAAAAACTGCGGTATTCAATTTGTTGCTACACGTATGTACATGTCGCTATATATATATATATGTTATGACATCGCCAGAGGTATTAGCTTCTATTTCGACACGTTTATCTCGAACAGTTATGAATACATCGGATTTATTAATAGATTGAAGCAAATGCAACGTTCATTATTGCAGAGGCGTGTGCTTCCTTCTTTTGACAATAATAATCATGGCAATTCCTTGTGAATTGGGATTAGTGTAGAATCAATATTAAACATCATCATCAGTGTCCTGATCGTGATTGACAAAAGGTTCTTCTTATAATTTTTTAATATTTACAGTTAGTGGGCCACAAAATACCGGCTAAGGGAAAACTGCGCTCTGGTGGCATCTCAATCACCGGTGATGTCAGCCATGGCCTTCACTTCGAGGTGACTCTCTTGCAAATCTATCGCGTGGCTTTGAGTGCGGGAAAGGCACACCGAGACCACAAGCACCACCATGTGCATCATTTCGACCATGAGGGCCAGGAGGTGTCTAGCACAGCGCGAGTTCCACCAATGGTAAGTACATAATTCTAGCTCTGATCAGTTATTATATTCATATACTCCTAGATTAACCGACCCCAGCCCATGCACTCATTGCTGGCCAGTGGTCAGATACCCACGAGAGTGCGTATAAATCTGGCCAATGCAGGAGCTTCGCAGCCACAGAACTCTCCCAGCAGTTCCTCGGACAATGCAGCACAGTTTCAACCCGGCTCAGATCAGCAGGCAATCACCGTCAACACCAACTTCGTTAATGGGCAAATAAATGCTGGTTCAAGACTGGTCGCCCAGCAGCTGCTTAACATATCACCAATTCCACAAAGCCGTCCCCCAACAGTTGTAAATGAACCCAATCGCTTCCACATGCTGAGTAACTCGGCGAATGTTCAGTTCATCGATGAGACGGAAACACATATACAATTTAAGCGGCACTCTCCAGATGCCACACCCACTTCCAGCCGTAGGAGGAAAGCAGCCCGAGCGATTGATAAAAGTTGAGGAAGCGTGGTTTAGTCTTGTTAGACGATGGCTCTGTGGTTGAGGATGGTCTCGAATCGAGCGAGGCATTCAACAAGTTTAATAGCCTCGCCGACTTTGGAGGCGAACAGTTTAAACATGATCTGAATTTGAAGATGACGCTGGAAGAAGAGATCAGTACGCACGATCGTGAACCTGCGGAAGAGGAGGTCAAGGCGGTCATGGCCATTTGTAGCAGCTGCAATCCAGAGCCCTTCCAAGGTGCCATTGTCTTTGCCTGGAAGGATGTCAAGGAGCATATGAACAATACCCTGAAGGGACTGACTGTGGGAACTTGCGGCAACTTTTAGTAGCCCTACTCAGATGTGCTTAATTGACAATAGATTTATTTGAAACAGCATTGGAGTCCACAAGCTTTTATGTAAATATGTATTTTTTTTGCCGAATCTATAAATAAATGTATCTTAACATCTTAATTACGCTTACCTTTGATTTGTGTATATGTTGATGCTTGAAATCCGAGTCGAATTCAGGCTCGCTAAAGTAGCTTTGATCCTGATCCCAATTGGCAGGTGCTTGGGGAAGTGGCTGTGGTATGCCAGGTCCGCCGGGCAAGATCTGCGGCGGAGCTGCCACCTCCGTGGACTCGAATAAACGAAGCACAGAGCGGTCGCGTATTTCGCGAAGATGAGAGCGCACGTCTTCCAGTTCGTAGAACATGTCCTTGCTGGCATCATGAATATATATTTTCACGTTTGGCCCTTCCAAGTACGACATGGTAAGTTGCCGGGGAAGGAACGAACAAAGAGTGCTCGCACCGTGTCTATCGAGGTTATCTCGTTTGGGAGAAGTGCCCGCTTCGTCTCCGATCGGTACTGTAGAAATACGAGGCCCAAAGGCCGTTCAAGAGTCTTTGAGGGTGTTCGCACCACTGGCAGGGATGAACGCTGTTTCCCACCTCGCCTAAAGCCAGTGCTGGCAGTCTCCACCTCAGACATAATGCCGGGATCATCGTCGAAGAGCGGCCCCTGATTAACGGGTGCGTATCCGCGCATTGGTTGATTTTTTTGTTCTTCTGCGCCCGAGTGCTCATCTAAGGGAAGGTGAGAAGGGAAAAGAGTCAGAAGTGATGCAGGCTGGAAATATATATATGCCTTTAGGTCCTACTTACTTCCAGGTCCATAGCCCGCTGTTGCTGCACCATTTGATGCGCATGCGGATGCTGCGAGTTGCCGTAGACGAGAATGTCGCCACCCAACGTATGTCGCCTGGGATCGTCCCGGCGCATAGCACGTCTCCGTTCGTCGCCTCCTTCAATAAACATGTATAGGGTCTGAGTGTCAAGTAGGTATTTGTATTTGCATTTGGTTAACTTACCTTGCTCATTGGGCGGCAAACGACCCGGTTTGTTTTCATTTTGCCAGTCTTCTTCTGCAAACAAAAATTGAATTAGAGACGCGCGAAATTGATAGTGAGGACACAAAAACACTTATCGATAGTTCACTAAACTGCCACTGAGCTTGCAGCAACATTGTTGCCGACATCCATTATTTCGGAATACACTTGGAATCAAACAGGAATATATTCACTTTCGGAGAACCAATTTGTTTTATCCCATAGGACAATATTAAATGTGTTATTTTCTGTTTCCAATTTGCTAATAACATAGTTGCATATCTTTAAATACTTATGTATGTATTCTATCATTACACCCATTATGAATAAATGAATTATTTAATTAAATTGTATTATGTCTAACAAGAATAATAGTTACAATAAGTTGTAATGTTTTCTTATACCTCCTTCTCGTCCTTTGCGTTTCTTTTTTTGAAGAAGAGCTGCTGCTTCCACTGCCGCTTTGATTTGATGATGCACTTTTGTCTTTACTCTTCCAACGAATTAACATTTTTTTGATTTGCGGTACTTATTATTAATTTGTATTTAGTATTTATTTGTTCGATAGCAATTAGTTCGATCGATTACGATTGTTATTGCAAATTTGGAAGCCAAAAAGCAATGCGCTGAAGTAAAAGATATACGTTAAAATAATTTACACACAACACATACATACATAATCATCATACATAGTACTTACATATGTACATATGTACATGTATTTATATGTAGATGAAAACATGCGTACATATTAGTTGTGTTTACATATTGTGCCGGTACCTTTTTTCTAGTTTCACAAACACACTGACATACATATGTCCATACGCGTTTACATACTTATCAAAATATGCTTATAAATTTAAGGAGATATGTAAGTATATGAAACATAAATACATATATCAATAAGGGAAACGTTTGTTAATTTATAATTGAGGTGTATTTTATAATTAACATTATTTCATACATGCATAACGGTAAATTGTGTAGACATACTTATGCATGTATATGTATGTATGTATGTACAGACATGCATTTTGCTTTAAATACTGTTTTTGGGTGTGGTGAAAAGTGTCCTTAGGAAACATCGAGAGCCGCCGAATAAGTACGAACACCTTGTTCCTATGGACAGTACATATACATACTTATAGTTTACACGCACACATTTACACCCAACAATGTATATACATACATATGAGTTTATTGTACACTTTAGACTCTTATTTGTTGAACGATTGATTTACTTCAGTTACTATCAAAACGATATGCCATATATGTATGCCATTGCTGTGACACCTATGTTTGTTAAAATATGTGTGTGTACATGCTAATGTTGAGTTGTCAGCAGATGCAGAAACACGCACACACATGTGTTTGTATAAAGTACAAATGTATATATGATTGTACCCACATTATTTAATCTCTAAATAGGGGCAATTTAATTATTATGTATTTGAGAACATGCACTTAATATGTGTGGCTCTGTGTGAGTGTGTATGGACAAATGGAAAATATGTTGTACCACTACCATGACCGGTTTGTTTGTTGCTGTAAACGCCTTCGCAAATAACTGTAACCTATAGCGCTAACGGTATTTCGAAACTATTGAGATAATATGTGCGTCCGCTTTAACTCATCTCACGATTATAGCCGAGTTGCCTCAGCCGTAGCCCCGTAATCGTAATTGACCCGCTTAAGCCCCGTTCAATACGTTTTAACACTCAGCACTCAACAGCAAAATTATTTCTGGTATATCAGAAAGCGTTTCCGCCCTGAAAGCTACGCGGGATACGCGCCCCCACGGCACATGCGCAAGAAGTCGGTGCAGAGCTGCTTATTTGCAAAAGTTACCAAGCATTATTTTTCTCCAGTAATAAGCGATATATATGGAAATCTGTAAGATTTATTATGAATTAAAGCTGGTAATATTTATAAATTCGTTTGTGTGTTGAAACAAATTTGCAGATCGCACAGCATACTTATACATGTACAATATTATTCGATTCCATTTTTTATTTGAAATTTCATAAATCATTAAGTGTTGCCAAGTTGGTTCAAAAAACTTTATTACTGTTTTTTTTAAATCCTTAACCATAATGTGTTCCACTTTTTTAAACCCTTCGACATTTAAAATGATCTTGATGCTTGCTCAGGATCCCTAGCCTAGTCTACAATATTTTAATTCGATCGGACAATAAACACAGAAGTTATTCAAGATACTTATGGAAGTGCTGTAAGTTCCGCGTGTGTGTTAGAGTGAGAAAGCAACAGGCGGAAAAAACTTTTGTTTTTAATTATTAGTGCATTTCAACAGTTTTTCTAAACTGGGCGAAGGGTATCTTACTTTGGGGCTAAATGTTCTTCGTTTGACAATCAATTTTTAAAATGATCAGATTTTTATAAAATTTTGGGGACAGTTTGGAAATTCAATTTAAATGTTTTCATTATTAAATTAAATTTCAGTAGTTAGTTTTTTAGGGAACGTGCATGTTCATAAATAAATCATATTATTTCAGATGTTTGTTTTCTTGGCCACACATAACGCCTAGAAGGATATCTTTAGAGCACAACAATAAGACATAGGCGCCCTTCTTCAAAAGATGCAGATTTAGGAAATACAACTATGAATATACATAGATATAGGACGACACACACAAGACGCAACGTAATTTCAATTGATTTATTATTTATGTACATAAAACTGTCCAAGCAGATAAAGTTATACAGATAACAGATGTATAGATTTTGTATACAAATATAATTGTGTATGTATGTATGTGTAAGTTCTCTATAACTATATTACATAAATATGTATTTTTAAGTTGAATGCATTCAATTTTATATATATATATATATATTTTTTTGAAATATATTCGTATATTCTGTCGACATTCTTCATTTGTACCTTAGGCATAAAGTTTCAGAGAGAGATGGAACCATTGCACAGAAACCTCTACACGAGTTGAAAAGGGACAAAAGATAATGACGACGAGTCCGAAATACATCAGAACATCCGAAAGAACTAGAAACCTAATTTACTTTGTATATACATATTTGCACTTTAGGAAAGTTTAAACTACTAAATATACTCTATGTATGTGTGTGTGTGTACTCGGTTCGGGTTGGGGAATGATTGTTTGTAATGCTACTCCGTTCGAACTTTAACCCAGTTTTCGGCGTCTCGTCGACGGCGCCGTCAGGTTGGGCGCCATCACAGGCAGGGCCAGGGGGGTACCATGACCGGGATACTGTAAGTGGTGGACCACAGATAGCTGAGGCTGCTGCTGCTTGAGCAGCTTGGCGGCAGCGTGCGCTTCTGCGGCTGCAACGGGACGCAACAGATCATTGCTGTTGCTGCCGTTACCGCTGCTGCCGGCGCCAGCGCTGCCACTTTCGCAGTCGTCATCGTCTGAGATCAGTGATATGCTAAGGTCGCTGGAGAGCTTCAGCGAGATGGGTGTGGGGGGCGACGGGGCCACCATGGGCGCTACCTTGGCACGCATTGCCGGCGACAGCTTCTGCAGCTGCTCCGGAAGGATGTCCTGTGCGTACTCAGGCACTCCACTGGAGGCGAGTCCCTCGCGAAGCTTGCTTAGCGAAAGCTCGTAGATGCGATTCGCTATGACCGTGTGCACTGTCGTCTCGTCTGCCAGTGTTGGCGAGACTCCCCCATTGATCACATCTACCTTGAGGAAGGTGCCATTGCTAGAGCTGGTGCTACTGCTGCTCTGCTGGTTCGGCGTGCTGCAGTTGGCGGCGCTGGGTTGGCGCTGGAATGCCGCGTTGAATTCTCTGGGCTGTCGCCGTCGCTGTCGTGCCTGGCAGTTGGCAATGGTGGAGCCGCGCGGCACCAAGGATACAGTGACCTCCTCAATAGTCTCTGAAAAGGTCAATGGCGCCAGGGGCGGTGGTGAGCGCCGGTTGAACTGAGCTTTGATGCAGTCCACCTGCGGTTTATGCTGCAGTTTTGCCACTACCTGCTCCGCATCCTCCTCGTCGTCGTCACTTGTCAGCACAATGCTCTCGGTGAGGGTATTGTGCGTGCTTGTGGATGTCACGACTCCGTACCGCTTTTTTGAATCGACTGGGAGTCCGCTGGGGGGGACCTGCCGTGACTGGCATGAGCAGCATGCCGGCGTTGTGCCCCACCGGCATCCCCGCATTAGCAAAGTCAACGGATACCGGCACCAGGGTGATGTTCGGCATCGTCGAGACTTGCAGGCTGCGGTGCACTGATTGTGACTTGCCTTTTTGCCTTCTCCCTCGGCTCGTCTTTGTCGTCATCCGAGAGAAGATCAATGGTTATATCTGCGGGAAGTGTGGCTGCAATCTGACGTCGCGATAACGCAAGATGAGGATGCGGAAAACGTCGTCTGCCACGTTCAGTCTTTGAGGCGGGCGCGGGCGTATGTGTGTGTGCGTGGATGTAGGAGTGTGTGTGTGTGTCCCATGAAAATCTGCTGCTGCCGTTCGCGCAGGCGCTCCATCCACTTGCAAAGGCGCCGTTTGAGGCGTCTGTTGTCAAACAGATTCGATGATATATAGAATGCTTCGGAATGTTTCGTACTCATCGCTGTAGAATCAGAGAGAAACTCAGTCTAAGTGGAGGCTGCATCTACCGTGGGTACTTACTGCTTATTTGATTTTGATCTTACGGTTGCCTAAAACACGTTTCACATCTCCCTCTCTCCGTCTCGGTCACTGTCTCCGTGCAGGCTCAACCACCCAACACCACCTGGGAGCAGGCAGCCAGCTTCACCACCAAGTACAGTTTGTTGCTGCGACAGTTGCAACTTGCATAATTATTGCCACAACACCGCAAAGTATTGTTGCTGCTCTCCGTGCTGCGGACTCTATTCGATATGCTTTTTTCTGATCACCATTTTAGGTTCGTCTTCGACCCGAAATAATTTTGCGTGTAGTTTTTATTGTTGTGTTTCACGTTTGCATTAAGTTTGTGTTGCGTCTTTGTTTTTGTTGTATTTTTTTCGTGCTGTGTTTATTTTGGTGTAGGGATGTAAAAATGTGCATCGATAATAATGTTATCGATTAAGCGTTATTGTTAACACTGCAGCGGAGACAGCAACCTGCACCGCCAGGGTCGCGCCTCGGCTAACAGCTGTCCCCTGCTGAGTGAGTGCGCGCGGGAATTCAAATGTACAAAAAACAAATCTCTCAATGTATTCGCAATGTCTCATAAAATAAGCTATTATAATGTTTTCAAGTATCGGAAACTTTTATTAATGTTTGCTTACATTACAGCAAACGCACATTGACCTTCAGCTCGTTTGTTCACGTTTGCAAGTGGAATTTATTGCAGACTTGGATGTTCACTGATTTGTCAGTAAGGCTGTAAGGCGAGTACTCATGCGAACATCTTAGAGCGAAGGGAGTTTGGAGTAGAGAAGTGACAATCAACCAGTCCGAACAAAAGTTACGAGAAAAAAGATTGAGCACAAATTGGCGCCACCCACAAAATGTTGCGCACATGCGCCATAAGATTGAGTCGAATTCTCTGCGAGAGCTTTCACTCAAAAAAACGAAACGCCGAAAGAGCTTTTGCTCCAGCTGCTGTGTGCTCCAACAAGTTATTTCAGTCAGTCGACGAATGGTTGCGGAGCTTTTATGTTCTTATTCGTTCGCATTCTTATTGTTTTTTAGTTTATGATGCATACTTGAAAAGACATTATCACGTATTTATCTTATCTAGAGAGCAATTAAAAAACCGCGAAATAAATTAGGTATAATTTTATTAGGTTAATTATTTAATTATAATAATATTATAATTATTTATTATAAGTTAGATTCAATTAAAAAAAATCAAAATTGACCGAAAAATAATTTGTTCATCTAAATTCTTGATAAATATAGACCTATTTATAAACAAATTTGAACAAAATCGGTTATGCAGGCAGCTTTTTAACCTTAACATAAAATTATATTAATATATTGAATTCCAAAAATGAAATCTTTGGCTACTAAGTAAATGAAATTGTAGATGCAACATTAATTAATAAGAAGAACAGGCAAAATTAATAAAAAGAGTTTGACTTACATGCGATTTTTCATTAATTTTCAATTTCAATTTCGTTTTTATATGTACGTTGTATGCAGTAGATGGGTTTCCTTCGAGTTCACCTTATTCAAATCTACCCGGGCTAGACACCTAGAGACGCCTTGGATAAAAAGCTAATGTCTACTTTAAATATTTTACGCGAATGGCTCAGACCCTGCCCAGATTCACATTCAGGCGCAGACCCTGAGCCACAGCCAGACCAGTACCAGACTTTACTAAGTAGAGGAAACCACCCACTCATGGGGGTAGGGGTGGAGTCAAGGGGTAGAGAGAATAGAACGTAAAGACAATAGACAGGAACCACAACAAAAATTATAGACTCAACTTGGTTTGACTTGCCTTTTGGCCGCCCACAGTTTCCAGTTTCCTAACACTCCAACCCGTAGCTCCAGCTCCAGTTTCGAGATGGAGCTTCTCGTACTCCAACTGCAGCTCGTACTCCGCACCTCCGCACTCCAGCAATGCGCTTTGCCGCTTAAATTCAAGAAGCGCGGAGAATGAACCATTTGCCGCATTTAGGCGCACGCAGACCACGACACCGACTCTAACTGCGACCCTTATCCCTCACCCTCGTTTCCGTCCCCTTCTATATGGTTTCCTGCGTCGTGCCTCCTTCTGCCTCTTGCCTCCTTTCTCCTCTTGGGCTGCCTGTGCATTAAAATGAATTTCTTTTGTATGCGTTGAGTCGACGAGAGCCGGAGTCGAGCCGGAGTTGAGCTGGAGTCGATTTGAATGAATGCACGTCCTTGCACAGCTCGGGGCAGAGCTGCGGCTCTAGCTCCTGCTCGGGCTACGGATTCGTTCGATATTGCCCTCGTCCTTGCCTCGTCCACTTTGTCGACTTTGCTCCTTGACGTCGTCGTCGTCGTCGTTGGCGTTGGCGTTGGCGTTGGCGTCTTTTAAGTGTTTGCATTTTTCAGGTGTTGAATTTTCATTGTACTTGTCTTTGCTGTTGCCGCACTTGTTTTGCTTTGGTTTGCTTTCTTTACGTTTCGTTTCTTTTCTCTACTTGCTCCCCTTTTTACTTGCTTTTTTGCGTTTTTGGCATTACGCCAAATGTGCAAAGCCAACAAAATACCAAAAGATTGCACATTGCACCTGTCTGCCTGGACGGCATTTTGGTTTACGGCTCTTCTTCACTGCGCTCGTGTGCGTGTGAGTGTGCAAGTTCGGCTGCTTTAGGATAATTCTGACACATCCTTGTTGCTGCTCCTGTTGTTGCTGTAGCTGTTGCTTTGCTTATGGATGCCTATACTCGTAGTTAAAGCTGGCCGGGCACAGCCGGTCGCACAACTGTACACACAAACATCCACACGTTTATACCATGTACATGTGCGGGTAATGATGCAATCGCCTTCGAGATGCACTGTCAGCACGAGACACACAGACAAACACACAGACTGAGCCGCGCTCAGTGCTGGGTTTGTTTGGGTATTGCATGTCAATCCCGAGGAGTCCCCCAAATAGTCTCGTAGCTGGCAGCCTTGTAAGGCATTTAGCTAAGCAGGAAGAGCAAAGCTTTCTCAGCTCAGCCCTTGGTCGTTTACGAGCTATCGAGGCTATCATACTCTATTGGCATTTAACATTGAATATCATGTGCTCAATTAAATCGCTTCTGACCCAGCAAAACTTGCCTGCTCTTTCAGAGTTGGCCATTATTGAGCCCCAGCTTGACGGGGTCGGGACGGGAAATCACCCATCGTTAATTATCAACAAAGCCACTGAATGAGGATGCTCGAGCTGTGGGCAAAAGAGGAGGGGGGAAGTCGAGTAAAATCGGTACTAATTGCGTGAATGATTCGATTCATATCTGTTTGGGTGGCACCCAAGGGTTGAGTGTATATTTCGAAAGAGAGCGTTAGAGAGAGGGGGAGAAAAATAACAAAAAATAAATTTTTTTCTTAGTCTCATTTCAGGTGAATTGTGGGGAAAGTAATTATTGAATTGTCTCACCTCCATCCCCCTTCCAGAATAAATTGACCAACAACAATTGAATAACGTCATCGGACCGGGAGAGTCCCGACAGGACAATTATTGAAGATAGCGCAAAGGCATTAATAATACTTGTACTTTCGAGACACCCAGACTTCTTCTTGTGTCTGTGTCTGCGTCTGTGTGTGTGTGTGTGCGAATTTGTGTGCATATAAATATCGACAGGGAATCGAGCAGACACACACATACGCACATACGGACGGACCCGGGGTATTTATGACTCTGTGGAATGGCATCTGGTGGTGGTCAAATGGCTCCGATAAACGGAGCACGGCACGGGGAACACGGAACAGATGTGGATACGGTGTGAAAGGCGGTGAGTGATGCGGTGGAGCCACGCGCACTTGCACCTGCACCTGCAATAACAACAACAACAACAGCAACAGCAACAAGAAGAAAACGGTAGGCGGCAGTGGCAAGCGGCAAGCGGCAAGTGGCAAGCGGTGAGTGGCAAACTGAAAGCGGCATGCGGCATGCGGCAAGTGCCCAGCACCGGTAAGTAGAAATTTGCGTCAATAGGATTGTTAAAGAGGCTTAAGTTAAATGGGAAAACTTCCGAATCAATGAACCGCAAATTGCATGCGAAATGCCAAAACGAAAATGTCGCCGACCAACGGCAGCAGCAGCAGCCTCAGCTGCCAGCTGACAGTGTGTGTGTGTGTGTATGGGTGTGTGCATTGTGTGTGCATGTGATGGCAAACATATGCATGTGTGTGTCCGTGTGCGTGTTTGCGGCAGGCAATGGACAGAAAGCGAAACTGAGCCGACTTCGACTCCAATACGAAGTGAACTGAGCTGAGCAGCTCAACAATTTAGAGACTTCTAATAACATTTAAGAATGCCTAAATACCTACACACGCACACGCACTCGCACACGCATAAATGCATAAATACACGGCATAATAAAATATGAGCACTGGCAAATGGAATATAGTTTTTCTTTGTTCCCTAGAAGATCATTTAGTTAGGCAGCTAAAGATTCGAGCCCTTTGCAACATGGCACCCCTTGTCATCTCATAGAGTTACGCATAAATTTGATAACGACTGTTTCACGCTATGACCGTGAATAAGGGGGATGAGGTAGGTAATTCAAAGGGGTACGCTCGGTACTTTCAGCAGTTGTTTATAAAACCAGTAAAAAGGGTAAATTCTAGAGAGTACTCGACTGCGAGGTACCTCGTACCCGTACCCGTACCCCTACCCGTACCCGTACCCGTTCCCGTATCCGGGTGTACTCGAGCATACTAGAACACACACTCACTGGCACTCACGAGCAATCATTGCCGAGGACCTCTATTATTTATGCCATGCCTGTTGCATACGCTCTTCCACAATAGCCTTGTAACTTCCACTGGTGCTGGGTGTAATAAAGAAATGGCCACAGAAGAGGGAAACTGGGGAGGGGGGCTATTCTATATATTTAAAAATCTAATAAGGAAGAAACATAAAGTGCAGAAAAGCTCCAATTTATTTATTTAATCTACGTTTTCCACCCGCAAACAGAAAGCAGGTGGTAAGCCCCACGTGCAATGGATGCGAGAGGACGCCGGGGGTCAGGCACGTGATTATATCAATTGACAAGTAGGGAACGGGGGGGAAGGGCAAGGGCAGGATGTGGCAACTGGACATAAATGTTGCAATAAACATTGTAGCTGCTGCTACCATTGCCGACTTATGAATTGAATCGTTCGTCTTCTCTGCTGTGTCTGGTTGTGCGGGCACTTGAGGCATTTGAAAAGACAATTATTTATGGGATAGAGGAGACAGAGGAGTCAGAGCTGGCAGCGGGAGTCTGTTTCAGGCTCTACTTCAGGGTCTACTGGGTATTTACAGGCCGGGCAGATACGCTCCTGTGCTTGCGACTCTTTCCGGTTCTCACTCGACGATGCTTAAACCGATTTCATTTCCTTCAACAAACTTGCAAACATGCACATGTGTGCATGTATGCGCGTGTTGCATGTGTGTGCCTCAAAAGAGAAGGGTAACTGGTGGCGGGTGGGGGAGAGGGGAAATTGAATTTCGCGTATTTTCTTAACTTAATCCTTTTGGGCAAGTCAACGACTCTCTACATGCGTACGCTATAGATCAACTATACACATATGTATACATGCATATATACATATAACATACATACATACTTATTATGTGCACATACATATAGTCAACTTGTCAACAGAGACAATAAAAAGAGAACATAATTCGATATTGGGATTATGGCTTTTTATCTTTGCCCCAAGAAAATTCAATATTAATTTTGTGTTGACAATAATTCAAAGAATTCAGTAAATTGCTATTTATATAAAGGACCTGGGTAAAGTATGCTTATTGAGAGGCTCTTAGGCGTCAGGAGAGAGAAGTAAAAGCGCAGACATAAGGAAGGTAAGGGTAGGAAAGAAGGGAGCTAATAATCCAAGAACAAAATAATATATGGATAGATAAATAAGCATATCATATCGCAAAATAAAAGGCCTTTCTCTGATGCCGAGTTGCCCAAGTCTAAGCTGAAGCGGAGGCTGAGGCTGAGGCAAGGCGTTTTAAGTGCAGGGATAAGCAACTCAAGGCTAAGGCAAAGACGAAAGACGATAGAGATGGCGACGACGAAGAACACGTCGATAGAATGGGCTACTGAGGGACTATTCGCATGTTTGTCCATGTATGCACTGGTTGAAGAACAGTGGGGCAAATTGATTACGCGTTGACCCTTAAGTTTAGGCGATTATGACAAAATGAGCAGGAAAGTAGGCAATAATTTTTGACTTGTTGCAGTACGCGCACAAAAGTAGACTATATTTTCATTAATCGCTTGTGGAACATTCTTAAGCTAGTCTACAGTGCCCCACTGTACCTATGCGCCACTGTGGCTGTGCCTGTGCCTGTTCCTGCCTACTAGCGCATTTCTTTGTGTGTGTGTGTCTATGGGTGTCTGTGTGCGGCACAGTGTGTGTATTTGTTTATTATCCCTGGTAATGCATGCAAAGATGCTGCAAAGTAGCTTAATACTTTATGCACGCAATGAAAAGACTTTTTACGATCGCATTATACTTGTAGGTACTTATATTTTTCGTAGATATTCCACTCCTCTATTCGATACAGACGTATAAGCGCCCACACTCGCACAAAGTGACACGCACTCACACGCGCTAACACATAATTCACACATGTGTAGTTCGGCTGCTGCCACTTGCGTTTGCCTCTGCCGTGGCAGAGGCAGAGGCAGAGGCAGCACTTGCAGCCGTATCGCATTTTACACGAGGGTGCATGTTAAATTTGCGACACCCTGTCGTATGAGTGATAGCTGGTGCGCATAAACTATGCAGTAAACAAGTTTATTATCGCGCCACACTCGCACCGCCCCTCCCCTTCATCCTGGCAGTCCCCTAATACCAGCGATTGTTATTGTTATTGCTGCTTGTTGTTATTGCTAGTGTTTTTGGGTTTTCGGTTTTCGGTTTTCCATCTGAAACTTTAGAATTTATCTGAGCTTTGTTTGCTAATTTACCAACTCTCTTGCTCTCGATTTTTCCCACTGTCCACCCCGGGCTCCCTAATGGTGCAATTTATACATACTTTATTTTTACTCGTTGATCAAATTACGCTAGAAAATTATTAAATTGCGGCGAATGCTTAGTTTAGTTGCGGAACATTTTCCTAACCAGCCTGCAGGAAAATGATTTACAGATACGACTGATAAAGTGAAAGCAGAAAGTAAAAAGCATTGAATTTCCATTTGCGTCATATTTTGCACACTGTTCGAAAGACTACTTATTATTCCTATAGCAAAGTCGTTCAAGAGATCAGGAAAAAGAACAAAAAGTCTATATTTGGCTTAAATCTAGCAGTCTGCATTGATTATTCCTATGCCAATTTAATAATTCGGTACATGACTCATGTATTTTTGAAAGCTTTGTCAGATATACAACAAGTCCGTGTACTATAAAGGCTTAATTGTTCAACCGATCCGACACTTTATTTAAAAAAATGCCATCGTTTTGGGCGATCCTTCAAATGTATATATATATATATATATATATATATATTATCGTTATCCGATTTTGAGGAAATTGAGTGATATCAAAACAAATTAAAGAACGCGCAGACAGGTTTAATGACCGTTATAATAACATACATATATATAAGTTCGCTCTGATTTGTTCTCACTTAGCTTTACTGATATATAGTATATCGACTTCTTTTTATTATCCTAGTTTAAATTTTAAATTAAATTTTAATCAAATAAAACATTAACCTTTTAAAATGTTTAATTGATCTATAAACTAAATTACTTTTATTTTCATAATTATTCTTAATTTTAATGTAAATTCATTTTCTAATCGACTGCCATCAGTCCACATAAATAATTAAAAATTAACGAGAGCAACAGTCGAGCGACAGTGGGATACCCTTCGACCTATTATACTTGTATGTATGTTCTGGTGTTGTTTAATTTGTTTAATTCATACACATATCCATTTGTACATGCTTCCATATTACTCTCGACAGGTGGCGCTAGCGTTTCGCGCTCACCTGCCTCCCTTATTAGCTGACACAAGCATTTGGTGTTATGCTCATACTTTCTTGAATAACTTCTGCGTTTATTATCCGATACGTAGATATTTTAATCAGCTTAGTATATGTCAAAGTAGCAGTAGTATCTTTTGTACGTTTCTTAAAAGTCGTCTTAAAAAATTAAATTATTGCGTAGCACCTAACATTTTAAATAAGCTCGATCAGTGCATTGTGCTCAGGAATTTTCCTGCCATTTTCTATCTACGTGTATAGCTTATATAATAGCTGGGATCTGTGTGTTCACACAGACAGACATGGCTCAATCGATTTGGTTAGTGATCTTCATCAAGAATATGTATACTTTATGGGGTCTCCCACGCTTTCTTCTACCTGTTACAACATTCGCACAAACTAAGTATAACCTTTTTTGAAAATTTAAGTGGAAACTAAGAAATCAGTTGGAGTTACAACAGACAGACGGGCGAACAGGCAGATGGATAGACAAGCGGACACAGCAAATTCGACTGCACTATTACTGCTTCGTTAATATACCCTCTAGAAGAGTATAGAAATTCTGAATTATCAGGAACGTAACTTTTTTAAGAGTCTGGGAACGTAGAGTCCATAGACTCCTGCAGATACTTGACAGTTTTAGCTACCACTGGTAACTGCCAACTGATACTAAGTAGTTACCCGGAGTGTGGTCGCAGTAGGGAGCGAAGGTAAAACAGCAGAAGGGGAGGAAGAGGGGGCCAGTTGCGAGTGTACTTTGAGACGATTTGAAACTTTTAAATTAAACAGATTTTTGGTGCAGGCGAATTGTAAAATGGGCACAGAACATTCAAAAAAAACAGAGAGAGAGAGAGAGAGAGAGCACAAAGCGCTTTCGGTTTGGTTTGCTTTGCTTCACTTTACCTCCTTTTCTCCTTTTTCTGCTGTTGTAATTATTTTGCTGCTGCTGCTCCTAATTAATACAAATGGTTTGATACACAATAAAGATTTTTCAACTTGGCTCGTTACTGAGGCTGGCTGAGACCTGCAGTGGGGGGCGGGGGTGGTACGGTCAGGCCTGGCCTGGCCTGGCGTTATCGTCGTTGTTGTTGTTAGTGTTGTCCTTGTTGTCCTCGCTGAGGAAAAAAGTTTTCCCATTTTGAAAAGTTTGTGCTCTGTGGCGTTTCTGCTGCAGTTGCACTCACACACTTGTGCACACACACACACACACACAAACGCACGCAGTGCACACACACGCGCTCCGTTATCTCCTTTGTTTTTGCCGACTGCCTTCGCCTTTCGCCTTTCGCTTCAAGAAGTCGACGCTGAGGGCGACGCCGACGCTGACGCTGACTTCGACGTCGTCAACATTGCCGTCTTCATCAACGTGTATTGTTTTTTGTGTAATTTTGCAATAAACAGCAAAACAATTTAAAAAAAAGCAGAAACAACGAACTGGCAAACGTCGTCGACAAAGCAAAGGATGTAACGTTTTGCCAACTGGACCGACGCCGTCTTTCCTCTGCTCCCCCCGCCCCTTCTCGACTCCTTGACTCCCTACAATAGTGGCTCGAACAGGGCAAGGAAGCAGGAAGGCAGTAAGGCAGTAAGGCAGCACAGAAGCTTGCCCAGCTCAGCGTATTTGCGACTTTCGTACACCCTGACGAGGTTTAACTTCATTCATTCGCCAACGGGTGTCCAGAGGGGAACGTGGGCAACACTTCTCCGTGGGGGGAAGGGGGAGGTGGAATACTGTTGACCATCTACCAATTTATATAGAAAACTTTTCTGCTGTAGAATTACTTTTGCCTGAGTTTGAGTTTGGTTGCTGTTGAAGTAAAAACGCTATGCCTGCCTCCATTAAACATGTGCGGATACAAAGATGCCAATTGGAGTACGCGAACTGCCACCGGGAGGGGAGGGGTTGGTGTAGTGTTAAGTGCAGACCCACTTTGGCAGTGGGGCTACAGTTAATTTGTTATTGTTAGCGGCAAGTTTGCTTTGTGCTGTTATTGGTCTTCGGCTAATTGAAATATATTTATTAACTTTGCGTTCAATTTGCATACAACTTTGCACAGACACACACACGAACACACATACACGCACATATACACGCTGCATATTCGTATGTATTGAAATATGTTTGCATTCGTGTGAACGTTAATTATGTAAATATTTGTATGTATGGTGCAGCAGCACGCCGCGTACACACACATTTATACCTACACACGCACACGCGCACACAGAGAGAGAGAGAGAGAGAGAGAGAGAGAGAGAGATAAAGAGAGAGAGCCATACACATTCGCACACTCACAAAGAGATATTTACTTTTACTTAATTGCCGCCGCAATGCTGTTGAAATGAAGTTGCGTCGAGCGTCGAACATCGCACAGCGTCGAGTGAAGCGCAGTCGAGTAAAACAGCTAAGCGGTTGCCAGAGAAGAAGAGAGCAGGAAAGGAAGGAGCAGGAAGATAGGAAAGCATTTGGCAGTTGGCGGGTAGCAAGCAGTCACTGCTGTACGAGTATATAGAGTATACGGCAAGTGGCCACAAGTAAGCTAGCTTAATGACCACTCATTACCGTTAATTGATTTCAATTAAATCACGCCCAGCCCGAAAACATCAGCTTAGAGGGTATATGAAGGCAAATGCGACTGATGTAACCACAACAACTTAAACAACAATTACAAAAATAATCAGGAAACAAAGCAACAACAACAACAACAACAGCAGCAGAAGTAGAAGCAGCAGCAGAAGCAGTAGCAGAGTTTGCCGACCGATAACGACCAGCCCGTCAGCAACAACAACAACAACAGCAACAGCAAGAACAACATCAACACAGAAAGGAAATGTCTTGAGTTCAAACATGCAGAAAGAAGGGAGAGAAAGCGGGAGGGAAAAGGCGCCAATGGGGGCCGGATGGAGACGAGATTTAAGTGTTTGCTTTGGCACATGGAGTCGCACCATGGCACGCACCAAATGACCACGCATACGCCCTTACGCCATCACAATCACCATCACCATCTCAAACGCCGACACCGCCGTCGACGCCGTCGACGCCTGCGCCAAAGCCGACGCCAAAGCCAACGCCATCAGCGACGCCCACGTCCAGCTGTAATAAATTAAAGCATCTTTTACACAATTTCAGCTGCTTAACTTAATAAAAACGCCAGCGTGAAAAGTGAAGGAAACTGAAGGAAGGAAGGGAGTGAAGTGAAGGAAAGACGATGAGGGGCAGCTTCTGCTCCAGATTCTCCAGATTCTCGTCTACAGCAAGCAGCTCCAGCTCAACCATCGACCAGTCAAATGCTGTTGCGGCAAAGATTTTCGGATAAAGTTAATTACAGCTCATTGGGTATTCGGAGGCAGGGAAGTCAGCGCCGGATGAGAAGGGAGGTGGGTGGGGGGAAGGTGGGTGTAATGCTGTGGGGAGAAGGAGAAAAGTTGCGCTGTTGGCAACACTTTTAGTGTGTCCATGTAGTTGTGGTTGTGTGTGCATCTGACTCTGGATGTCGTCGCGATGTGGCCATGTTGGCCAAGTTTGCATTTGCATCTTGCCGCCTTCCTCCTCTCCCTTGCTACTGCCTCTTCATCTTTACCATCTTTCGGCTGCTGAAGCAATTAACAATAAAACAACACTTTTCTAATTGGATGAAACGTTTTGCAAGTTCTGCATCCGATATGCTTCGCTGCAAATGCGCACCATCGGAATTAAAACCGGTACTTAATGGTCTGCTGCACAGCCCCTCCCCCCACTTCCTCCCTTGTTCCTGTCTCTGGCCCTGCGTGGTATAAGCACAAGCGGGGGAGCCTTGGCAGCTAGTGAGCTAGCAGTTTGAAAACTGCCAAGAATTGAGTGAAATTGACATTATAAATTCTGAGTAATCGAAAAGTATATAAAAGGGCTAGAGGAGGTGTGACAACTATACGTACTTGTACGTGTATTCTTAGAAACATACGTATCTTTCGTTCTGATCCGAGCCAAATTCGCTATGGGCATCTCTTGTTCCTATAAATTGCTTTTCCTTGGATTATTTATGAGTTTTCAATATCAACATTCTTTAATACTAATCACATTAGGCATGGTTAATTGCCATTAAATCTGAGAATATATATAAGTAAAAATTGTGAAACTACATGAATTTAACCAATATTTTTAAGGGTCTCCCATTTGTAGAATTTTGTTTAAAGCATTATGCGGCGAATTTCCTGAGTGCATGCGAACGCGCAGTTTTCATATTCAATAGCTTCTTTTTGCGAAAATAGCGGCTACAGCAGCAACAACAATAACAAATTAATACAAATAGTCTTGGCCATAGATTATACTTTTGTAGACAGTTTTGCACTTGCTGCCTGGCGATTGCGACCACCCAAGTCCATCGTGCGCCATCGCCATCGCCCATCGCCATCGCCTACTAGCCCAATGGCCACTCGCAACGCCCTACAGTCGTCCTACGGCTCCTTTGTCCTGGCTGACTTAAATTTCTTTCTATACCCTGCGCCCCTTGAAGAAACTGCAACAGGGCATATCAGCGTTATGCAAATATGTTTTACATAGAAGAATGTGTAAGGGAAAAATAATAGGGATTTATTCTCTACAAAGTAAAAGGGAAGAGAAAAAGGTGAGAAAAAACAAGGAACTGAAATTATAATTATAATTGGGAAAATATACGACATTGATACTTCTTTTATTTTGAAAACAACTGTATATGCCAAAGATTAAGTATAAATTATAGTCCACACCATAGGCAGATCAGTTAGCCTCCGATTTTTCGGGTTGCTCAGGGTATCTTCGAGTCGAGTGTGGTCGATTGTAGCTTCTGTTCCGTGATTTCGAGTAGCTTCTTAATATCTCATCCACAGCACTTTCCTTTGCCATCTTGCTATCACGACAGACTTAGAGACACTTGGCCAGTTCAGTTCAGAGTTGGCTTTTACGCCTTTAAGCCTGTGGCGCACACTAACACACTAAAAACACCACACACAGTTAAAGACTTGGAGCAAGCGTGTTCCTCTATAAATTATTTATTGGAATTTTTGGGGCTTCGGAATTGAACACATCGAAGACGAAAAGTGAAAAAGTTTTAATAGAATTTCGTTTTTAAATTATTCTTTGTATTGTGCTCGAATATTGCTCAGTAAGTTACACTTTTAAAGTGTCATTTACCATCGGGATCTCTTCGTCTATGCCGTTATTGAAAGTGCCTTGAACACGAATTGTGTTGTAAGGTGGAATTATTTAAGTGCTTTAAAAGGGGTAATTTTTACCCCTTTTGAAGCACTTAAATAATTCCACCTTACGAGGAAGTGGAAGTGTGCATTTTGTCAAGCATTAGTAGTGCAAGATTTCGGGATCATAATTAGCCGTATAGTCCAATAGGCCTTCTTTGTATGTCTATGAAAACACAAAAGTCCCGCACCTGTATCCTTCAACCATAACATTCAGATATCAATAACCGCAAATTTTTTTTGTATGAGACCATTTACCATACGTAAACTGAACTGCAACCCAGGAAGACATTGAGTCTTGTGCTGAAATCAGCGTTTGTGAACAGGGTATCAAACAGCGAAACTGCTTGACTGCAATTTCTAGCTTGCATATTTAATCTCGCTACCAATAGGGCTCAACTTTGAATACAGAAATAACGCACATGTTAGACACAAACTATATATTCTTATTCAGGAACAACAGCCGAGCTGATATAGCCATATCTGTCTGTCTTTCCGTCAGCATGAACACTAGACCTCAGAGACTACCTATAGTCCTAACTCTCACTCTACAACTATTTCTTAGTATTGTAAGAAGATCGAGTTTGTTTTAGAATTTTGCCACGCCTCCTTCGGCCTCCGGAAAAAATAAAAATATAATTTCATTCGTAGTTTTAAGGCTGGCAAGTTATGTTAAACAAAATCTATCAGCATCCACAGCCGAGTCGATATAGCCACGTCCATCTGTCTGTCTGTCCATTCGTATGAAAGCGTACAAATTTGGTATCAATATGAGTCATTATTGCACGCAGATCAACTTTATTTTAGAATCTGACCACGCCCACCTCTGCTCCCGTAAATCGATAAAACCGAAGCATTATTTGAATACTATACATTTTTGGTAAACACAATAAACACCAACCTCCACATGATTTCTTAAAATTTGGTTGCGATCGGATAATAAACACGAAAGGTATTTAAGAAATAATTAAAATGTAATGATTTCCAAGCCGCTTCCTTAAAGTGTGCAACAAAAAATACGCAAAAAGAGGTTATACTTTTTTTGAGAAATCGTTTTGGTCAGGTGTGTAGCTTTCCTACTGGTTTTGCTTTGAATACTTACTTGACTTTATTTTTAAGATAAAGGTATCTTTAGCAAAGGTTGTTTATTTAAGTCAAGTAGTCAATATATTTACTTTAAAGGATAAGGAATGATATACGCATGAAATACATTTATAAGCGGATCTTAGCTTACAGATGTTGTGAACGGTTCCCATTTCATACGTGTGCATTCGCTTATTAACAGGGACCATCATTGCCCATTTATGCAACTGACTTTGCCTCTGTGTCGATGTTTCGATGGTTTGTGTGTGTGTGCGCATGTGTGTGCTTCAATTACACAATTAGCGTAAGTATGCTCACGCGGACACTCACATACCAACACCCACACAACCATGTACATATTATACCATATGTGTATGGACATATGCACATGCATGTAAGCACATTCTCGATAAGGTACACGTTCATTAAATAGCAAATATCTCATAAATATAGCTAAGTATTCAATTTTCGCGCTGTTAATTCTTGCTTGTTTAAACGGCTAGAATTTATTTTGTGTGGTTTCTAATTTGAATTGTCGAAGCTGTTGCGCAATTGTGTAACATTGCTGTGTGTCTGTGTGCCTCTGTGCGTTTTTGTGTGCGGGTCTGTGTGAGTCTGTGTGCACCATTCAAATGGTAAGCCGAAATATGGCGTTATAATAATTTTCATAGCAACATTTACACATGCATAATTAATTAGTATCAAAAATTTAATACTCACACTTTGTATCTGCTTAAATATTTACACTTCGTGCCAAATTTGTATGCAAATCGCTTTGCTACAGACTGACAATAACATACCCGAACACACTTACTCACACACACACACTCTCATATAGATAGATATATATGTGTATATTTTTATGTGTGTACGCACAATGGGTTGCAATTAAAAAATGATACAGTCTACATCACTTGAATAGACACAACGAAGCAATCATGCTGGGACTGAGAACAAAGAAGTGCAGAGATTAGAGATGAAAAGAGAAACAGAAAGAGAAAGAGAGAGAGACAGAGAGAGAGAGAAAGAAGTGAGTCAAACAGAATAGGCAAGCAACAATTAGGGAGAGAATACTTTATCAGTTAGATCACTTTTCATCAGTTCATTATCATTAACAAAGTCATAGTGTTAATTTGTTTAGTCGATAGTCGATATACGGTTTATATTCACACAAAATGTAACATAAATCAAAGTAAGTGACGCAATTCACGTGACTAGCGCTGTGCGCTGCCGGAGTAGAGCAAACAAAATCGAAAATGGGTTGCTGCTGCCGTTGGCAGTAGCCATCGTTGGTCCTGTTTTTGCCGCTGGCAATTTCCCCTGCTCCCTATCCTCCCACATGCCCTTCTTCCCCCGTCCTCGTCGTGTCTGCAGTCGCCTGTCTGCGCTGCTGCCCCTGGCAAGTGGCGAGTGACGAGCGCCAAGAGCCGACTACGAGCATTGCCACCGTTGTAACGATAGCTGTAGTTGTAGATGCGCCTGTTGTTGTTGTTGTTTCAATTGCTGTTTGTTGGCTGTTTGGTCACTAACTGGTCGCCGGGTCGCCCTGCGCCCCTGCCCTGCCCGCTACTGTCGTTGTCGTTGTTGCTGTTGCTTGTTGTTGTTGTTGGAATTGTTTTTTTGAGTGAAAACCCTTTTCAGTGTTTGCATTTAACGAACAACGCCGCAACGAGGCGGTAGCAGCAACAATAAGGGCAATAACAAGCGTGCTTGCCGCACATTCCGCGCCTAAACCTTTAATGGGCTGGGGTTACTGGGGGGATGCTGCCACTGCCACTACCAGAGTGTGTGTCTGTCTGTCTGCGGAGT
Organism: Zaprionus nigranus; assembly: GCA_018903425.1. Lineage (NCBI taxonomy): Eukaryota > Metazoa > Arthropoda > Insecta > Diptera > Drosophilidae > Zaprionus > Zaprionus nigranus. The sequence goes on along the minus strand of JAEIGD010000045.1, from coordinate 640,358 downwards.
GAGAAGAGGATTGTATTTGGCGGGGCTAATAAAAGGCTTGTTACAATGAAAACAAATCAAATCGACGCCGAAGCCATCCATCAAGTCAAACCAAACCAAACCAAACCGAACCGAAGTGAACCGAACTTGGGTTCAAATGAAACACACAGCTAACGAATACCAGCAACAAACAGGAAGTAGTTTGAATTTCCGGTGTCACTCAGACTCTATTCCCACGTTCCACGCTTCACGTTCCAATACCTACATCCCCCTGCCCCTGCCCCTGCCCCTGCCCCTCTTCCCATTCCACTTTCGCATGTGATTCGCAATTGGCGAGCTCCAGCAACAGCAGCAGCCACGTCAAAATTTTCAAATTGATTACGGGACACGTTGTGGAATGGTTAACAGGCAGCCGAGTAGAGGAACAGAGGTAAGAAGGGAGGGAGGCAGAGCAAGGTGGCAGAGCATGGTTGGCGAAGGATGGGAAAGTCTGTCCGGCGGAGTCAACTGAGTTTTACTTTGAAATGCCATTAAAATGTATTTACAAACGCAAATTGATAGCGATTTTGGCTAGGGCGTGGTTGGGTTAGCGATGGGGGTTCGCGATGTGTTGGAGTCCAAGCTTAGCCGGTTTAGCTAGATAGGGTAGGGATGCGTGTTATGTGCTTCACAGGGCTACAGATTGATCGTTCGTTTATATAGGTGTGTGTGGGTTCTTGACTGCATGTACTTTCACGTGTTCGTATGATGAATGCAATACACAAATCACAAATACACTTTTATACCCGCTACCCAGAGGGTAGAAGGGTATTCTATCTATTTTAAATAACATGTAGAAGTAGGCATCTAAAACTACCCTATCTATTTACCGAACAATTAATAATATGCCTTATTATTGTAAATTAGCACTTGAATTACAACTGCTCGAACGTTCATTTGTTATGTGTACAACAATTACTACCATTTAAATGATTTCTTAAAATTTGGCTGTGATAAAATCAAGTCGAGCACCTTTTAACTTGTTTTCTAATGGCACTTTGAACTTGATATTGTCAATACGCGAGCGGAATTATAGGCATAAAAAACTCTCAGGAAACGGTCGATAATCGCAGCGAAGTTCTATTATAGATAACTATCACACATGCATATTACAAATGTTAGTTTGTGTGTTTGTGGCTGTAACGTTGCGTGTAAGTGAATGTGTTTAACTAATACGTGCAAATCTTCTAATGCTGACTTATCCACAATGCATGCAACAAGTGAGTGTGGTATGGTCTTGTGGCAAGCATCCTGCAAATGACAAACCAAAATTGAGTGGAACCGTGGCGTTGAAGTCTTCTCAACATCCAAAACTAGCGTCAAAATACGGTAAACTCTCCCCCTCTCCCAAGCTGTCCGTAGCCAGACCCCGCCCGCCTTACGACCATTTGGTCACACACTCTCAACTAACATATAACACACAATTGTATATCTGTGTTGGCTCTCACACATAACTAACAACACGCATGTATCCGTACATCTGCGTATCTCTGTGTGCGTATATGCCTCGCGTTTATTTCGCGAAACACGTTATGGTTTGTGGGATTCCGGTTAGTACAGTGTTTACTGTTACTGTTTGTGACAGCAAATATAGCCCCGTTGTCATATTAACCTAGACCTGTGTATGCAACAGGCAGAAGGTGGCAAGGTGGCAAGCTCAACAAAGTATGTGTATTTTAAGGGACTTAGACCAGCCTACAGTTTTTATAAACTCATAAATTCACCTAATTCGGCACTTTCTTAAGAAGAATCAAGAGTAGTTCAGATATAAATGTTCAACTTAAATTGTAATACAAATACAATTGTAATACGAATACAATTTAATGTACTATTGATTTATATGCATAAACATAGAGCAAGGTCAAGTTGAAAAGTGGTTTAACCAGCTAGTCTCTTGAAGAAACAAGAAAAACGATGGAAGTCACTGCGGAAACATGTTTATTGCACTATATCTGAAATCCAATTAGTAACTACGTACGCAGACATACTGCCACAAGAACACATACGCATACATATGCTCAAGCAATTGCAAATACAATTAGAAAGAGCAACAATAACAAGCAGTGAAAGGTTTTGCTTCATTCTCTAATACGAGTCACGAACACAGATACAGAGACTTACACTTACACATACACACTCACATTCACGGTCCCAGTCAGAACAGTCATGTCGTTTTCATGTAGAACTTCAGAGCACTGCAGAGGGACATTCACACAACCAATCACACATGCACGAAGAAAACACACATACACATAAACAGGCTGACACACACAGGAGCCCAGGAACACAAACAATCAGTTTGTCATTCGCATATTCGCATTGTCTGCTATTCAAGTGTTCATAATGAATTTAATCGCGTATGTTTATTGCTCACTTTTACTGCCACTCTTGCTTCTGTATGTGAACGTGCTTGTGTGAAGGCATACATACATACAAACACACACAAATACGTACATTCATCAAATTCGCATCGCATACTCGTACTATGTTTACACTACAAAATATTGTAGAAGGTATGAGTTAGAATGAATCATTTTTGTTCCTCTTGTTTTACAACCGTAAAGATAATATTCTATACTATATTTTATATGTATTCACAAAAAATATATAATTTTAGTTAATTCTTTCAATTACCTTAGTGGTTGTTGTTGCTGGGTTAACTTGAATATGTTACTTAATATAAGTATACAGAGATCTAGAATTGAGAAAATTGCTCTCTTTTCAAAGTGTAGCAAAATACACGAATATCTAAGCATATGCATGTATGTTATGCATAAATATATGCATACATAGTTATGGGTTGTCACTTTTATCGGCAGGGAGCGGTTCGTTCTTTGTCGCTTCTGTGTGGTAAGTTGGTTCATCATTTGCTTGGGGTCTTTTTGCATATTGATTTATCATCGGTGTGTTGTCCATGCTCGATTTACAATGGGTATTCAGCTCCCCTGTGAAGGACCCCGCTGTCTTGACCCTTTTTGTGGCGTGAAGTACACCCACAATCGCTCTTGCAATCGCAATCGCCATCGCCATTGCAGTCACTGTCATAGTCACAGTGACAGTCCTGGTAGGTAAATTGTTTACATACATTAGTCAAATACCGCCTGCATTTCGAGTGAGCTACATTCCAACTACTTCGGCGAAGATTTAATGAAACTAGTATTATAAGTTAGTATTTACTGAGTGTATAAGTAAAATCATCACGATAAAAACTATCCTGTAGCAACCAGCTAACTGGAGAAAGCAATTCATTTCCGCAGTATTACGCATTATCCAACTGCGATGGTAGTATACATCAGTGTAGAAACCAGGGTTGTTCCTGACACCACATCCTCGGCCATGGGAGACAATGCCAGCTTGCTCTCCTCTATATAGAAGTGGACCACCTGAGTCACCTTGGCAGGCGTCCACCTGGTAGTTGTTGTCATTGGACGCGCAGATCATACCCGTGAAACTTCTAGTCTTTCTTTTGCAATATGAGTGCGATTGAATGCTGACGTCCCCGTTGACTGCATCGTCAGGAAGCGGACCGTTCTGAACGGACCATTATAAAATTGGAAAGGAGAGCAGATTAGTATTGAAGAGCTGTGAGAATGCCAATGTAAACACATTATATGCAAGCGAGAAGATGAACATAGACACGATCAATCAAATACAAATATAATAAATAAAAGCAAACTTTTACTTCTTTCTATTGGCATTAAGGTTACTTACCGAATAAACCATACCCCATCCTGTAACTGTACAATCCATTCCACGGCGTGGTCTTGATGTAATTAGACTTACTGGTTGGACATACTGGTTTAGAACGAGCTGGCCTTTTAGTCTTACTATTGCGATGTCATGTTTAAGGTTAACACGCGAAAATTTCTTGTGAGCTATAAATTTAATCGGCGTTTGTTCTTGTGTACCGTCCGATTTAAACAGCCGACGTGGAGTCCCAACAATGACCAATACATCTCTTACATTTATTTTCCCTCCGAATTTACTGTTGTAAAAGTACTATAATTATTTGGGAACTTTCTAATAGTTATGTGAAAAATTGGCTACATAAAGTCATATCCAGTTTGCAATGGAAGTATTGTAAAATGATTAAACGTACCCCATTACACAATGCGCTGCCGTCAAAATACTCTTTGAACTTATAATGGAACCACCGCAAAAATGGCCGGTTCCGAAATTTCGATCTTCATGGTGTCTCCATCGCAATGATGCAAGAAACTTTACTAGTTCGTTGTTTTCGGGGCGATACCCACCGGTTACCAGGTAACTAAAATCATCTGTTTTTTCACTAGATGAGATGTTACTTTGTCGTTCACCACGTAGTTCTTCGTTCCGATAGGGCTTAACAGAATGGTTGAAAACAGTCATTGACTTTTTATCGTCATCGTTTTGTAGGAGTCCACTACACTCAGCTGTGTAAACAATTATAACGAAAAATTTCGATAATAAAACAATTTGCATATTTTTACTAGTCTGTCGAACAGAAAGCTTGAAAAGAATTAACGCCCCTTCTAAAATGTTCTTCTATTTTGAAATGTTAATCCATGTCTACTTTATCCGTAATATTTCCCAAAATGATAACGAGTTATTTTTAGTGGGGTCATGTCATCATGGGATCATGTCATCATAATTTCATAATTATACCACCTGGTATTATACCAACTGGTATAATTTTATTATGAGTGGGATGTGTGCATTAGTAAGAAAAGCAACAGTCGCGCAGCACGCAACAGTGGGATACCCTTCGACCTATATTCCCGTGTAGTTTAATTTGTTAAATTCATACACATATATGTACATACATATGTATATCCTTTAAAATTATTCCCGACAGATGGCGTTCGCGCTCGCCCGCCTCTCTTGTTAGCTGACAGAAGCATTAGGTTTTTTACTCATACTTTCTTAAATAACTTCTGTAATTATTGTCCGATAGGATTGCAATTTCAAGAATACGTAGATAATTCATTCAGCTTAGTATTTATTAAAGTCAGAAAGTTGTAGCTTTTATACAGCGCATACTAATTGAGTTCAAAAATTAATTTATTGATTTACGGGGGCAGTGGGCATGGCAGCTAACATTTGAAATAAACTTAGCTTATAGTAAACTGGAGTCCTGCCAAATTTGATAACTCTAGCTTTTTGTGTTCACACAGACAGACGGACAGACAGGCAGACAGAAAGACAGACATGGCTCAATCGACTCGGCTTGTTATCCTAGCATATATATAGCATATATATACTTTATGGGATCTCTCACGCTTCCTTCTGCCTGTTACATACATTTGCACAAAGTTAGTATACCCTTTTTTGACCATTTTCAATGGTCGAAAGGTATAACAAGGATTCCTTGAGAAATAATAAGTCTGTATAAAATAATATTATGTCACTAGCGTTAATGCTTTAAAAATTGATTTAAGGGGAAAATAAAGCAGAAATCTATTTAATTATAAATAAACCCCATAAACTTGTTAATATTTTGTATCATCGTGTTTCAGGTGCAATAAGAAAGTATGTGTTTGGATGTGGGAAGGTATATGTCGGTTACGCAGTAGTCGCCCTAGAATGTAATCACAAATATACACACACACATTCATATGTATATGCATTCAGACGTGTGAAAAATGTGGACTCGGTGTACATTTGAGTTGCTCCGGCGCTCGTACTAACTTATGGATGTGTATACTTCCCCCATGTGGTGTGCTGATTAGATGTGGCGTCTGCGTATGAGAGCCCCTGTTGTTATCGTTAATTTTCAGGCCACTTTTCGTCATAATTTACACAGGATTTTCAACACTCTTTTCTGTGCTATTAATTTGCCTGCTTACAAACCCTGAACAATTTCTAAATTACACTGTGTCTATTTCTGTTTTGTTGCTTTTGTGAAAAAATACGCAAAAAGGTCTGAAGATTTTTCATGCCTTGCCTTGTCGCCATTGTTTTCGCTAAGATTTTCACATCTAACCCTAAATTTATTAGTATAACTTTGTCTAGCATTAAGATAATGTTCTAAGCTAGTAAATAAACAAATCAGTTTATGTGTGTGCAAAGAAGTAAATTTGTAAGTCCAAAACAATAAAGACTGCATCTGAATACTTAATATTCTGTACGTTGTTCACAAGGGAAGGAAACCTTATATAAAGAGACTGTGGCAACTTCACTGCTTTGTTTTGTATATGCGCAGGGTATTCGCGCTCATGTGCCACAACATGTACATCTGTAAAATTTCACGCGTCATCACTTGGCAAATGAAAACAATTATGATGGTAGTTCATTGGGCTGACTGACTAACTAATTGAGTGATGGAATGACAAAGTAACAAACAGACGGATAGACGGACGGACTGACTGTTTGCAGCTGGTTACGCAGAGATAGCAGACCACAGACAGCAGACTTATCAATAATAGACGATGCCGAAGCATTGATTATTGTTGCCTTTTGCAGTTTTAACTAAAATGCATTTAATGCCAACAAGCTTGGCTGACCAACGATTTATAGTGGCCACTGGCAACAAAACTTGATTAACTAGAGTTAAATATTTTAATTTTAAATACAGGTTAAATGTTCATGTATGTGTGTGCACTGTGCATCCCATACATCGTACGTATTAGGAGCTATGCAATTTGCTACAAAAATATTATAACCTTATCTTGAAACTTGCTCTTCGTGACGTGTAAAACGTGAGACACTGTGCAACTTTGGTTGCGAATAGATAACTGGCAGGTGACCGGCTCTTACACGGAGTCTTTGTGCACTTACTACGGATACAGACGACGAAATAAAGGGAAAAAGCAGAGGGAAAGTGCGACCGAGATACTGCCCGAGATGGAGACAGTATCAAAGACAGAGACAGAGAGAGACTTAGGCTCCTCTTGGCATTGGCAATGCCAAACTCGGTGTCATTGTTTGCATACATTGATTGAATTTGTTCACGCCATTAAATTTGCAAATTGCTATCAGCAACTTTGCATAAACTGCAGTGCAAAATTTTACAACACAACCCCGGGTCAGTCCTGCATTGTTAATGTTTATGAGAGACAGCCTCCACTGGGCTGTGTAACGGTACTAGATACTTTCCTGTTGGAGAGTCTTATAGAATCGGTTATGTGGCCAGGTGCAGTCGATAAACAAAAGCATTCATGAACTTAAGCTGAAAGCAGTAGCACAATATGTAGGCGTTGTCTAACAGATGAGGGCATGGCATCCATGTGTACAAGTCATTAACTATTCATATGACATCCCCATCCCCAGCCCCATCCTCGTTCCCTTCATGATTCCCGACACCAGTTTCCTTCTCAACGACAGTGTCAGCAACGGCATAAGCTCCAATAGGCAGAGCTGCACCTATCTGCTTGCCCAGAAGGTGCAGGGGTGACACTTTTGATTTCTGTTCACTTTCAAGTGCTAATTGCCCACAAGCCACACAGGCACATCACCATCATCCACATTCAACTCATTCAGGAAATTTATTTAACGACCAGTTGAAGCTATCAAACCACAATAAGCATAATGCCGAGTCGACCTCTGTCTGATTCGCATTTAGCCGACATAAACACTGCTTAAGCACTCACAGCTCTTTGCGCAAAACCAGCAAACGGCACTAAGGGATCATAAGGAATGACAAGAAAGAAAACAGAAAGTATGTTGAGGTTTTTTTTAGCAGGACGTTGGTTTCATTCGTTAGGTTGGTATTATATTATATTAATTTCGATAGGGTATAGCTAAAGTAAATATACTTTCTGCAGCTGGATAAAAAAGATATTCCTTACAAATCACGGAAAAAAATTGAAATTATTTTTCCCTCGGGAGCTGCTGGTATCGTTTGCCGTTTTTCTCTTCCAGTTGATTTTTTTGTCGTTATTTTGTCCCATGGATAGGTTAATTGGTTAAGGCCTCCCTCCAGAAAGAAAATAAAACTATACTGTTAAAGTGACATGAAGACTCTATGTGGTCTACAATATGTATACTTGTACATACTATAGTATTTACACATTACAGACATATTTCTGCTACCGCTGTACTTATTACAGTGAACTTGTGAAATTTATAATAAAAGTTATGCTGACCTTTTAATGGATTTGAGTACGCTCTCGGCACAATTTAATTTTAAATTTACCCCTGCAGGCGGTATATTTATTTTGGCCTGAAGTTTGCAATGCATTTGCAAGGATATTCTAGCTTAAGGAGAGGTGAGCAAGACTATGCTAGTCTTTCGGTCAGTCTGCCAATAAACTTTGATGTTTGTATTGATTATGTGTGTAAACTTTAATGCATTAGGATTATCTTTATATATAAACAATGTGAATGCATGTATCGTTTTTCATACACTGATTTCTCTTATTTTGATGAAGTAATTCTCTTGGTAAAGTAATTGTATTTCCAGCGCTGATTTCTATTTTTGCAGACGGCATAATAATAATTATACACTTATCATTTTATTTATTTTTCTACCATCACTGCGTCCTTCTTTTGCTCCTAGGAGATATGAGGCTGTAATTACATTTTTATCCAACTGACCGAGTGCATTGCACAGCTGATTGAGTTTGGTATTGCTTTCGGCTGTACTTAAATTCACAACGCGGTCCTCGTAGCTTTGTGTCCTTAACAAGCATCGTAAATTAGTTTTGCTGCAGTACTGTTCAAGGCTTATCTCATTAACTGTTGTCATATCTTTGCTTGTGGACAGAAACAGCAACAACAAATAAAATAAGTTACGACAGCTTCAGTCAAGCCCATTTATGCTCGACAAGTAAGATACCATTCGCCTAATTCAAAAAATTCGTTACAAACAAGCGAACAATATTCAACGACAAAGTCGACAATTGGGTTCTAACTCATACACATACTCATACATGTACGAGTATTATCGAAAAAATAAAGTATTTAAGTAGACGAAATCCATACAAAATTAAAGGCTGCCAAAATTTTAGGCAGCGAAAAGTTTATTGACTTTGAAGAAAAATAGTTATTTTTGCAAGCGAAACATTTGATATAATATACATATATTTGATATCACCGATTTTTTTTTTTGATTTTTTAATTTTAAAAAACACAGTATATATGACAAATGCATAAAACAGCCTCTACACGACTTCTAACCTCATTTCCTACCCTACACAACTTTCTTGAAAATCAAGCGATATGCTGAATGACCTTTTTTGTTTTTGCCTTAAGCGCCTAAGAGATCTAACATTTAATAAATGCAATAACGACTATTCGAGTATTTTGAATATAAGGGATGTTCCATTAAGCATTTTTTAGAAAATATTTTCATCAAAATTTAAAATCTCCAAATTTAAGTTGTAATCAATGCGGAAATCAAATTTGTACCAAAAATCACCTTAAAATCTACTTAAATTTCAATATGTAACAGTCTCAACATGTTTTCTAACCTCAGCATGAGCATCAAATTCATGTAGTAATAAACAGAGTCTGTGTCACAGTTTTTGTCTTTATTATTGTCCATTTCACAGTGCCACTTACGACCACAGTCACAGCATTTGAAGCCGCAGAGTAGCTTGTTATAATTTCCTAAATAAACTGTTTGTGCAGGGTTGTCATAAGGGCAACTAGTATTGTAGTTTAAATATAAACATTGACGTGACCGCGTGGCGTCTGCCATTGGGCTCAACACACGCTTTTGCCCACTCATACTATACGTTCATACATATATTCCTTTGTATGGAAGGGTCGGTGTTGTAGGTAGTGTTGCCGAAACAGCTGTTTTACCGCAACATTTTTGTACACCCTTAGTTTAAAATGAAATAGTGACACTGGTCACAGATACATCTTCGTTTTACATGGGTAGAAACGAGAAGGGTCGGTCCTGTTATTGTTACTGATGTTCTCGGTCTGAGCTATGAACGTTTTCTATGAAGATTATTTTAGCTGGCAAAGCTGGCAGCACTGGTAAAGCACCATCGAAAAATCTGTTTGTATGTGTGTAACGCGACATTTTAAAACGACAAGCGAAAAAGGGTTCAATTTGATGTAGCGTCTATCTGCTCGTCCCAGTCAGCCTGTTCTATCAGATAGGTCCACACTCCTCCGGGTCCGCCTTCAGCCCAACTCCCTCAGTATGAGCATAAGCATATTAGGCGGTTCGGTTATGTGAAGAGTGGGGACTCACTAAAACGTGATGTTGAATCCAATGTGATGCTCAAGCGTGTGAAAATACCAGAAAGACGTGTTGCCATCAAATGGTTTCACTCCTGGCTACTGTCGCGTGATTTTAGCCAGTACGCCTGTCCTTGGTCTTCGTCCCCACAACCAATCTACAGTTTTCAGTGAACTATGGGTAAGAGAACGCATTTTTTGGGCATTCATTGGACATTGTTTAATATATTTTTATCAGAATTTTACTAATTTTATTTATATAGAATAAGTCCGATGTAGTAAATTTGGATGCAATATCTTGACAAATAACAAAACTCGGTCGATGATTGTATGGCAGCTATACGATATATCGGTCCGACCCGGCTCGTTTCAACGTGTTGCGTTGGAACAGACGGACACACGGATACACGGACGGGGACAGTTCGATTGCTCTGTTGATGCTGATTCAGAATATTTATAATTTACGGGGTCGGAGATGTTTTCCAAGGTACGTTGCAAACTCCTGGCCAAAATGAATATACCCTCTGCAAGGGCACACATTTTTGCACATTTTAAGCAGAGGGGATAAAATACATATATACTGTTATTTATTATTATTGCATTAAGATTGGCCATATCACTGGCATATCTCCTATGCTCCTGCAAGGGTAAAAAACCTTCAGCATGGCATTTGTAGCCTTTTTTCTGGTTATTCTATAAAATAAGAATCAGTTCACGAAAACATCGACTTTTTAACCCACTGTACAAGGTGAGTGCCACAAGTGCCACGAGTGGCAATATGGTATTGCATCGGCGCGTGTGCTACTGGTTATTTTGCGTATTTATGACATAAGTTAACAGACACCGGAAGTGATACATCAAGAACACGTGCGTTTCTCTGTGTACATTTTTCTTTTTACACGTTTTGAATTAACCTCATATCAACTGATAGTTCGCTTCTCTCTCGGACCAGTTTCGGCAAATAAAGCGTGTGATATTATTAGTTTAAACATTAAAATTTTCATATTTTTTATGCTGCTGCTACACTAGCGAAAAGGTCAGTCAACCAGTCTATAACGATGGAGGGATGTAATATTCAAAACAAACTTGCTCTGTTACACAGCTATGTTTTGGGATTACCAAGCCTCCTACTGCACGCAACATACAAATAGTAAATAGTTGTTCTCCATTAATAATTATTGTTTCGGGAAGTGCCCTGATTAAACATGTAACAATATGATTAGTTACGGATTGACTATTTACTGAATCAAATATAAGGATCACAAATTATAATACGTGGAACAAGCTGAACATTGGACTGTAGTTTTAGGTGAAGGGGTCCAGAAATAAGGTGACATGTTTTTAGCTTGAAAGCTTTAAAGGTAATAAATAACTTCTTTGAGCTAATTAACTGAAGTCATTTGGATGGTGTATACGACAAAACTGAAAAAAGTGCTTCAAACGCTTCATTAAAGTCAAAGAGTAACAGAACTGAAAAAAGCGTTGTTAAATAACAAGATAACTTTGTCTGATATCTTAGACATTCCGACTTTTTATCATTGTAGATTATACATGGCAAGTTTCTAAATTATTGCCAAAATTAGTAAAGGTATTGAGGCGAAAGAAAAAAAAATTCGGAATTTTTCACACTCAGTCGTCTGCACTGAATGGGCATGAACACGGAAACGGGATTTTAGCATTTTCGGGTGGCGATTCATGTCAACGACAGGCGACTCTGTATCAAATCAGCGCCTAATGTGGTATTGTCTCCAAAAGCAGTTCGTAAATGTGTTGCTAGCTTAGTGTGTCTGCTTGTACATACACGTACGTGTATACAGTTCTGCATGAATACATTCAAAAGGGAAATTAAACATTCTTAAAAAAAAACGGTTTTATTTATTGAGTATAGTTTTTAACGAATGAATTTTGTATTTTTGCTTGTTTTGAAATGTTGTTTATTAAGAAATGAGTACAGTATTGGGGCTGTAAACACATGTACAGTACTGTCAAGCCCAAAATGCATGTATTCATGCAAGAATCTTATACATACATACATACTTGCATGGGTGTGCTTGTGGTTTTGTGTGCGTATGTGAGTGAGTTACATGGTTAGGACACTTGCCCATCTGCTGAATCGTTTGCCTTATGTGTTGTTGGTCACACAGAGGTTTGATAGGCAAACAAATTTTCCACTCCGCTTTCTGCTGCTAATATTTAAAGCGACGTTTGTGGGTGTATATATATGTATGTGCATGTATGTGCTTGTTCTATGGCCATCGTCGTCAACAAACATTTTGACACTTACTGTAAAACCATTATTGTCAGTCAGTGTTAAGGCTTAGCTAAGTTTAAATACCTTTAGACAGATTAAAAGTCTCGTTAACCAAAATGTTTTTTGCTTTATGTGTATATGGATATGTGGCTATGTAGATATGTGGAGTGAAACGTTTCACTCCTATGTTGGAGATCCTCATTAGCTATTTTAATGTACATTATCTATTTTAAAAATAAGTTAATATGATCAATGCAGAGAGATTTGAGACCGTTAACATAATGAAAATATAATGTGAAAATTTCAGACAAACATCTAGGAAACTAGGAAGTAAAACTGGGAGAACGAAGGATATGAAGTGATTCTGACTGCTTCAGAATGTATATACGTTATAGCGTCGGAGATGTCTCACAATTGCGTAAGTAATTTCTATCCAAAATAATGGAATAAAATAATACTGAAATCTGCAACCAAATGAAAATGAATTCAGACCTCTGCGTATTAAACCTATGTCTATACATTACCGACATCTAATTTGAACGCTTCTGAATAATTGCAAAAGGTGATGAAATTATAAGCTTTGCGACTTATGGCGTGCATATGCTTGGGCCATGGTTCATTCTATACGTTGACTAATTACCATGCATTAGAGCTAAGGGTCACTCTTAATTACATTTAAGAAGGTCAACATAAATGAGTGTCAATGTGTGTGTTCGTCAGTCAGCTGTTTAGACGTGGACCCTTTTCGGCTTGTCTAATGTATGTGTGCATATGTATGTGTATTTACGGTGATATGTATTTCTATGCAAATGCGAATGTGTTGAGAACGGGTATGGCATTGTATGGGTATGAGTATGAGTATGTGTATGGGTACTTCACTGCATTGGTGTTCTTTATTGATCGTTCCAATTGGTTACACCTAGCTTGCTCCAAATGCGTCGGAAATTACAGCAGAAACTTTTCACATTTGTCGGCCAGTTTGTGGTTGGGCAGACGCAACTTTTTGTTTAGCTAGCCAAGCACTTTGCACCGTGTGTACACAAACACACATATATGTACATATATTTATATATGTACTTTCTTGTTCGGTCTGTGTGATTTTAAAATTTGCATGCCGATGCTCTTAGAGTGCAATCAAAGTGTAACTCCGGTGCGAAGTTTGCGTAGTCAGGTAAGCCCATAAGTATGCCATACTTCTTTGGAAAGTCAACCATTAATGCAGCTATTTGCGATGTCTTGGCCCACTGTACTCAAAACAGTTTTCCATAATTATTGTCAGTCAATTTCCGATTAATTGAGAATTTTTGGCACGTCCTTGTATAATCTGTGACCTTTGAATGCACGTTGTATGCAATGTAAGAAATAAGAATTCCGAAGAACACAGACTTATTGATCGATCCTCGTCTGTGGCACTCTGCGTAAAACGTAAATATAGTTTCCACGTTCGTTTTCGTGAGTTGCTGTTGCCGCTGATTGAGTGTAAACTTCCGGCGCATGCACGCCCCAAAAATTGGCTCAATCACTGAGCGTTTTGATATTAAATGCTTTAAACCACGGACAACGGGTTACGGACAGCGGGGTGCGGACAGTAGGGGGTGCAACGGGGTGCGGAGTGCAAAGTGGTAAACGGGGCACGTGCCACGTGGCATGATGCAACGAGTTGGAATTTGTGCGTGTATCGGGTTATACTGGTTCCTGCCTGTTTCTGGGTGTTTGCTTATAGTGTAAAAGTGTCATTAGCTGCAAAAAGACTACGCACAATGCGTGAATAATTGGCTGCGGCAGACAGCGATAATTTAAATTGTTAATGCCACAAAACCTGCCCCATGCACTCCAATATGCTTCATCAAAAATTCTTATTTTCTGACCCTATCCGATCCACAGTAGGTGTCTATGTCTGTGTGTGTGTGTGTGTGTGTGTGTCTATGGGAGTGTTTAATTTATGTGCATTGCATTCTAGCCGATAGACTTGCTGGAGGGTGACGCCACCCTGTACAGCATCGAAAGCGACGGCGCCAGCGACGTCGACGTCGGCGTCAGCTTTGGCTTTTTGTCACAAAAAGATTTATTTTATGGCACATTGTTACGAGCGCTGTTATTATAACTTAATAAGCGGCTAATTGTTGTTAATCAATTGTTTAACAGTTTACAGCTTGTTATTTCCAATGTTGTTTTTATACCCTGCATAGAAAAGGGACTAAAATGGGTATCTGTTTTTCCGATTTCCGGGTTAACGGAAATCAGGTTAACAAAGAATGCCCATCCCTGCCCAGTCGACAGCTGCATACTACTCTCTCTGTCTGTTTGTCTGTCGGTCTATTGTCTGTCTGTCTATTCGTTTGTCTCTCTGCCTGTCCGCCTGTCCTGTCTTTTTTGGGTTTTTGTACCACGCACAAATCAAGTTTTTATAAAGTTTCGTCAATCCAGTAACCTTTTCTCTTTGGGGTATAAGCAAAAGAGTTATTCAAGGAACTATGTTTATGTGTATGTGTACAAGAATGCGTTCTACATTGTAGAATGCAAACTCAGTGTGCAGCGTATCCCGCAGTCGAGTGCGTTCGAGTCTTCTCTACTTGTTGTTTTTATTGGCGTGAATTATTTGCATTTTTGCACATCCATTTTATTGGCGTTGGTTGTCGGCATTGGGATATGTATTGCATACGTATTGTGTGCTGCAGCATTCACTGTTTGTAGCTGTTTTTGTTTCTCACTGCATTTGTTATTTTTGCAGGCTCATTTTAATTGCAATTGTTATGCGCTTTTGTATTTGTGTTTGTATTTGTATGCAATTTCTTTTTCGTCTGTCTGCCTGTCCTTTAGTCCGTCTGTCCGTCCGTCCGTCCGTCTGACTGCATGACTCGTGATCTGTTAGCATATTTGGTGGTTATTATAATACCCAAAAGTGTGCTATGGCCGCATTAAAATTAACGACTGCTGCCTGCCAGTTGCTGACTGCAATTATTCTCTTATTTTATTGTCCGTTATAATTAAATCATTTCATTTTGTGAATTAAACAATTGTATGTCACCGGGTATGTCAGCGCCCACTCACGCACACACACTCACATACACGACTTTCGACTTTCACTATCGGCTTTTCGGGATTAACTGCGTTTTTAGTCTCTGTATGTCCCCAGATAGGTCTGCCTACTGTACAATGTACAATGTACACTGTGCACGTTACATATGCTTTGCACATGAATGCATGTATGTCAACATGAATACACACGCCACTCCCTTTATAATTGTATATGTAAAGACCCATTTATTTAATGACTCATAAATGTTAATTTAAATATGCAAGAAAACCTTTCATAATTGTTGCAGTTGAAGTTGCATTCCAGTTATGACACTCCTGGCAGCTACTGTCACTTCCAAAGGGATCTCTTTAAAAAGAATCTCAGAAAGAAAGGGTATCTTCGCCATGCATAATGCTGTATACCCTATAAAATTCTAAATAATTATGTCAAAGCTCCCCTGTAGCTAAAAAAAAGGAGAAAACATGAATCTAACATACGCCGACGCAATTTAATCCTCCTAATTGCTGGTTGAACAAATTTTGATGCACTATATCATTGTTTTCTGGTAAATTGAACAAACCATTCATCAACTTGGCAAAAAAATGAGAAATTAAATCTGAAATAATAGGAGCTAATTATGGTATTATGGCAACACAGTTAGGGATTGCGGAATGCACAAATGAAAGAGACACACTGTTACTTGGTGCAAGTATGTATGCACGTGTGTGTATTAACATATGCATTTGCATTAGAATTAGTTACAAAGGAAACTACGTTCATCTGCGTTCTTGACATTGAGCGCATTTTTCTTTCCGAGTTGATTATGCCGCTTTTTGTTGATTAAGAAAGCAGCGAAGTGTGACCGTGTTTCTTTTAAAATAAATGCGCTCTTGGCCTAATGCTCTCTTTTCAATCCCAAGAACGCATCTTTATTACGGAATGGAGTCGGGGAGTCGGGGGAGTGGAGTTAATTCGGCATGTTAAAATAAAACCTTAATTACTGTGCAAGATTAAATTGTAAAAAGAGCTTCCTGTGGCATTTAAAGTGTGATCCCAAGTGTGCAACAACCTAAGTCGGCCACAAGGTGCAGCTTGAGCCACCTGCCACAACGGCAACCCGCTTGCTTGTGGCACTATCTGCCTATTTTAGAGGAGTTGCTGTGGGCCAGACAATAGTCAAATTGGCGCTTGCAGCGCAACCAACAAGAGAAAGTTATCTTCAACTTTGGTTTACCGTCCATAAGACGAATGTGCAGGGCTAAAAATGTTAAGTGGGCTTTGATCTGGCAATGGAGTTGGGCCTGCTCTGCCGGGGGATAGAGACACGGGCCCGCGCCTGGGCCGGAGCTAGAGCCTGTGGCTGCGACAGGCCTCGCCGTCGTCGTCGTTTGCTTAATTTTCTGACGAAAAATTTGCACGTACTTAGGCGGACGGCAAAGTTTCAGGCATTTGTTGGGCAAGCTGCTTGCTGCCCTCATATTACCCCGCCTAGATACTAATGAAATTACGGCATAGCTTAGCCGCAGCTACAGCTACAGGTAAGACAGGAGCCCGAGCCCACCTCATTCCCATTCCCATTCCCAACCACTCTGTGTGATGTTATCTTGAGCGATAACAATCCATCTTTTGTCTACGTGGAACGTGTCGTTGTCGTTGTTTTTGCTATTGCTCTCTTGCGATGGGGCTACAGTAAAAATATTCTTACCTCTCTGTGTGTGTGTGTGTGTGTGTGTGTGTGTGTGTGTGTGTGTGTGTGTGGGGGGGGGGGGGCATAATGACTCAGCGTCGCAACAAGGAAACGAGAGAGAGGAGGGCATAACCGAAGCTAAGGTCTAAGTCGACATGAGTTACAGTTGCCAAATTAAACATCACCAGCATAAAATTTATGATAGCAGACATTAAGCCAAGGTCTGCCTGGGCTTGGGCCGCAAGGAGCAAAAAAGCGCAAACAAATTTTCCAACGAACCTCCCACCTTAGTTTCTGGATTCATCTTGGACGCTGTGTCTGCATATACGCGTACTACAATAGACCCAACTAAAAGATATTGTAAGATACTGCGCTGTCCTTTTCTAAAACTTTAGAGCAATTTAGTATTTTCTCAAGCATAATGAAAATGTTTTCTTCTTTTTCGATAATGAAATTTATAATGAAACTTATTTTTCGACATTTTTGGGCTTGTGTCGGTGGTTGAAGAGAAGAGAAAGTCGACGACTTGTAACACGTTTTATTCTGTTCATGGGAACCCTTTAAAGAAGATGACACACATGTGTGACACACACATCTACCTACCCATGTCTGTATATGTGTGTGTTCATATGTATGTATATGAGCTACTGAGCCAAAATGCTTAACGTAATTAAAAGTAGTTTTACTCTTGGACTCAAGCAGTACCTCAAGGTCCTGGTCTCTGGTCCCCAAAACCCGCAGAGCCTTACGTGATGCAGGAAGGCCAAGTACAATTTGGCAGCAAGAACTGCCATCATTACAGGCTGTGCATCCCAGAGCATACGACAAGTGTACGGGAAGACAGGGCCCAGCAAAAAGAGGCAAAGGACTTAGGACATCCTTGACGACGACGACAACGACGACGACGACGACGCACAGCAGCGCGAGAACAATGGAAATTACGAGTTTCAATTTGTACAAAAATTTATTATATCCATTAACTAAATGGGTTTCGGAAAATCTACAAGCGGGAGCCAGTGCCTTTGCCTCCGCACCTCCGCGCCTCCGCCTTTCCCATTGCTATTGCTATAACACCCACAGGCACAGCCACAGCCACAGCCTGAGGCAGACGCAAAGGAAGAGACAGAGGAAGAGGCAGTCAGAGCCGCAGCCACAGCCTCCACCGCCGCCAACGTCAGCGAAGCCGAAACTACCACCCAAGGTGGTGCGTTGTGGCCTGTGTAAACACGCATCAACATCAGGAACCGTTGCAGACACTGCCTAGCCACATGGACCTAGGACCTTTCATGCGGCAGCGCAAAATGTCAAAATTTTTGAATGGCGCCACTGCAGCTGTGCCATGAGGAGGCCATAGTCCCATAGTCCTTGCCTCTGTCTGTGACCCAACGTCATTGAGAGAGAGGTCGAGTTAGGAAGAACCACAATATGCCCATCTCCATCCCTTGTCCTGGTCCCTGTCCATGTCCCTGTCCTAGTCCCTGTCATGGCATTGGGCCCTATTCATGTCTCCGTACTCGTCCTTGACGTTGTAACTGTAGAAGTGAATCATCGACCGCAATATAAACTTTTATGCTTGGCTTATTTGTTTTGTCTGTTTGTTTCTGCTCTTGTTTCGTTGCGGGTCTTTTCTTTTCCATGATTTTGTCACAGCCTTTTCCTACTGTTCCTTCTTATTCAAGCATTTGTCTTTGAATGTTCTCTCTGCCGCATATCGCATGTCGCTTGTCACCTGTCGCCAGTCTCCAGTCTCCAGCCAGTCTCCAGTCGCCAGTCGCCAGTCGCAACTGGCCACTCGCCTGTCCACTGGTGTCCAGTGTCCGTTGTCCGTTGTCCTCTGTCCGGTATAAATGTTTTACATGGGCAACTGCAGGCGACATTTTAATACGTTTTGTGACCAACATTTTAATCAGTTATGTTAGATGCAACATGCGCATCCAATCTTGTGGAGCTCCTATCACATCAACAGGGTGTCACGGTGACTTCTCCCTCTATTCACAGTCAAGCACTGATTTTAAACGCCCCACTGCAGTTGCAAATTCATATTTCTCTGCTCGAATCAATTTATATTATTTAAAATTGCTTCCTTATTTTAAAATTAAAGGAAAATAAAAGGAAAATCGATTAACTTACTGCTATCTTGCAGTTACCATAGGGAAATCAATCAACAAAATTTAAGTAAAACTCGGAATAAACATCGTAAAGCTAAAAGAGAAAACCGTAGGGACTATTAAAGTCATAAAGACTTTGAGAAAGTCCTAATCTCAGTCAAAAGTGTGTTTCATTCATCTTCCATAAACCTCAAGATGTTACACTCGCATTTGTGGGCGCAGCATCAGCTCCATTCCCCTTTCTGCCACCTCCCCCTCCCCAGATGCTGGATGAGGCTGCTGCTCGACTGGATGCATAGAGCCAGTTCTATCGATACATTTGCACAATTTAATTTAACCGCAACGCAACTTTATTACTTTTCATTGTCTATGGCGTTTGGTGCACTCGTGCCATTGCCTTTTGATCTCCTCTATTGAAATGTCCTCCATCGTCTCGTGTTTGTTTCAATCTGTTCCCTTTCCTCTTCAATCCCTAACTCCACTGTCGTTGTTCCAGCTCCGACTCCACCTCCGTGTCAGTCTCATTAATATGCGTGACATCAGAATCAGTTTGAGTTTAGATAATTTAGACTTTATCAGCGCTAGGCAAACGGTAAACGAAGAAGAGCAAGGACATTGGAGACAGTTGAGAGAATTTAGTCTTGGATTTCGCAAAAGAACATCAACAACATCGACAAAACAAAAACAAAGAGCAAAACCAAAACAAAACCAAAAATAAAACAGTGCCAGTTTATTTGAAATGAAAACACACGTGGCTCACCCCGAGCGGTCTAGGGCGGCACTGGCACTCGGCAGTCGGCATTCAGTTTGAACAGCTGGTGAACAAAGTTTTGCTACTGATTGAGGTGACGTGAATGGCACCAATGGCACCAATGGGATGGGCTGGTATGGGATGGTATGGGTATAGATGGGCCGGCTTCCGCTTGCCGTTGTGATTTCAATAAGACAGTGTTTAAGATTTTCAATTTTCGTTTGTAATCAGCAGTTCGTATTTGTAGCTGTAGCTATATGAGTATGTGCGTGTATGTGTATGTCTACTTCTGCTTTCGGGCATGGTATTGGTGCTTTCGGGCGTGGTATTGGTGCTTGTGTTTGTAGATGTGCTTTTGCTTGTACGAGTACGAGTACCACACCGCAGGTGTGACAAAAGTCACTGCGAAGGTGAAGCTAAAAATGCAAATGTTTCCCACACGCCGCGTTGGTGTTCTTTGAATTTTAATTCTCAACGCGACCAACTTACGCTGCACCATCAGCGCCAACAGCAGCAGCAACAGCAGCAAAGGAAGAGGAATAGCATCCATTTCGCATTTCGCATCTCGCATTCTGCATACTCAAAGTCTTGTTCCATGGTTGCTCATTGCAAAATAATTTGCATAAGCTGTGCCCTGCTACGTCTTCTTCCTCATCTTATCTGTACCGCCTGTCGCCGATGCCAGCGATTGTGTTTATTCCTCTATCTCCCTCTTCTTCCCTCCTATAGCAGGCTTGCAGTTTTTCTTAGTGTTCTTTTACTTCTTTCTTTTTCCTTTTCTGTTTGTTTGGTTTGCTCCGCCGTTCAACAATTGAGTCGCAATTTGTGTTTCTTTGGGCTTAGATGCTGAGAGGCGTCTGTTTCAATGGGCACCAAAATTAACAGCTACAATATAACCAGTCCTTAAGTCACCACGCGACTGCATCCTGGACTCCCACAGTGCCTAGCATCACTGCCCCATGAACTGACCTAGGCTGGTCTACACATTGAATCACAGATTCAATTGGTAGATTATTTTCGATTACTTTCGCAATCGCAGATGAAACCATCTTTTAATACAACTAATTACGGGGTATATCAGTGGTGTGCACTCTACTGGCCAAACCTATTTATTTGAGGGTTGACACATGACCAAACATATGTCGGGCACAGGCACAGGCACAGGCACAGGCAAGGCAGGTCAATCGTGGCGAACCTCACATGCCATGACTATGACTTAAATATTTATTGAATGTGCCACCAGAGATAGCATCGGAAGCTGGGAGCTGGGAGAGTGGGATGCGAGGTGCGGCAGCAGACTGGCAGACTGTCGAATGGTGACTGCTGACACTGCTAAGTCATGCCACTGGCGCGGGTCCAGCCGCATGCCCCATGCCCCATGCCCCAAGCTCCATTGTCCATGCCTCATTCCCTAACCCCTGTCAGCATCAGTATCAGCATCAGGTCCCACAGCAAGTCGTAATCATGGCACAATTGAGAGGGCAAACAACACGTGCTGCATGCGGCGCCTTAAACTTGTTGTTCGTTTAGGAATCGCCATGTATATAGATATTAGATCGGGAAAAGCAGCTACAGCAGATACAGATACTGGGGCACTAGTAAATGTCTACAAATTGCTGCAGACAGGAGGAGGGCTTCGACAGAAGCTCGACAACTGTTGCCATTGCAAAAGTAGCCTATTTACAGTGGGATGGTTTAATAGTCCGACACAATTTTACGTTCGAAATTGCAAGTGCTCTACGGATTTCACTTGCTTTACTTTAAACCAATCTGAGATGCTGCTTCACATGTCTCGCACTGTGTAGTCAATCGACAATCATTTAATCAGTGCTTTTTGCTTTGCAGATAAGATTTACGGAAAAGACAACAATGAAAATTCTGTTATTCACTGGTTCTTATGGCATTTCTGCTCACCAGATTAACCATTTTCTCCCACTGTGCATAGGGCGGAAGACTAGCTCGCAAATGAACCTTGAAAAGTCATCATTGATACTGCTGCTGGTCGGGGTGGTCGGTGGTCTGGAGAAGGGGGGACTGTGAACTGTCAACCGTCTCCCGTCTGGTCGTCTGCCCGTCTGTCCGTCTGTCTGTTAGTCTGACTGTTTCTATGTCATTTTCCAGAGCAATGTATACACATCACGTACGTGCCTACACTGGGCTACCGCTACAACCCATTACACTTACACACACCCAGAGCGAGAGAGAGAGAGAGAGAGGTATAAAGGAGTGGCAAGGGGGGAAGGGAGTGGGACTGGGGCAGACAGTTGTCTCAGTGGCAATGTTTACTTTTTGCCGTCTATTCGAGCCTGCCGCGTGTGGTGTCTTATTGGGTTTTACCCAAAACCCATTTAATAATCTCATTTTGCCACAATAACAGAAAATATGATTTTTGTTCGCAATCACAATCTGAACCGCCAGGGCCATGGCCACTGTCAGGAGAGCAGCGGAGACACATGTCCATATGTGTGACTGTATCTGTATCTGCTGTATCTGTGAGTGTGAGGGACTGAGAGCGCGTACGAAAATGCGGTTGAAGACTCTGATAGGGACCTTGTGGGGGACTTGTGATTGCGAATGCGGAATGGGTGGAATGGCGGAACGGGGAATGGGAATGGTGCGTCGAGAGGTAAGTTCAACAAGTAATTGAATACGTACGTGCCGAGCATTCTCAATAATGAAAATTTCTTGTCATTATTTATTGCGTGTTATCCTTTTTATGAATCCTATTAGTGGAATTACTTTTGGATTATACCATGCTTTGTACATCACCCCCCCTCCTTCCTTCAGGTTGGGTTTACAAAATGCCTTCACAATGATTTGGTGCGAGTACGATGTCATACACCTACACACAGACACACAGACCCAGCAGATACGGATGTATCAGGTACATGCACCAGAACAGAATCGAAGTAAATCAAGTAATATTATCTGCCTAATGATGTTCAGTGTGTTTTGTGCAAATTTAGATTGATAGCCCCATTGATCTGGCATGATTTAGCCAGAGTTTTAACTTTTTGGGCTTCGCTATTAGTTGAGTATTAATACTGTCATGTCATGGTCAGTTGATTGATTGCTCCAAGAATAGATCTGAAGGTGCAGGTGTCTGAAAAGTCTAAACTAATTTGACTAATTAGCGGGGTATAATGTGCACATGCTCATTATGCTCATTATACTAGAAAATGTAGAGGAGCCCAAAGGCTTTTTGGTCAGTTCCAAATGCGAAGGCGAACTCAACGCTCAATGCTATGCGAAATGTTTATGGGGCATCACTGTTACTGTACTTTATTGGCTGGCTGGAGCTGGCTGGAAGCTGTAGCTGCTTGGTTTGGCTAAGTGGATATGGCTGATTTCGTCACTCTTAGGGGGATTTGTGTGCTTTCATTTTAATTGAAAACGCCCTCTAGATGTACTTGCGCAATTCATATTTATTTAATATCCATTTTGTTTATTTTTATGAGGGATCTAATTAATTTGTTTTTAATTCAATTTAACTTAATGGCTGGAATAAAATGAGTGTAAGTGGCTCCAGTTTCCTCATGCCTCGCTCCCCCTCCGCTCCGGCTTATGCCATTGGTGGGGCTTGTCCTCCACTTCCACTTCCCCTTTCCCTCATCCATCTTTTGCCACACTTCCCCCACCCTTTACCCCCTCTGACCATACTACATCGTCCTCTCCATGCATCATCTTGTGCAGACGAAGACTTTGTTGTTTTTGTTTTCACTGCTGCCTTGTTGTTGTTGAGGCTCTTGTTGTTGTTGCTGCTGTTGTTGTTTTTGCTTTTGTCGCTTTGCCAAGCAGCGAGCGGCGAGCAGCGAGCAGCGCATTTACTCGTATAAAATGGCGCACATTTACGCTGTTTATTGGCCTTAATGCCGGCTTGCAAACGAAATTTACATTTTAAAACAGTTTGCTGTGCTTTCTACTCCTTTGGTCCCCTCCTTCATGCTCGGCATCGCCATTTGTT
The DNA here is from genome assembly GCA_018903425.1 of Zaprionus nigranus. NCBI lineage: Eukaryota > Metazoa > Arthropoda > Insecta > Diptera > Drosophilidae > Zaprionus > Zaprionus nigranus. The sequence goes on along the minus strand of JAEIGD010000045.1, from coordinate 616,447 downwards.
TCAACATTTTCATTGGATTTAAGTGGAAATTCATGTGTACAAAAATTTGCGGCAGTAATTTACGGTCAATGAGCTCTGGAAAAGTTATTCATACGCAGATGCTTGCTCTCGTCGCTTTGCCTCGTATTTTTTTCATTTTCGCTTCATTTTTTTCTGTTCTTGTTCCACCATCGCCTTTGCTATCTTTATCGCCGCTTTCTTTTCTCTCTCTCCCTCGACTGGACATTCTTGTACGGTGGGCACACTCGGACCACTTCAACCACTTGATTTTTTTGCCACTGGCTAAACTGTTGGAGCCGTTCGAGCTCGAAGTCGCAGTCGCAGTCGCAATCGGACTCGTACTCGGACTCCAAATTGAAGCAAGTGCATTTACAGTCTCTTAAGCAGCTAAAGCAACAACAGAAGCAGCATCAGAGCCAGCAGAGCTTATCGATTTTCCAGCATCGCCTTTCAATGTCGAGCCTGCTGCAAAATTAATAGCTTGCGACAACGTCATTGCCGCGCTGTGACAACGCCGTGCCCCCTCTGGCCTCTCGGGCTTGTCTGGGCTGGACGGGGCTGGTCGCAGCTTAAGGTAAACACATTTTCCCGTGCATTCATTAATAAGACAAATATTTGTGGGGCCAAGCCGAGGGCCGACAAAGAAGAGTTGGACATTTTAAGTAAATAGAATTAACAACAAAAGCTGACAAGCCCGTAGGCCGCAGCCATTGCCGTTCACAGTTCACCGTTCACCGTCGCCCACTGCTCACTGCGCCACGCATTACGCATCTGTCGCCCATCCGTGATAACCCTCCCTGTATCGCAAACCTTTTATGGACTTGCAAAACGTTCACTTTAAAAACTGGGACACGTTCTTTACTTTATGAACTGAACACGGAACTGTCGACATGCACACGGCCAACGGCGAATGGAGGAGGCCTAAAACGCCTTACTTCACACCGCGTTTACGACGTTAACGACTGCTCAGACAAAGTACGTTTTAACCCGACCCGACTGTCCCAACCGTCCCCGTCCCGGCAGAAGGCGGCAAACAGACCGCAGATTTTTTGTTTTAAGTATTTGTTTACTTTTTGTTTAATAAAGAGTCTTTTCCACTGTAAGCCGATGCTGGCTTTCGCTCTGCGCTCATCCGGCGCTGGCATTGCGATAATTTCATATTGCACTATTCAAGGCAGATCAGAGCTGCATCAACTGCAAAATTCCTTAAATTTCTGATTGATCGCGGCTGATACTGAAAAGTATGCCGCTTTTTCTGGGACTACTGTACACACTCACACACACAAAAATGTACACGTATGTGCGTCCTGCAGGTGGATTAATTGTATTTGTATTGCTTCTTATTGGCCGATTGTTGTCCTTGTTGATGGACATTTGGCAGCGTTGTTGTGGTTACCATTGATTTTGTTTCGTCCCACGTTCGCGTATTTTTCCCCTACAAGTGCCATCTGCAATTGTATGTGTGTGTATGTAAGGAAATGTGAAAGTGCTTTTGTGGCGATGTGCGTGAAATTACACTTAAGAAAATTGCGATTCAATTAAGATTTCCCTCTTCATGTCTAGTCCAAATGTTGCAGAGAGAATATTTATTCATTTACAGTCCAAGATTCACTGATTTTAAATCCATCTCTAAAACAATATCCCATGATGGCGCGCAAGCACCTGTTGCTGCCTCATTTATAGATATATTCATGGCCAGAATTAATGTGTTCCATGGCGTTTTTGAATTATCAGTTATCTTGTCGCAATGTTCACATAGTACAAAGTGAAGATCAACAGAGCACAATTGAATATAGCGAATGCATATGCATTAATGTGCATGTGAGGTTCACTGAGTGAATAAATTTGTGGGCTGATGAATTATCGTTCGTATCTTTTTCCTTAAAGATAAACTTACATATCTACATAGGTATTTAAGGAGGTACAATGTATGTATGTATGTATGTAGGTATGTACATATGTGTTATGAACAAATACATAAATGCATACATATGTTTATATAGTGTACCATGTACATATATGTACATAGGTGCATTAGCATTTACATTTGTATGTATGCATGTATGTACATATATGTACATAACTAGGTAGGTTCATACATATGTATGTATGTGCATACCATATGTTCCTTGCCTTGACCGGCCGCTGCGTAATTGTTAGCTGTGAATTTTAATCCCTTTTGGTTCAACGTCACGTTGTTGTTGTTGGTGTCGGTGTAACTGCTGCTGCTGCTGCTGTAGCTCCTACTAGTACTGATGATGTTGCTGTTGCTGTTGCTGTTGCTGGTGTTGTTGTACCTATAGCTGCTTTTGTTGCTGTTGTTTTAATGCCAAGCACAAACAGTGGCAGGCAGTTTCTTTAACGGGATGTGGTTGTTTTTGCTGTTGTTGCTTTTATATCGCAGTTTGGCGCTGGCCGCTGTTGTCGTTGTTGTTGTTGTTGTTGTTGTTGTTGTCTTCATTCATCAGAATGGAACCTTGAATAATTAAAAGCAGTTTCTGATTACCTACCACATCGTTATACGCTCACAATCACAATCTATACACAGCAGCAGCACTCACACACACACACATACTCACACAGTCACACATACATATGAGTGTAAGTGTGAGTGCACGTAACGGAAGGAGGCTGCTCTTCTGCTGTGTGCGTGTCTCTAATTAAACGGCAAACAGGATTCGAGTTGAGTTGAAAGCGCAACGAAACAGGAAACGGAAGCCAGTCGCCATACAAGCGGCCGACCTATACACACACACACACACACAGACAACTGCCGCTGACACAACCACAGATACACATACACACACACATTCATGATTGCGCTTGTTTGTGAGGCGAGACTAAGCAGCATTCACATAGACATTACAGTATACCGGCCAACAATCACCCGTGCACCGTGGAATAAATCAGCATTTTCAGCGTAATTAATTTGTTGTTTTTAAGTATGTGCGCGCGCGTTGGTGACAAAATGTAATATATTGTTTATTTTTTGAAATCGAATATTTAATACTTAACACAATGCAAATAAGGAGCACAAGCTCTTAGCCTTTTACTTTGTTTTTTATACCTGCTACCCATAGGATAAAAGGGTATTATAACTTTGTGCTAACCGGAAATGTATGTAACAGGCAGAAGGAGGCGTAGAAGATCCCAGAAACTATATGCATACATTTTGCTAAGCGCCTCGATATAGCCATGTCCGTCCTTTGATAAACACAATAATTATGGACAGCCACTACAGCTTTCGTGCTTGTAAATTTTTCAATAAAAAATTTGTTTTTTTCTCTTCATAAATTTATGAATAATATAATATTATTCATTTAAACACGTTCTTTTATTTTCAAGAAAAAATTAATAAAGTCAATTTGAGGATAAGTTTGCAGATAATGCTAGGAGGTAGACGAACTAGAACTAATAAAACAAATTTATTGCCCACTGTGCCTGCCTGACCTCGTGTAGTAGTTGCAATTGTTGTTGTTAGTGCAATTTACGCCCTGCTCATTTTGCCATCATTGTAAGCCCTTCTACACTCACTCATCTACATACACACATACATAGATATGTTTGTAAATGTATATCTCTTTTTTTGCATCACGTTTTTTTCGCTACCTGGCAAAGGCAGTGTCAAAGCCCGTACTTTGCGTCCCTTGACTGTTGCACATTGTGGTTGCAACATTGGGTGAGCGGCCACAAATTACGTAATTCAATGGGCCCTCTCAAAAATACATATTGGTTAAAAGCTATGTATGGGTATGTACGTGCACACACACACATACATGCATGCATATGTTTGCAAGAGCTTCCTACCCTAATAACCGGACGCCTGCAGATAGTCCATGTTGAAATCACACGGACGTAAAAGCAGCCGCAGCCGCTGCCGCTGCCGCAGCCACAGCCCGACACGTCATTCACATCTCATTCATAGAGTGAGGGGGTGCCGGAGAGGGGGATCGGTCTTTGGTATGCATTAATTGCAAGAGCAGGTTCCGATGGGTAACTGAGAACTAAACGGTCCAAAGTGGATGAAAGTTTGAATGGACATTAAAAGTCGATTGCCAGAGTATACATATTGTTATACCTGTGTAGTTATTGTTTCTGAACAGAATTGTAATAGGAACTCTTTGATTATGACTGTTAATAAATTTGTGTATTTGGGCGTTGTCAAATTGGGCCCAAATTCATTCATTGATTATTCTGGTACTTCTGTTTTTGCTCTGGGTCAGGTATAAAAAGTTACATCAAACGAGCTGCTCGTTTATCAATAAACCTATAATAAATTGGTAGATCGGTAGTTATTTACTTAAGTATTTTAGTATTGACTAAAAGTCAAAAGCTGAAATAACAAGAAGCGCGCAAAAGTAGATCGATCAACCATGGAGAAATATCACAAAATGAAGTAGGAGTACACAGGGTGCCGGAGCTTAACTCGATCAAAACAAATAACGACAATGAAAAAATATCACGCAATTAGAAAAATAAAAAAGATATGCTAAAAGAAAAATAAATACTCAGCGAATTAGCAAGGGGAGAGAGAAGTAAGGGAGAGAGGAGCACAGATAAAGACAAACGAAGTGCACATAGTGAGAGAGGGCAAACGAAGACAGCCTGCTTGTTTTGTTCTGTGCAGCACAACAAGTTACACCAGGCGAACAGAAAAAACAGCAGACAGGCAGCATTCCAGTTGAAAGCTGTATCAGTCAGCTTTTAGTAAGCAGCTTGCATGCTGCGTTGCATCGGTTGGTAATCGACGCATTGAGGTGTCGCAGAGTTGCATCAGCGATAGTTGAGGATCGCCACCTAGCTGCATTTTGGGGAGTGCATAGCAGCTGCCTTGCCACCTAGCTGCATTTTGGGAGTGCATTCCAGCTGACAGCTGTATCAGTCAGCTTTTAGTAAGCAGCTTGCATGCTGCGTTGCATCGGTTGGTAATCGACGCATTGAGGTGTCGCAGAGTTGCATCAGCGATAGTTGAGGATCGCCACCTAGCTGCATTTTGGGAGTGCATAGCAGCTGCCTTGCCACCTAGCTGCATTTTGGGGAGTGCATTCCAGCTGACAGCTGTATCAGTCAGCTTTTAGTAAGCAGCTTGCATGCTGCGTTGCATCGGTTGGTAATCGACGCATTGAGGTGTCGCAGAGTTGCATCAGCGATAGTTGAGGATCGCCACCTAGCTGCATTTTGGGAGTGCATAGCAGCTGCCTTGCCACCTAGCTGCATTTTGGGGAGTGCATTCCAGCTGACAGCTGTATCAGTCAGCTTTTAGTAAGCAGCTTGCATGCTGCGTTGCATGCATTCCAGCTCAATTATTTTTTACCTGCTGCTGTTGCTGTTCGCCTGGCAAACGAAGGCACCATCGCGTGTTTTGTTGGGTGCAGCACAGCAAGTTACACCAGGCGAACAGAGAAAACAGCAGACAGGCAGCACTAAGTGAACAGACAAAAGAGAGAGGGCGTGAGAGAGGACGAGCGCAGAGAGAGCGCATGTGTCACGTGTCAAACTCGATCAAAGCAAAGACAGTGTGAACTGTGCTGATTGGTTGACAACAAAGAGAGCAGAATTTCGCGTCTTCTAATCCACTCTCCTTGCGATCTCTTTGATTTACTTACTCAATTATTTTTTGCCTGCTGCTGTTGCTGTTCGCCTGGTGTAAATTGACTTCCAGCTCTACTCAGTCGCACAACGACACCGGAACGATAAGCACAGACGTAATTCTTTATGATTTGCAATCGTTTCAATATGTGCGTGCATGCATGCATAAGCTCGCATATGAATGTGTGCGTTGCTTGTAAAGTTTGACAACAGGCAAATACTTGGGCCAGCGCGCTGGCAGTCTGAAGTCAATTTTACGGGGACCCGTGGTTTAACAACGTTACTTAATGAATACATATGTGTTTACTAAGGGAATTGAATTGTCGATTTACATATATCCTTTTTATGTTTGGTAACCCGGGGTCCCAGGCAGTAGAGAATTTGTCGGAAATCCGGACTTATCGGAAGCTTTATCTCCTAAACTAAGGCGAAAACGTTAATTTTTTACTTAGTCTGTTCATCTTATCTTATCGAGTTCTATCAGAATTAATCATCAGATCGACCCGGAAACTGTACTCCTGCCCTTGTTATATATATCTATGGAACCTTAAGAAGTTCCGATAATTGTTCCATTGCATTTACATATGTTATAAAATTGTTTTAATCTTGCATTAGTTATATTGCAGTTTTTGATTATTTGATGCAACTTTAAGAAGTTTCGATACTATCGATTGGCATAAATGATATTGGCGGTCGGCCATTTATACAATCGCCATGTAGTCAAATTGTGCGTTATTGGAAGTTAATACAAACAAACTATATTATTATTTAGATGTAAACAGTTCATACAAACATAACACTGTACGTATGTTATATTTTCAGTTTATATAATTTTTGCTGTTGTTGCTCAGGTAAGTTGATGACTGTAGTCACTCTGAAATAATAAAGTGCCTCATTTATTTTGCGAATGGCTAGGTGACCAACCGATAAGACGGCATTTTACTATAATTGTCTTGAGCAGGAGAAGGGAGTAGCGGTGACGACGGTTACTACTCTAAAGCAAATAGAATTTGCATTATCAAAACTTAACTCGAGTACAGCGGAGAAAATTTAATTGGGCTCACTTTCTTGTGGAGAAAATCCTTTGGGTACTGCGAGTCTTTGCAAGTGTCAGCGAAATAATAATATTAGGCTTGGTTACTGTTAGATATTGTAACTGGGCTCTTTGCCTGATTAGCTATTAAAGCCGCTTGTCGCTGAAGAATCGCAGGCTCGCAACTGCCGACTACTGAATGGTGGGTGGTGAAGGTGGTGAGGGTGGTGAGGGCGCGTACCGAGTGCTGACTCCTGATTACTGGCTAGTCAAAGCATTCATACGGGGAACAGCACAAGGATTGTCGCATTCATTAGGGAAAACAGCAGGTGATGCGCACCTGGGGTGCTACAGCTGCTGTCCTCAAATTGTAATTCATAACTGCCTGTGGGCATTTTCAGCTTTAGTCTAGTATTTCTTTGCTTTTAATTCTCTTATGGGAGGGTGTTCTGCTATTGCCACCGGAAACGGAAGTCGCTGAAATGCGCACTGAAAATTTCAAAATAATGAGTGCCGAGTGCCGTGCCAGGTGCCTCGTAACTCCCATCTTTCAACTCATACCTACCTGTTAAGCCGCGTGCCGCTTGCTGCCTCTGCTCGCTGCTTGCCATTTCCCACCTGCCACTTGCCATTTGCCGCCTGCCGCTTGGCCGCTGTGCGCTCCACTTTACGACCTATTGTTGCTGTTGGCGCATTGCGATGCAGCGTCGCGTGTGATTTTGATTAAGCGCTGCTTGTTTGCGCAAACCTAAGCAGAGGCAGAGTATCCTAAAAAGAAACGAAATGAAAAGTGAAAAGCGCACTTCGCTCAAAGCCTTTTCCATTTCAATTTCGAAAACCAACGTAAAGCTAGCGCCGTTCAGTGTCCCGTGCGCATGTTTCTGCAAAATGCTAAATTACAAACTGCACAATAGACGAGGGGTGGCTATCCACTATCCACTATTTACTATCCACCGGTAGTTTACTATTGTGACGCACTGCCATTGTGCGCTGCTAATATGAACTGGCACACAGAGAGAAAGTGTTGTCTTAATATTGTACTAATCCACATGTGGCACCTGCATGACCACACCCGAGTACATTCGCAATTCAACACTTGATAGAACCCATAATTTAATTAACGGCCAACTCTCGGCAGCGTTGGCTGTGTGTGCTTCTTTTGTGCAGTGTACGAATAAACGCATATTAAAGCGATACCAACTCACACACGCAACAATATAATTTAGTTTGTTTAAGGGTGGCGTAGTCCGGGGGCCAGAACAAATTATTTGGCCATTGCTTCAGCATTTTTCCTGGCCAGCAATTGCTACACGCTTGGCTAAGCAGAGCACTAATCAACTCATGAAATACCGTTTTGTCAGTCTGCATATGTATTTGTATGGCAGCCCAGCATTACTATTGAGTCATTGCCCACTGCTTAGTGGGACGTGGGTGCGATAATGCATCCATGCGGAAGCTCTAGTCGCTGCACTAACTGAAATGGCGTCAGCACATCATCATATTGCCGCTTTGTATTGCTATTTTTCCAATCATAGATCTGCAGATTGCTCGATCGCAGTTTAATGAAAGGAGCAGCATTTGTCGGGGTAGTTGGCAATTTGATTGGATGGAGGAACTGTCAGATCTGGCTTTAATAAGTAAAGTATTCATTCATTGTTATATGATGCATATAAATATTAGCTTTACGGTTCTATTCAGCACAATTTGCGCATTGCATAACATTCTCCTAGAGATTATTTCGACCCTTTGAAAGTCGCAAAACACACATATAAAGTTGGAACCAAACATAGTTGGATGGCTTTAAGAGTGATGACCGGTTCTGTCAATGATCTTAGTAAACATTTTAATAATATTACCCCCTGACCTATCTTGTGTGCGTGTGTGTTTGCCCCTGTCATATTGTCAACTGAGTAAGCCAAGTCCCTTTCTGTGTCTTTGTGTCTGATAAGCGATCCTGAAAATGTGGTTCACACGCGTGGAAATTGCCGCAAACGCCTAAGGAGCCGCACAAATGTACATAACATTCCTGCCCGCATGCGTGCGTTCATGGATGTAGGTATTTATGTATGTATGTGTACATAAACAAGCAATACGATATTTGCGAAAGTGCAATAAATTTCATATGAAGTCCGTAATCGATTTTGACTTATTGAAACATTATGATTGAAAGACATTTATGAGTGTACGTATAGGTCTCTAGGGGGTCAATGCCAACAGAAACGCTGACAGCCGACAGGGCCGGGGTCGGAGTCAAAGTCGGGGTCGGTGTCGGGGTCGGGGTCGGGGTCGGGGTCGGAGTTGATGTCAGTTAAAATGGGGAGCTTCAGAAGGCAACCCGCAAGAATGGGAAATCGCACAATCATCAGTTATTAGGGCTACCACGGAAGTCGTAAGAAAGCCAGTAAACATAACATAAAACGAAATGCAGACATTGCCAGTGCCAGTGCTCTGTTCAGTTGGTAGTGGGTTAGCTAAGCGGTTAGCTAATGCAAGTATTCGTGTTTCTTGGCAATGGCAATAACAGACTAAGCTCACAGGATATAAGCTCGCTTATACGTGTAGATCCCAACTTAAGCGGAAATCGAAAGAGGGCAACGGGAATGTGTGCGTTTGTCTGCTTCTGTAGTGGTGTGAATTTCAGTATGGGTGTGGCAGTAAGTGTGTGTGTGTTTGTGATTGGGGCGTGTGTGGGTACAGTTTTGCGCCAACATCACTGTCAATTGGCGTCAACCTGCAATGCCGCCAAAGAAAAAGCCAACAAATCTTTGAAAACAAAACAAAAACAAAAAGTGTTGTAGTTGGTCAATGCGGTGAATGAGGGATGGGTGGCAGGGGGCCTGAAATGGTAATGGGAATCGACTTGAGTAATCGAAGGGGAATCAAATTGGGCTGTAAACACGTAGATAATGTGCTCATACAATTCAATATGCGTTCACAACCCAACCACGCACCCACAGGTCGCTTTCTCTACCCAGCCAGCAACCCGAGAACACAACCCACCCAATCACGCACAAACTCGTATAACTGGCTTCTATTGCGTGTTCAACCGTTTGCTCTTCGATTTCCGCCTCCTCCCCGCAAGAAACCCAAACCCAATTCCACACCCCACCCGATTTGGACTCGACTCCACTTGTATATGTCTTTTCATTATACTTCTTGGTGTCCTGTCAAGTGTGTGCTTCATGCATGTGTCTGTGTGTGTGCCTGTGTTATATGTTTGGCGTGGATTGCCTTGAGTTTTGTTTGCTTCTGCCATGTTTACTTTTTGCGTGTAGTTTTATTTGCGGCTCGTAAAAAATGGACACCCGAATGTTTGCTCACATTCACTTTATTTATTCGAGAATTTGCTGTTTACTGGCATCACACTGACATTTTTATTTGCTGTCAATGAGTTTAACATGTTTGCTGAATGTCAAGTTTTTCTGGCATGAAAACGCTTTAGCCTTACGAAGATTGCTATTTCCCTTGCAACGCAACAAGACATTGCCTAGATGTCTTACCCCACTTCTTAGTCTCTCTCTTTCTATTGCTTTTAAGTGTCAGTTTGGGTCAGCGTTCTGCTTCTTATATGTACAAGGTCCCAATTGGAATCGGGCACAGACGGAACAAATGCTTATAAATCAATTCAACAGTAGCAAATATTGTGTCCTATAGGACTTGCCTAATTATTTGTGTATTGGCAGTGTATCTAAAATACACACTGTGTATCTAATATTCATGTGAAGAGCAATTTGTGTTTGTTTTGTACTTGTGTGTGTGCCGTCAGAATGCCTCATAGAGCTCCTTTATCTAATGTGAGGAAATATTCTTTAATAAAATTAAAATTCTTTCCGTTTTTTGCTCTTACGAGCCTGGAGCACACATCAATAAGGGCAACAACAGCTTTGTCACGCACTCGAAAATCCTTTAACGCATAATTTACGAAATGAATTTTAATTAAAAATCTTCATGCAAACCTTAGCTATTTTAATTGAAGCTTAATGACGTCATGGCACGGTCCTTGGCCGCCGTCTCAGCAGAATGGGGGGAGGACAAATTAACGCCAACAAGAATGAAAACGAGAACACGAGCGAGAAGGTAAAGACGAAGGAGCGGAAAGAATGGAACGGTAATTAAGCGTTCCAGTAAACTTGACTTGTCTTTAGGCAAACACATCCGTGTCATGCAATGGAGTTAATAAAAGCAAATGGCTTAAACAGAAATGTGATACAATATATTACGAAAGCTGAACACTTATTAGGGAGGAATCTTAAAAAACAATTGAAATTGCTTTGTGATTGATTGTATACAAAATGCAGGTTAAACAAATCAACATTTTTCTCACGATTTATTACAAAATAAGTCATAATTTCCTAGTATAATTGTAAAACACAAATAACCTCCGCTATACCGAAGGTAACATTTCTTTGTTGTTTGATTTCCATTCGATTAGTTTAGTTTCATAAACTAGCTTCCGGGATGGGTTCAAACAACTTAATTTCCGCATTTTACCTCAGATATATAAAAACAAATTATTATTATATTACGTTCATACATACACACATTATTAATACGCACACTTTAAAACCCTCAAGCTATTTACTTAATGAATAGCACATTAATTTCGTTGGATCACTATATTGTGAAATATCTTAATAATAAATATTCGATTGAGACTAAAAATAATGTAACTGACTATATAAATATTGTTTGCTGAATAAACCGTAGGGTATATTACATGCCAGCCCACCCGACCTTAGCTTTTTTTACTTTTCGGCTTATGTTTCTGTTTCTGTCGTGATTGCTTATGTGGACCGAGGTCTGTTTTGCCGATGATGGGAAGGTGGCAAAACACACAGTGTGCGACGAAAAATTGCGGACACGACGTAAGCTGATTAGAGGGTGAAATGACGTGAAGCAAGCTAACTTAGAATTTAATGAAGCTGCAAAGTTAATTGCCCCAATGTTATGTTTTAATTAGGAAATCAGCTAAGGACCGACAGCTATAAAAGATACATATATAACAAACATATATACATATGTATATCGGAATATTTATGTACAGAATAGGGTTATAGCTGTAGTCTGCCATTCTTAATGTTTGGGACAATATTTGTATCTGTATCTGCGCATACATACATACAAAGATATCCACATATGTACATATGTACAATGCTTACGTCTCTGTAAATAATTAAATATTCGCAAACAAATGGCGAAAAGGGCCGGGTTTTTGGTGTTTGCCGCGACATAACTGAGCTTGACAGGCGTCGCTATTTTTGTGGGTGCCAACATTGGCTTTCTCCCAATGCCGTCGCTTATAGCACCCAGCTCGTGCAGCAGCTTTTGCTGCAGCTGCTCTTACTGTTGTTTGACCTAACAACGCAGCGCCTGTCGACTGTTTATGTGGCTGGCGGCTGCTTTGTTTAAACTTGTGTGCAAAACTTTAACAACAACAACTGTAGAAATTACAACAATGCTAAAATGCCATCATTACCAAGCGACAAAAGTTGGTCCTTTCACTGCTGCCACCAGCAGCAACAGCAGCAGCAATAGCAACAACACAGCGGCAACAGCAGCAACCGCCGTAGCCGCAGCAGCAGTAACAATGGCAGCCGCCGTCGGCAATGTGAAGTACTCCTTGACTCTTCCGTGTAGGCAAATGAAGTGAACGGCGCTCGACTGCTCCCATTGCAGCTGAAAAATAAAATACACACACACACACACACATATAATAAGTAAATAAAATGAAAATAAAAACTCAAATGCAAATACAAATAAAAAAGGGTTCCATAGTCGAAAAAGGAGCACAAAAACTATGCACACAATGCCAACAAACAAAAGGCGCGTATTCGCATACGGTCACAGTGTCACAGCAAAGTTCTACCCACAGCAAAAAAGAGGCCACGACAGTGCCGCTGACAACAGAAATGCGTTCGGAAAAGTGTTTTTGGTGCGATGCATGAGTTTCTCCATTTGATTTCTGTTAACCTCTCTATTTTCACACAATTTTGTCACTACCTATTTGGGGCGTATGCTTTTATTCAAAAGGATTAAGTTCTGGGTGAAAACTTCCCATTTACGTCATACTGTTAACAGAGCACAGTTTTGGTGTGAAGTGCTTGGGTTGGGCTTAGTAATGATCTGGATCAAATTAACGGCAAGGTATACATATATTTTTTTCAACTGTGAAGCCTATGAATATCTTTATACCCGCCACCCATAGGACAGAATGGTATGATTTGAAATACAAAATACGCTAAGCGCAGAAGTTGAATACTTAAGTAACCGTTTAGGTGGAAAGTAGTGGGTAGTCAAGCCCGCTCGATATTAGGTTTCGTTCTAGTGCAAAATAAAGAGCCGAATTGGATTTTTGTAAGTTTATTTTATTTAAAGGAATGCCTTCATTTCTTTTTAAGCATTCTAAAATCAATTGACTTGACTTTTTTGGTTCGTGGTTATTGCCTCCAACATTATAATGCAAATGTCGAGGGTTAACAACGTTTGGTTTGTACATTCAACACTAAAGATAGAATAGTGTAATGTTGGCCGGAAAATGTATGTGTAAATACATATACAAGTACATTGTATGTACACGCATAAATAAAATATATATTTACAATATACATATGCAACACGTAGGTGGTCTTAAAAAGATGACCCTTAGACTTGGAATGGAATCAAAATATCAGCAGTTAATAACTAGAACAAAGACTGATTGTCTTTGTTCTAGTTATCAATCCCTTGATATCTTATATTTATACTTATTTTTAAAAGTTGTTTTTATTTAAGAATACCATTATTTTTTCCGTTTTCGTTTCTTTTCCAGTTTAATTAAATTGAAACTTTAAGTAAATTCAACTTGATTCGATTAGTTAATACTCAGCCCATAAATCTTCATTTGGCGAAGCAATTAGGTATTATCTTTAATTGGCACCTGCTTACGGTCGCAAGGACGTTAGGTTCAGTCCTGCAGCAAGCAGACTGTTTCAACTTTTACACGTCTTATCGATGCCATTTGGAAACAAATCGTGCAATGCGGTGTGGCACTCGGCACACCTGGCGCTTGACTTTTAAAAGGCAAACCTGCACACATACATATTAATTTACACAAACATTCATCCACAAATCACTGGAAAAAAAGGAGATGTTAGCCGTCATAGAAATATTCACATTTGTGCATATACTTTTTGTCGTAATATAAAATGGTTATGTTTTCAACGAGCTACTACAGAATCCAAATTCTGGGAATCCCTTATATTAAAATAAATCACATTTTATTTATTCTACAAACGTTTGGTAGTCATAGTCTAACAAAAAACCTCGAAGCACATTAGTTCTTTTAGTTGAATTTAACAATTGTTAAAAAATATAATTGTTAAAATGGATCATCAGTCAATAACTAAACATAAGTAATTAAAAACCATGGCTTTCAGATGGCTGCACTTTAGACAAGCCAGTATTGATTTAGAATTCATGTGTGTGTGCCCTGTAATTTTTGCGAGTGTACGTATCCACACAAATACACTTACATATGTACATGAAGATGGATAAGTAGATGGAGCAAGTGGCATGCAGAAAGGAGCAAAAATGTAATTCGGATTTAATTGCCTGTTAACACGCACTCGCGCGCAGCGGGCGCCGGCAACAGCTCGTAAAAAGAGCACAAAAAGCGGCTGCAAAGTGGCGAAGCCAGGTAAAGGGGGCTACAAAGGTTAGCACAGGAGGACAGTTACAGCAATGAGTTAAAACAAGAGGAAACAGTTAAGCACGGCGCTCACAAAATGAACAGCTCGTAATTTAAGCAGCAAATTGTAGAACGTCCATTGGCGCGCCATTGCTTCAGTTCCGTTCGACAAGCTTAGCTAGTTTAAGGAGCACAATTGCGCAAGACAAGCAAACGGTTTTATAGTTCAGTCTAATCCATTGAGATTGTCGGTGAAACAAACTTATATTTAGTCTAAGAGTTTGTAAAGAATAAGTAATGAAATATGCAGCCGCGTGCCCTTATACCATTCCATACCCTTTCCAATATTTGTATTTAGGTGACCGTAATACACCAACCGTTAAAGTGAACTTTTTATAAAGACCGACAGAACAACGGTTCGTCTCCCAATTTTATATGGAATATATATTTTAACTTTATAGGGTATAAGAACCCATCCCAATTATACCCAGTACATATGGAATTAGAAGAGTGTAGAATCATCCGTATCATCATTGTCCTTCTCATCGTAACTATCACCTACGCAAATAAAAAGACTGGAAAATATTGTCACTCACCAGCAAAGATTGTCAACATAAAACTGTTGCACGAAATTTCCACGCAAAAAGCCGTTCATGGCCCTATAGGCCACATATACATGCCCACACATATATGCAGAATAGCATATGTAACAGACTACATGCGATGATATGAGTAAAGGCTGCAACAACAATGACTCGGGTATTTTGTAAATAAATGAAACAATTAATTTGATTCCATACTCCAGCCCAATCCTATTAACTGCAACGCTGTGTCGCTCCAGTCCCTTCCTTTTTTCATGCATACTAAATTTGTCTGCTTGCTACAATTTTATACCCATTTTAAAGTTCGTTAGCTAACTGTTGCGCCAAACCCCGCATACCCATTCTCTCTCACAGAGAGGACGGTGAGGTGAAAAGGGTGAACTTTTGCCTGACTTTCGTTCTTAACTGGTCGCACCGATGCTGCGTTGCTTTAAATATTTATGGCTGTCGTATGTTGCCATGTGGTATTATGTTGCGCTGTGTTGCGAGGTGTACTCATTTAAATTTTAAGACAAATGCCACTTACAACAGAGTTATATGTTAAAATTTTTAACTACTTGGTATCCACGTACACGTGTATGCACACACCCATAAGTATTGGGCCATGCCACCCATATCTTGTTAATAAGGTAAGCGCTGCTAACTCAACTCAAATCTTCTGACCTGAAAGAACCCCTGGAACACGCAGTGGGATCTCCAAAGATGCATATATGTATGTTGGGCAAGGTAATTAGAAAATTTGTTGTGATTACCACTTGCTTGTTTAACATTTTAGGTGAAGTACTCAAACACGGCACGAGTGGATTGAATGAGTAAAGAAAGCGCACCTATATGTACCCAACGTTTAATTTAGAAACGAAAAAATCATTTGGTAGTGCCTACTTCTAAAATCTAATAAACTACAAGACTGTGCCTTATTACCTTCTACTATTTATACACATAGAGATTACATCTGTACTCATTATCAAAATAAGTTCAGGTTATTACTAAGTACGCGGATACGGTGCACTTGATTCTTTTACACAGGGTGTCTCTCGAGCCACCTTTAGCCTATTAAACAAAGTGTATATAGTCTTTCTCCATTTTTAATACGTACATAGGGGTATAAAAAGGAGCAGCATGCAACTGCGCCAATGATGCAAAGTAAAAGTACAAAAGCGGCTTTTAGAATATTAATGGAATACTAAATACGTACACTTTTAACGTTTAAAGTGCCCTAGACACATGCACATACAAGTACCCGTACATAAAGGAGGGAAGGTAGATAAATTGAAGAAAATTTACATAACTAAAACCTCAATAAATGCATGGCTTTCCTGATTAACCATATTTACAAACTGTATTCACTGTTGACCACTTTTTTACGGTACTATAATAATTAATTAATTAATAATTAACTACTTAGTGCGTTTGCTTACAGCAAGCTAACATTCGACTTAGCTTTAAACGATTTAGTAAATTTCTTCTTTTTTAAAAATTCATTCAAATGTATTCCCGACCAAATATGTTATACTAATAACTTATTTTTTTTCAACGTCGCTACCAAAACTCAGCCCA